>CAXIWN010000011.1:1218891-1547697 GCA_964036215.1 Oscheius sp. DF5033
GTCCGGGCTGTCCGGGAACTCCATCGTGTCCAGAGGTACCGGGATCACCTTGAGGGCCAGGAAGACCTTTAGGTCCCGGTGGGCCTGGGGGTCCAGGAGGTCCAGGTGGACATTTCTGGCAGGGAGGTTTAGGAGGAGGGCCGGGTAGGAGAGTTCCATCTCGTCCAGGAGGTCCCGGATTTCCTGGGCGACCAGGGGCTCCTGGACGGCCATCTCTTCCTGGAGGGCCAGGAGGTCCTGGCGGGCCAACTTGGCAAGAACAGCAGGAACTGCCTTGGGAAGCTGAGGGCATGTTGTCCGAGAGTGGCTGGGCTCCGTATTGGGCTTGACGGCGGACTTTGAGGGGCATTCCAGTGGCAGATTGAACAAGGACCATTTCTCGCCACATTTCTCGACTCCGGGTCTGAAAGGAAAAATTTGTTGGGTAAAATTGCGATTTTGATGGGAATACTGCGGCACCAAAAGTCGCAGGTTTGATTCCCCAGAGCTCTGGGCTTTTCACTCGCCCAAACTGACCTTACAAAATTCTACTTCATTATTCATGTAGGCCTGGATAGATTGGACGTGGTGATAAACCAGAGGCAGGGTAATAATACAGGAAATGACACTGACAGCGGCAAAAGCCACGGAGGCCAGCGCCACAGGACGCAAGGAGCGCCGAGGCTTCTGTACCTCGTCCATCAAGCTTCCTTTAAACGACAATTTTATTAAAGAAATTATTAAAGAAAGAAAGGAGGATTGTATATAGACCGACAGCAGGAGATATCATCAGTCGGGAATGATGCGATGACCTAGTGACATTTCCCCCCGCGGCGGCCACTTCACCGCCTCTTGGCCTAATTTTTCTAGGAGAAAACGGGGAGAAAACATTCATTTTATTTCCTAGAAACTGTAATTCTCATTAGGCTTTGGTAAAATAGTAAACATTAAAATTGTCGTGAGTAAATTGGCACCGAAGAGGATTACAAAAATGGAAATGTCAATTATTTGATCGGAGGAAAGATTTCGCTTGAAGAGACTGAAAATTTAGGATTTTCGGACTAACAAAAGCGCCTGACCATTTTTTTAGACGACGTACTGGCTCGTCTAATATTATCCCAAAGACACAAAAAAACATCTCGACGAGGAGCCATTGACCTGGAAATTAGGAAGAAAATATTAGAGAGATGAGAGAAATTTGACGAATATCGGCAGTTTTAGTAAAAATTGCCCGAAAAAGTGCGTTTCTGGGTCTAAACGTGCTTCAGCGGATATAAATCTGGTGCGCCCATGATTAGCGCTCCGGATTTGCTATCCAAGAGTCGTGAATTCGATTGCCCAGCTCGACCAAAGGTTTTTTTACCAATATTTCTGGGCTTATGCTCATAATCCCGGGACAACCTACCCATAACCGGCATTTTCTGTGATCTGGGCACCTGTTGAAGAAGAATTCCCAGTAGAAATGTCAATCCCAATAATCCGGTGATTCCTAAAGTGTACTGAAATCCAATACTTCCTCTTTTTACTTGTTCAAAAACCTCACTTTATCTCCTTTACTAAAGCCCAAAGGAAGAGTTAGGGCTGAGATACAGAGACTGGTAACAATCATTGTTGGTATAATCAAGAGAATTACGTAGAATGTCGACCGTCGTTTTAATTGAAATCGGAGGGAAACAATTCCCCATTCTGGTTTTCTCATAGAATTATCTGGGAATATCTCCCATTCTGGTGTTCCCTGGAAGTTTCTTCTTTAAAGGGATATGATAATTACCAAGAGGATTGTCGGATCCACCATATCCTGTACCTGAAGATTCACCCGATCGTTACCAGTCAATCCACCACTAAAATCCAAGCCACAGGACTGGGTGTCAAAGGGGAAAGCCTCTGAGCAGAAGTCAAATTTTTACCAGAAAAAATCCTACGAATATTTGTCTCACAAAGAGTGTCCATTTTAGCCTTCAAATAAAGAAATACCTGACCGTCTGGAGTAATCTAAAAATTCCATTTAACTAATAATTAGTGGCTTACAATCGCTTCATTACTTTCCGTCTCCATATCCATTTTATGAACATCTACACTGAAAAATTACGTATTTTTGGATATTTGACACTTACCAATTATAGCAATCGACAGTAGGAATCCAAATGATATTCGTAGGCACAAGACTGGTATTTATTTTGAGTATTTCTGTATCAAATTTTAGTCGAGGATCTTTCCATGTCTAAAAATATTGGAAAACAAAGAGATACGGTATTTACCATTCCAACGTTTATAATGTAGTTGGCCATCTGCTGGATTTCTATCTGAAAAGGGGAAGATCATGGAAATTGACTGGCGCGAAAATTATTGGGTAAAGTTCATGAGAGCACAGAAATATAGGCAAAAATCCCCTGGACAATGCGGAAAAACTGAGAGGATTTGAACCGGCGACTTTTGGATAGAAACGCCTGCGTGCTGACTCTTCACGCATTGGAATTCGGACTCCGAGACGCTCTATGGACACGAAAAACTCACCACATTAGTCAATACAACAAAGGGAGCCGTCAAATTGACATAAATCGTCTTATGGTAGAGATCAAAGGGCGAATCCAGCTTGTTATAAGGAAATGATGCATTTTCCAGGACGACTTCCCTATAAGTCGGATAAATGATGTCCTCTGCCTCACAGCCGGTAGTGAACAGGAAGAGAACAAGCATTTTCGACGTTATGACATTTTGAACGAACAAGAAGGACTCAAATTTCGGATTAGGTAAATAGACAGCTAGATGTGGAAGAGAAGGACGGAATAGAACAAATAGAGATGGATCTAGGATTTTATCATTGATGAATTCACGTTTTTCAAAAATGGTTTCAACAGAAACTTGTCAAATAAGGAAAGTCGTTGATCCCAGTGGAGTCATTGAATCATATGTTCTTCTATGCGATTGGTTGTGTTGATTTCCGTTTGCTTCACGGTAATTTTTACCCAATTTTCCTAGGGTAATCGCTGCTGCTTTTAGGCATCGACTGTCGGCAATTCGACCCATCGAAATAATTCCGTGACCAATGAATATAAAGTGGAAAAGGCCATTCCCAGTCAAATGGTCGGTCTGTCGGATGAGTCGCCATCGGATAATAATTTCAGTCGACGGTTGAGACAGCAGAACCAGTGGTGTGACGCGTCAGAGGACGAACTCGCCCAGGAATACTGGTGTATGCAACATTTTTTACTATATTCTGATATTCAGGCAAGTCTCTGACAAACGAATCAACTGATAGAGTTATGGCTAAGTGTAAATCACTCAATTCTGGTTCTGGTTATGTTCTTCGAGTTGGTTCGGATGTCGATAAAAAAGCATGGAAGAAATTCACTGAAAATGTAATTTACCTCGAAGTGGATGTTGAAATTATTGGATCGCCGCTTACTGAAATTAATTTTCAGTCTCTTTGTGAAATTCGAAAAGGTGAATACACTTTAATATTCTCAGCATTGTAGACACTGTGCGTGGACAATTTGGGAAGTTTTTTGTTACAGAGGGGAATTAAATCCGCTACTTTTGGATTGAAAATCGGCGCGCTGATCATTCCATGGATTTCTGTTGAAGAAAAAGCGTAGAATCGCAGGAATACCGCCATTTTTCAGGCCTGACCATATCCAATAATCCATCGCTGAAAACTATCAACATCTCGCCGAAAAATGGAAGAAAGACTGATGTGATATCTGACTTGAAAATCAAAGGAAATCAGAAACTTACTTCAATACGATTAAATGCTGAATGGTTCTTTATCAACTTGACGCTCAGTAATAACCAAAAATTGGAGACATTTGAGCTGGTCTCAGGATCTTTAAAAGTAAAAGAATTGATCATTGAGAAAAATTCTCGACTTACCGCGTTGAAAATTAAACCAACGGATCCAGGATCCCGAGTTATGGGACCAATTCAAATAATTGGAAACAAAGTCTTGTCTCAGTTGGATTTTTCTGCATTTTCTTCTCGATTTACACCAGGAGGTTTGCTCTATTTTTTATATAGAAATCCTTTTTTGTAGATGTCAAGATAGAAAATAATGACAATTTGGAAAGCATCAAACTACCGGTGGGGAAAAACAGTCAATTTGCTGTAGACAAGCTCGAAATTAGGCAGAATCCCAGTCTGACTTCAATTGAACTGGGAGAAAAGACAAAATGGAACAAAACTGATGTCACCGTCCACGATAATCCGCTCCTTTCTTCTGCTGTTTTGAAATCTCTCCGGGAAATTGGAAAAACTAGGAATATTCAGGAAGTTGGAGGTAAAATCAATGAGAAATATGGGTAAAAACGTGTTTTACAAGGTCCCACAACGATTACAGCCACTGAAGTCACAAATGATCCCAATGGAGCTGCATCGACGCCGACAACAAGAGGAGAAGAAGCCATCCCAACCGTTCTTTTGGTCTCCCTTCTCATTGTCGGATGTTTCTGCAGTATGTTACTCATAATTTCGCTTTGAATAAATGATTCAAGTCCCATTTATTTTTTATTTTTTGTCTCCATTTCAATAGTTTAAATTAAGTTGGCAAGTCAACACGGCGAGCTACAGGATGATGAGGTTCAGGCTCATTTGGTACACTTGCGTCCCAAAAACTTTTTCTAAAACATTTTTTCTCTCATTTCTTTTCTTTCAAAGAGCGGGCTTAGGCTTAGTAGAGTAGTCCGACATACCGCTCGACGACGGGCGCGCCGGATTTCTGCGCGGAATATCCCGCCACTCTCTGCATTATTCCTACAAATTCTCCATATTTATTCAATATTATCCAAAAATGTTTGAGGCAAATCATAATAAACTTTGTCTTCTCTCGTTGATCGTTTCTTCTTCCCGTCGACTACCGTAGCTGTACTCGTATATGAATCCCATCGCTTCTAAAAACTCTCATTTTTGTTCATGACCAACTTACTCGTCGTTTCGGTGCCAGTAGTGCCTTTTTCCTTGTTTCCTTTATATTTCCCATATTTTCTGTAGGCAAAGATGAATAAGAATATTCCGAAGAGGTAGCTGAACTTGAAGTGCTTTCCTTTCTTGACTTCTTTTTGTTCAATTTTAGATTTTTTATACTTTTCTTCAGCTTTTGAACTATGATATTTTCATGGTCTGAGGAAGAAGAGGAAGAGGAAGTAGAGGAACTAGAGGAAGAACGCTTTCTATCCTGAAAATGGGGTTTATTTTACAGGCCGGTAGAAATTCAGGTGCGTCGACGTGTCATCCAACGGTCGAATCCCCTCAATGGCAAAAATTTCAGACAAATTGTACGTGTCTGCTGGATGCACCCAAGTGTGGTAGTTAAAAATCCAGCGCTCGTGGAAAAATACCAAAAAAATGCAATTGGACCATGGGTCAATAGAAAAAAAACGGCTCGCTAATGATAGTGGGACGCAATTGTAATCCAAAGGTTGAAGGTTTGAATCCCATGTCTGGCAAAAGGATCTTTGTCAAGATTTCTCTGAATTTTAGGTGATAAAAGGGGTACTTTTTCCTTTTTTTTAATTTCCTGATTAATTGCTGGATAAAATTCTAGAAAATATTGTGCTGACCTTCTTATTCCTTCGTTTATGTTTCCGTCTTCCTGTAAGATCTACTGGACTCGACCGGGTTTCATGCCCATCTTTTCTAGTGGATTCTGACTCAGAATCCGAGGAGGAAGCTGAATTTTCCGAAGAAATCGAGGATTCCAACTGAAATCCAAAAAAATTGAAAAAAAAAGAAAAAAAGGCTCACTTTTGGCTCTTTGATCTCCGCGGGTCTCGTGCTCTCTGGCTTATTCCTCGTCTTAATCTTTAAATTCTGCTTTAGCCCTCCTTTTTTGTTCTTTTTTAGAATTCTCGATCCAAATCGACTGCTAATAATTGATAAGAAAAGTGGAGAAGAATGGGAAGAAGGACGTTGCTCTCGAAGCGGATGGCGCATCTTGTATTGACTGGCTGGGAGGGCTGTTTACATGCAGAAGGGGGCAGAAGGGAACGGGCGAGCAGGCGGCGAATAATAACAGGCGGGAAAAAAGTGACCACGTGGCGTCTGTTCAAGGCGGAAAAGACGTTTTCAAGTGAGAAATAAAAATGCAAAAAATTTTTGGCATGGAGGAGTTGAAACCTCGACCTTGGATTGAAAGTCGGATAACTTCTCATTGGGCCATAGGGTGCAGAATTCCGCTGATGCGGAAACTTTGTGATATCAATGGACCTTGATCTAATCGTTTATTACTATTTTTTTCTATAAAGTTCTATATTTTTAATAAATATTCGATATGTCAACAACTGTAAAGCTCTTATAAAACTATAAGTGTCCAGAAATGTCCAGAGATCATGCTCCCTCCTCTGTTGTTTCAATATTTTCAGTCTCTTCAACTCGCTCAGCTGTTGATGGACTTTGTTTACGACGACGAAGTGTCGAATACAACAAAAATAAGCAAAAAATGATCCCAACAACTAGAAAATACCCAGAATAGACGATAAACTGAAAACGTGGATATTTCCTTGGAAAATTGAAGAGGAACCAACCTGTTCTCTTATTTGAAGATTCAACCCATGAGAATCGGCCACAGATAGGGTTAAAATTGTCTGCAAAGTGACGGCGACAAAGGTATTCCAACCAAAAATTAGACCATAACTGGCAGAAGTTAGAGCAGAAGCTATGTTCGCGCTGAAATTGGAACATATCCACGGGAAAACCGGGTATCCGACACCCGTAACATCTTGGCAGAAGAAAATACAGCAATTTTGGTGGTCCCCGGTGCAATAAACCGTGACACTCTCATGGTTCAGTTGTTGACCGGATTTGCGATCCAAACGTTTCTGGTTCGAATCTCTGGATAGACCAAAGGATTTTTGCTAATATTCCCGTAAAAAAAGTATTAGAAAAATGGAAAAAAATGCCCCAGCTGCCAAGATTTTACGGGTACGTTTACAATGCTGAAAAAAATGTCCAGTTCTATCGGTTAGGGTAAAACATATCAAAAATCGAGAATAAAATTACCTGGCCGCTGTAATTAGCATGTGATAAATTGAAGTAATCATCACATAGCCAATATATCCATAAAGAACTTCATTTGCCTGAAAAAAATAACGTATCCCTTGATTTTTTGACGTTTCATGGCTGTTTTCGTTTTGTTTTGGGCAATTATTGCAATTTTCATGGAAAATAGGACGTAAAATGGTAAAAACTAATTGTTTTTTTGTATAATTAGCGTTTTTTACTATAAAAACTGATATTCACCTTTGCTAGGAAGAATAATATTCCAGAAATTAGGATCGAAGACACGCAAAGGGTCACCGCTCCATATCTTTTCCAATTTATGTGCAAATATTGCACGGTAAATGATAAAATTGCTCCAATTAATGTATTGAAAAATTCAGCCCATCCATTTTCCGCCTTTTCAGGGTCAGGCTGCATTTCCAGCCACAGGGCTTGAATATAATTGTAGACCTAAAAAATAGAAAAAGAATCGGGGAGAAACTACCTGATACATTCCACAGCTTGCCAGCGCCCACCAAATTGACCATTTTAATATTATTTTATTTTTCTTGTAGATTTTAAAACATTTCAGCGTAGAGATCAGGTAAAATTTCAGGCCATTTTGGAGCTTACTTCGCTCGAATTCTGATCTTCTGAAAATTAGAGAGATTTTCTGGGGGTTTTGGCCAAGAAACGGGTCGATTTGGTTATACAAGCCGCAGAAAAATGTTTACAGCTGAAATTTCTTGTCAGATTGGCTATTTACGGGGATTCTGGATTCCAGGATCTGGAGCCAAAATAGCTTTAAAAAAGCTAAAATATTCTGCCCATCAGAATCGAACTGTCGTTATTTGAACGATAGGCAGCTCCATTTCGCGTAGAGCTAAAGTGTTGGGAGGGCTTCCAATTTGGGCAGAAAAATGGCGATTTTCCTTTTTTCCCAATTTCGTAATAATTTTACTTACTTTATGAATTTTTTAAAGGGTTAATTATTAGAACTCACGTCAATTGTTCCATGTTTTCCTCACTTTCTCCATCTTTCAAGCTCCTCACTTGAATTTGTCTATCTGCTCGAATTGCGGGTACTCCTGGCAATGCGAGTCCAATGAATAAAACAACAGTTACAGCTCCCAGAGACATCTAATTTCCCTTTTAAAAGGATTCTAAAATCAAAAAATTACCTGATTCAGCAATAAAAATGTTCCCGTCCCTGTAGAAATTAAAATCTGCGCGGAAGCGAAGGCAACTAATTTTCCGAGCAATGCCGCTGTTCGAATGTACGAAGTAACTCGTTTATAATTTTTTTCCTCGACCACGGCGTACATATAAGAAAAATATGCAATTTCTGCAGCTGATGCAACTCCTAAAAATTGTATTTTTCATTAAAGGGAGGTTGATTTCTGTACCAAAAAACATTTGCATCAATTGCATTTGCCAAATTGTCGTTCCCCAAACCAAAAGAGCCCAAGTTCCGACATAACAAGCAGCTTCCAAGACAATTATCGGCTTGTAGCGGAGAATATCTGTTAAAATAAAGACAGGAACCTGGAAAAAAATTAATTCTCCTTATTTTTGACGTTTCCAAACCAAGGAAAGCATGTAGGAATATGTCCAATAGGGATAAATATTACTGTAGACCTCTTCTAGCGTAAAATTCTTATAGGAGACCAGATAAGGCGCTAAAAATGGTGTGGCGGGGCGAAATTCCTTGACAATCCCATAGATACAGATGCATAATGTGGTAAGATGCCAATGCATCGGATTTTTGTACAATTTCAACAGTCGGTATTCCTGGTGAAACTTGAGTCCCCGACATTTTACACAAATACGTAGAAGGTTTCGTCGAATCGAAAATGTCATGATGCTGACAATTTGAAAATCCCTTTGACTATTTTTCATCTTTCTCTTTTCTACTTTTAAAATGTTACAACATTTATAATTAACTTAATAAACAAGAAAACAAAATTATTCACACTACGACCACTTATGCTGACCTCTCCTGTTATTTCGACTATTTTTCTGGTTTCTTCCGCCTCCACGCCTGCCACCATCATTACTTGTAGATTTTGATGCGTTTGAGCGACTTTCCGATTTTTCTGCATTGCGATGTTTATTCTCTCTTGGTACTACTTTCTCATAAAGTTTCATTTTTCGTGCTACGGAAATAACGGAAAGAAAAGTTGTGTTGCATAGAACAAAAAAATATTACCTGTATCACGGACAGTTTTGTCCATTTCCCTGTTGTTAATCACAAGCTCCTTCAACCAAGCTTGGGCTCCATTTTCTTTCCTTCCATTATCCGTGCCTTCTTTCTTTCCATTATCTATATTTTCTCCAACTGTTGGTTCCGGAAGTATATGTTTCGCGATGAAGTCTTTCATGTATTCGCGCCAACGCTTAAATAAAAAAAATAGAATTTTCTAAACTAAGTAACAACCTCAGCTTTAGTACCACTATTCAACGTCGAGACCAATAAAGCAAATGTAAGTGCAGCGCTATCAACCTTAGGCCTGAGTTCTAAAATGCAAAATATATGCATAAGTAAAAAATTACCATTGATGATGAAACCTTCAAAGATCGTTTTAACCTTTTCTGTATCTGGCCAACTAAACAGCACATCGATTAAATTGGCATCGCGTAGTTCAATGACATCATTTACAAATGATGGAATCTGTAAAGCGATTTTAAAATGTTAAATTTCTTATACTTTTGGCTGATCTAATTTGGATTTTGACTTGGGAAAGCATATTTCAAGGATAGCCTTATGTTGATACCAGGTAACATTTTGATCCTGAAAAAAAAATTCAACCGTAAAGATAAATTGCGCACCGCAATAACTTTGTTGATATCATCCAGAACAGTTTGCTCCACATCTTCTGCCAAAATATCATCCACGAATTCAAGCAATTCTTCTAAACAGAACAATAAAATATTAAAAAGACGAAAACTCACCCATAATTGGATATCTAGCCATTTTACCTTCTTCCGGTTCAATATACTGTTCAATTGCCAACTTGCATATTTCTGTGGGAGATAATTCAGTACCTAAATATTATGATTATAAGAAGAATAATTTGACTAACTTTTAACGCTTTCATTTTTGAATTTTTCAAATTTCATCACATTCGCCAGTAATGTGTACATTCTAGGTGGCATTGTTTTAATATTTGGTATAATTGAAGTTGCGACCATACGAAGAGGTGATATGTGTTGGCAAAGAACTAAAACTCTACTGATAAATTACAAATGCATACTTTCAAGTGCTTTGAGCGCTACACCCTTATCGATATTTGATACGATTAGTTTATTGGCTAATTCATACAATGACGTCTTGATAGGATGATCACTTTCGGCCAAAAGGCGTGATTTAACAGGCTGCGGTAATAACATAAGTGCCTAAAATAGATAAACTCAATGCCAAAGAAAAAATTTTACCTGCATCAACTGCTTTCTTTTTTCTAATGAAATGTCAGAGCACAAAATCCTAGCCATTCTAGTGCAAAAAGCATCAGTTGAATGGTCGGTTACAGGATGGAATCTGCCTTCACCAAGTTCAGAGATCAATGAACAGAAGAAAAGAAAGTCGACAATCTAAATATAAGAATATATAAGTTAACTGCTGAAGCTTACATCTTCCGGTGTTTCCGCTTCTTTCAACATTGCTGTGACAACGCAACTTGTCTCGCGAACTTCTTTTCTAGCTCCACCGGCATTTGATGGTAGTTCTTTGAACCGCGCCATCTTTAAGTTGCCAATTGATGATAATATAAATGGTTACCTGATACCCTTGGAGGAGAACTTCGCACCAGTTTCCTACTTTTATTATAGGCTCTTCAATATACTTCTCAGCTAGAGCATCTTTTTCTTCGTCTGTTAATGATTGGAGCATTCGGGGTACAATCTATACAGTTGCATATTACCGCAAATCAATGGCTTACTGAAATTAAGGAAGCGAGAGGCCTTTGATCCTTGGACTGTAATTTTGCTTGAATGGCTGTGATCACGCTAAAATGACATATATAGCAATAGACATGAATTCGAACCGTTCAACGATATCGGCACGCTTAAGCAGGACATCAGGTTTCTTATCCACAAGCCAATTAAAGTAGCCGTAATCAGTAGTGACAGATTCCTCTACAACCTAAACTACAACTAAGAATAGTTGATAAAAAAAAGCTACTTCGAATATTTCCTGTTCAGTGACAGGAGCATCATGGATCAAGCGAATTACAGGTGTAGCCGCATAGTGTATATTTAACTAAATTTCTAATCTACTGAAGAAAATCTTACTTAAACTTACTTCTTTGAGGTCATCTCTGTTATCGTCCTCAATAAGGAGCATAATTTCGCTATCTATCCGTTTTTCTTTTTCGAAATCTTCTTCTAAATCTCCAACATTGATAGTGGACGAACAAATATTTTTCACAAAACATTCCAAGATCGACGCCTGTTCTTTCCAGTCAACTTTCTAAAATAGCTTGATCCTAACCAAATAATTTAATTACCATGAGACTTGTTGGAAAGCCTTTCAAGTAGTTGTGAGCACTGTATCCTTTGCTGGCGTATTTCAAAGCGCGATACCATTTGTAAAACTTAGCTACCTCCTGAAATACACATTTCTTAAACGTACTATAACAAACTTGTTTTATCGACAATGTAAGCTCAATATCAATAGCATCAGCATATCGGTCGACATAAGCACGGTGTTTAATCGCAGATGAAAGCAAAGAATCCAAGGTTAATTCAGCTGAAAAAATACCATTACCAATATAAAATGTCTTTACGAGCTTCTGCCCGTTCTAATGGGTCAATGTAGTAAGCAAGCATTTCAAGCGATTCCTTGTAACGGGTTTGTGGAGCAATTTCTTTGTAATTCTTAGGCACTATAATATCAAGAGTTGCATCAATTTGAGATAAATTCTGCTCGGGCCAGGGGCCTTTAACTTCTGAAACAAGTCAAGGTTACACATAACAAGTTCATACCGAGAAATTCCTTAGGCTTGATTTCTATACTTCGTTTGGGATTACGCTCAATCCTAATGGGTATCTTCTCTTTTCGATGGGCTTGGAATTTCTCCTCAGAATCGCTTCTACGCGGTGAAGGCGGAACCGTGTTATGTTCGACGAGACACTCATTCGATTCCGATGGCATAGCAGCTACAGCTTCGCCGACTAAAATGAAAGGCTTATCAATTTAATAGATCATATAACCTCTTTCGACATTTCTATGTTGAAGTTTCTCTGCAGGTTCCAGTTCCGATTCTTCGCCTTTACCAAATATTCCAGACGGCTTGAATGGTGAAACATCAATGACAGCTTTAAAATCGAAAGTCTTCGAGTTTTTCGGATTCTAAATCAGTTTAATTAAACCATTAAAATATGGCGTACCTCACGATCGCTGCCGTTCTGGTCTCCGCCTTCAGAAGTGCAGTCGGGTGAATAGGCCTTCAGAGCGTTTTCCCTCTCCATTTCGGGCTCTTCAGAGCGGCTCCTTCCTTGGCTCCTGTTAAACAGTGGCCTATCTCTTGCAAAACGTTTACGATGTTTATTATGACCCATAATTGAATCCTGAAATTTTCATATAACGAAGAATTATAGTGCAAGTTGAGCTATAAGATGATAAATGTATTTAGCAAACATCGATTTTACACACTTGGTACAAAAAAAAACGAAAAAAAATCACAACGAAGCGACGAAAAAACGGAAAAAATGAAATACGAAAATTAGGTGACGCGCAAAAATTTGTTCGGCAGCCCGATTTGGCGGGAAATTTGAAAATTGTGCTGTTCGGCGGTCCAACATACCGCTTGTTTTCTCTTTTTACCTATTCTGCTGTGTCTCTCATAACTTTCACTCTTTGCAGCTAATATTTTCATTTTCTGAACCATTTTTATATGAAATTACTATCCATTCTACTTCTTCTTACTTTACTTCACTCAGTATAGCATTAAAAATGTAAATTTGCAGATGGAACGATTCCTTAGACTCGGTGGCCTTGGCGGTGGTTTGGGACAACTTTCTGGTGCTCCTTCTGATTCAAATCAAGTTGATACATCAGAGACGGTTTATATTTCTTCCCTAGCTTTATTGAAAATGCTCAAACACGGTAGAGCAGGAGTCCCTATGGAAGTAAGCTATTTTTTATTGTTTTTACTAAAGTTTCAGGTCATGGGTTTGATGCTGGGAGAATTTGTTGACGAATACACTGTTAATGTTATCGACGTCTTT
The DNA here is from genome assembly GCA_964036215.1 of Oscheius sp. DF5033. Classification (NCBI taxonomy): domain Eukaryota; kingdom Metazoa; phylum Nematoda; class Chromadorea; order Rhabditida; family Rhabditidae; genus Oscheius; species Oscheius sp. DF5033. Next base: position 1,232,068 of record CAXIWN010000011.1, read on the forward strand.
GCTATGCCACAGTCTGGAACTGTAAGATCTCCAAAAATTCGGAATAAACATTATTTTCAGGGAGTTTCCGTCGAAGCTGTTGATCCCGTCTTCCAAGCTAAAATGTTGGATATGTTGAAACAAACCGGACGTCCAGAAATGGTTGTTGGATGGTGAGTGGTGTTATTTTTTTAGCTCTTGTTTGCTAAATTCAAATGCGTCAGAGTATATTTGAAATAGCTTGAAATTAGCAATTTTCGAGTTTGACTAATTTCTGTGCTCAGCTGTTCGTCTATATAACTAGAAATATGATATTCTTCAGGTACCACTCTCATCCCGGTTTTGGATGCTGGCTGTCTGGTGTAGATATAAATACTCAACAGTCATTTGAAGCTCTATCTGAACGAGCTGTTGCAGTTGTCGTTGATCCTATTCAATCAGTGAAAGGAAAGGTTAGTTCTAAATTTAGAGCTATGGTTTTATGATTGTTGCGTTACGCGCTTTTTTCTATGTCATCATTTGTCACTTGTTCGCATTGACACTTGACGGAATATCTCTCTGGGGAAAATATGAGGGGCTGGGCTTTGATGCATATCTTCCTCATATCTAATCTTAGGTTGTTATCGATGCCTTCCGAACTATCAATCCTCAAGCCATGGCACTTAACCAGGAACCAAGACAGACTACCAGCAATCTTGGACATCTGCAAAAGCCTAGCATCCAGGTGCTTTCTCTTTAGTTCTATAATTTTCTGTATTTTAGGCCTTGATCCATGGACTCAATCGTCACTATTATTCCATTCCTATTGCTTATAAAACTCATGATTTGGAACAAAAGGTTGAAATTTTTTATTGACGTAAATTTATTTGACTTTTAGATGTTATTGAACCTGAATAAGCAATCCTGGATGGATTCATTAGCTCTCATGAGCTATGAGAAGTGCTGCGGAAAGAATCAGCAAAGCATGCAACAAATGCTAAAATTTGCCAAGAATTATAAGAAGGCATTAGAAGAGGAAGAAAAAATGACAGAACATGAATTGGAAATCAAGAATGTAGGAAAACAAGATCCCAAGCGTCATATGAAAGATGAAGTTACCAATTTATTAGGAGACAACATTGTGCAGAATTTGGCTGCTATGCTTGATACAACTGCCTTCAAGTAAACTTTTTCCTCCCGGTTACAATTTTCGATATTTATTCCTTTTAATTTTTTACCCACTTGTGTTCCTTCTGTAATGTTGTATATGACATAAAGGTGGCTGATTTCCGCTCATTTCTTGCTCATAAGCAATTCTTTTCATATTTTCTCTTATCATTTGTTTGATTTTTTAATATTGTGAACGTTTTTAGATGCTGAAGGAGCTAACGCGTCATGTGGATTGGGTCCTCGTGGGAGGTCGGTGGACGCGTTTTTCAGTCATAGGAACAGATTTATCAAAAGAGGCCCTAGAGATTGAGAATAAGGGTGACTTAGACAACAGAATTGTCATTCTCATGATACCAGGTTATTTTTTTAATTAAATTTCACAACAATTTAAATTCTAGGCAATCCAGGTAATGAAGGATTTTATGCTGATTTTGGACAGCGTCTCTTGAAAAATCTCTTGGCCCGAGATGAACGTATAGGCGATAAAAAACATCAATATTTGTTTTATACGGTGTCGCATCTCAATCATGTTGCAATGCCACCAGAGCTGCGACATTGTGGCAATCATAAACATACTGGTATAACACTTTTATCGATAAATAACGAATAATTCAGATAGATTTTTACTAGATGAACAAGTTCAACATAAACTAGACTTTGTACGTGAATATTTACCGAAAGGACAGAAAGTTTTCTTCTTTGGACACAGTATAGGATCTTACATGATGCTGAAGTCAGTTTATTTCCATCTTTTTAATTTAACGAGCTTTCTAGAATACTTCCATATGTCAAAGATGATTTTAAAGTAAGAAAAGCTGTTGGACTATTTCCTACAATTGAAAGAATGGCCGATTCGCCTAATGGAGTACGATTAAAAAGACTTTTAGCGGTTAGTTTACTTTCACTAGGCTTACAAGAATTTTAGACCCTGAATGATAATGATTGGCTAACAAAATCACTAACATTTTGGATGGATTGCCTACCGGTTTGTCTAAAAAATTGGCTAGTTGGATTCAATTTAGGAGATCAGGTTATTTTTTACTTTGTCAACTTTTTACTGGATTTTTAGGCTCCTCTTGAAGTTGTAAATTCTGCGGGTGAACTTCTTTACATGCATGTTTTTCGCAATATAGTTCACATGTCTAACGATGAATTGGAAAAAGTTTTAACCTTTGATTCCCAGCTCTTAGCACATAAGGAAATTAGCTATTTTTATTACGGAGTTGAAGATGGATGGTGTCCTTTGGAATATGGTTAGTTATTCAGATGTTTAATCTTTTTTTTTATATTTCAGGCCTGGAGATGGAGAAACGTTTACCTAAAGGACATGCAGTCATTGATGATCAAAAATGTGAACACGCGTTTGTTATTCGAGATGGAGCAGTAATGGCTGAGAAGCTACTTCAATTTATCAATTGATTATATTCCTGTAGAAGATCTCTTATAGTTCGTATAGTCATTTTAACATTGTGATAAGATTTTTATATACAATATTTATACTAAGTAAGTGTATTATTTTACTAATAAATTATTTATTTATTTTAATTTTATAATTTATTGTAGTTGTTGTGCTAATATTCTTTTTTCTAAGATTTTCAGCACTAAATTATTATCTAAATTTAGTTAAAATGAGTCAAAGTCAAAGATCCTTAAGAAATAGAAGAGGGTCACAAGATGATGAAGTTCGAGAAGAAAATAGACTGAAAAATGCATCACTTCATATTCTAGCAATGGAGGTAAGGAACATTTTTTAAATTGTAGTAATTTTTATAGAATCAGCCATCTTTCACAAAAGATTTGGATCTTAAAAAACAAATGGAAATTAGTCAAAGTAATACATTTAAATTGCTCCAGTATAACTGTGATGAGAAATTTCTAAATATTCTAGGAATAGCTGTAATTTTTTTGAATAATTGTAGTAAAAAAATTTTAGCTTTGCCATATGGATGGAAAAACATTTACTCGAAGTACTGTAGCCAATTTTCCTGCAGATACACATACTGATTCCTTAGTAAGTCAGCAATTAAATATTTAATTATTTTCTAGGCTTCTGAAAAACACGGCTTCTTAGTAACTATTTTAACAGCTATCTTCATGTATGAGTATAATCTAGGATTTAGGAATAAAAAATCAATGACAGAAGAAAAATTCTGGGAATTTCTTGTAAGCAGCCATTTTTTAAACATAGATTAAATTTTAGAATACATTAGGCCTCCATGATGATAAAATCGATGATGCTCTTGGCGATATAAAGAAATTAGTTGGACGTACAACTGGAGAATTTTTCCATAATGGTTTGTTTTTCGATTTTTTAAGTTTCAAATGCTTAGGATGGTTGCATGTTGTCCGAGCTCGTGTTGATGATATAACCGAAATCTACTACGAATGGGGGCCTAGAGCTATTGTTTCTGTCAATCCTATGGTAAGTTTTCTTTCATTTAGAAGAAAATATTGAAAAAATGATTTACTCGCCCGAAATATCACACATACAATTGGACAAATTATAATATGGAACAGTGATGATATACATAATTTTGGGTGGAAATGTTCCGGGAGGTATAAACACGGGTTGAAGCTGGATGACATAGGCTTACCCATTTTACAAACGATCGAATTTTGATATGAAAGGCCGAATAAAACACATAAATTGGTCATAATAATCACAAAATTATAAGGGCTCGAGTATAAGGCAGTTGTACACACAAATTGTTTGGAATAATAATAATAATAATTTTCAGAGATTATTGGAATGGTACTGTGAAGTCGACGGGTCAGAGCCGAAAGACTGGGTTCAACATTATGAAGTAGCAAAAGCCAAAGGCAAAGAATGGAGAACGACTCACAAATCTAAAAAGTCATATTTTTCTTAAATACTTGTTGCCATTTTAATATTAAAATTTTGTCATTCAGAAAGAGATTAACTTACAAGGATCAACAGGGCACGTCATATTTTGTAGATCGTTGATTAGAGCGTGGATATTTCTTTCCTAAAAATACTCGATTTTCGAAGGTAATCTAGGAATGTTACCTGACTCATGGGATTGAACATTGTCTCAAAGCTGAGGTTGTCCTTTTTCTTCGGATTCTTTTCCATTTCTAGGGCATCTTTTCTCATTTCCTCCATCCATTTGCGCGCCTGTTCAATTATTGCATATCTTTTGAGCCAAAAATGTCGCTGAATCACTTTCTAAAATGATTATACTTTAATTTAACACAAAAAATTGGAACCTTAAAATGTTCAGGCGGATTTTTGAGTTGTTCCCTGATGGCATATTGCAGCGTGGCATGTTCAATTTGCAGATTATATTTTCGTGAATAATCATCTCCTTTTTCAGTTCCTTGATATTTTTCGAAGCCCGGCTCATTGAAATACGGGTCTTTTACAAATATCAAGCCCTAAAAATTAGTAGTTTTTGTGTAAAATTGCGAATTTACCTGAATGCTAACCAAAACTTGCATCAGGGAGCAATAAGGCGTCCATTTTTCTTCCGGGCGTCCTTCCCAAGTTCCCAAAATTGATAGGCAAATTTTACCATCGTTATATAAATTTGGATTAAATCGAACATTTCCAGAACCCGTCGTGAGGAAAGAACACTTGGGCGGCGCGTAGGGGTAGCTAAATTTTTGGAATTTTTCCTATTTTTTGGAATAAAATACCTTTGAGGAAAGAAGACATCAAATTCAAAAAGGCCATTGGCGTACGGAGTGTCATCTGGCCCACTTATTAGGACTTTCATTATATCACAACGGCTCTCATCAACGCAGACGAAGATGCTGTTACTGGCATTTAGAGGCAAAGCATTGGGCATTGTTGCCAGCTCTTTGGCTATTCTCTTCGTTCTTTCACGTAGCGTGGGAGTAAACGGGTTTGTATTCCGAATTTCCTTCTTGAAAGTGTAGGGAAGCACTAATTTTCCGTAGTCGCCAAAAAATCTGAAAAATTTTGCTTATTATCAACTTTTTTTTTTCCGGAAAACTAAAAGGTGCAAGTTCAATACCCGGAAAGGTCTAATTTATGCTACTCACTTCGCTGTCTGCATTTGTAAATGCTTCAGGGCTTTTCCATAAAGCAAGGAAATATCAGTAGATGGCTCAATTTTCCCTTCTTCCAGCGTCAATCCTTCCAGGGCCTTCCGAGCCAAGGAAACTTCGCTTTGAGTCGCCCTTGGACGAGCAGTAGACGCCGTTCGAATCCTCTCCTCAGCCGGCAATTCACTTTCATAAGCCCGAGCTGCTTTTAAAACATCCTGAAAATTAGAAATTGATTTCAAAATAAGGAAAATCTACCTGTGAGCATGAATCAACCCGGTTAATAAATTCCATCAGTCGAAAATCTGGTGATCCCATTTGTCCTCGCCAAGTATTTGCAAAATTTAGCATCGTCTCTCGAAATTTCGGAATTAGCTCCTTGGCTACTGATTTTGCACCAGGGAAGCAGGGCTGGACAAGATAGGGAATCATCTGGGGGAAGGCGGACATCGCACCGGCGGTTTCCAGCAGAGCCTGAAAAATTGGACATTTTTGAATATATTAAAGGACTGTTTGAAATTTTCAGCAATGTTTTTATTCCTGCGGTGAATACAGGAAAAATTGGTCTACCAGAATTTAGAGGCCGTAAAACCTTGGCAGGGGCATATTTCAGCGTGAGTATGGTGCATTTGTCCACAAGATGATAGCAAAAACCATTTGGACAAAGTTGGAACAAGTCGTCACCGGATGGATTCGAAACCGGGACCATTGGATTATAAGTTGGACCGTGGACGCTCCTCAATTTCTTGATCACGGTGCGATATTCGGGCGGATTTCCTCTTTTTTTTGGTATTTCACCCACCTGATACAATTCCATATGTTCCGTGACATCCAGCACACTGTCATTTTTCAGATGATATTCCAATAATAAAACCACAGCGCTTTCTCCAATAATTTTAGCCACTGGTGGTGAAATATGACCAGTGGAATTTGTGGGACTTTTGATGTAGCTGATCATAGCCCCCAGGAGCCAGGTTAGATGCTCCTCTCTTGCCAGACGTTCCTCCACAGTTCGCTCAATATCCCATTTTGACCGGGTTGATCCATGACCGTAGCCAATTCCTCTCTGCGTTTGAATTGCGGAATTCCTCCGCGATTGACGGCGTCTTTTCTCCCCAGAACCATTTCTAAACTTTTGTATTTTTCCGGTCCCAAAGGGAAAATACCTCTGGGTATCAATACTGGCTAAATCGGCAATTAATTCACATAAACTGCTCAAAACTCCCGTCTCGTACATCACCGTCTTTTCCTCCACAGATGCGTCATTTATTAGCCTGAAACAGGCGGTAATCCAGTGGATTCATGGCTCATACCTTTGTGCCTTGAGCATATGCGTCATTTTTAGGGGTTTTTCTGCTAAATATGCTCCAATTCTCTCGCTGAATGAGGCGGCTTCTTCCGGCTCCGGCGAACTGGTAGAAGAACCGGCGGAACCCATTGTCGTTACCCGTCGCAACCAACCGCAACCCCAACCGTTTGATACAACTGTAGCACTTCCTGTACCTGAAAAATGAGGAAATTTGTGAGGTCTTGTAGGGAAAATTATAATTTTACCACAAAATGGCGTCCACCGTGCCTAAATCCCGGCGAGAAAAGTCGAAAAATTGGAGAAAAGGGCCTCTGGGAAGCTAAAACAATAAAGCAAAAATATTTCGACACCGACAGGATTTGAATCCCAACCTTTGGAACAAAAGCTTTGATTTTTATTAGTGAAAATAATCTATCAAGGAAATTTTTAAAGAAAATCCCCGGGTAAATGACAGCTTTCCCGTGTAATTCTATGTTTATCCAAGCTTATTTTTGCCTCAAAATAATAGCTGCTTCTATTTTTATCTCTCCTACTACTTTCCCGATGTATACACCTCATTTTCTCCCTCTCTTTTTAGTTCTATTTCTGTCCCGCGTGACGTCACACGGAAGCCTCGAAATCTCCCAGCATTCAATATTTTTCCAGGCATAGTGCAAAAAGCCACGGATGAGCTCTGCTGCAGTCATCTCAATAACATGTTGACACCATTTTTAGGCTAAGATTATCTGTCCTCGAGGAAAAGATTCACATCCATCGCTTCTGACGTTGGGAGCTGTTCTTTAAATGAAATCGAAGAGTACTGTAGGATTTTAGGGCCTAATAAAAGTCTGCAGTTAGCGACCGAAACCGCCAATTTTCAGGCCAATCGACATGGGGGGTATAGCTCACCAGGGAATCGTTTTAGTTTACCATGGCTTTTTGTAACGAGACCTATACCATTCGAAAGAGCGTAAAAAGTTAGGAAGGTAGCTGTTTTCAAAAACCCCAAAATGGCTCACGGTGAGGAACCGGACGACATTTTTTATTTACATGTTAAAATGTGTAAAATTGCTCAGCCGGACTGTCTACAACAAAAAATATGAAGAAAAATGTGGCAAGATGGCCGAGTGGTAACGCACTCGCTTATAACATTTTTGATTTTTTTTTTCATTTCGAGTTCGAAACTCGGATGGATCCACATCATTTTTCTAATTTTTTGAACCACGTTTCTTTTTCCACCTCGGTTGATTGCATGTTCATCGAAGACCTTTTGCTTAATATTTTTGTATTTTCTGAACAGGGAGCGGATAGTGAGAATCTAACACACTTTGGAGACGGCTTCATTGACTCGTAAACGCAAAATGTATTGTTGCATTGTAAATGAAATGCTACACAGCAAAAAAAAATTAGAAAAATGATGTGGATCCATCCGAGTTTCGAACTCGAAATGAAAAAAAAAAATCAAAAATTTTATAAGTGAGCGCGTTACCACTCGGCCATTTTGCCACATTTTTCTTCATATTTTTTGTTGTAGACAGTCCGGCTGAGCAATTTTACACATTTTAACATGTAAATAAAAAATGTCGTCCGGTTCCTCACCGTGAGCCATTTTGGTGTTTTTGAAAACAGCCACCTTCCTAACTTTTTACGCTCTTTCGAATGGTATAGGTCTCGTTACAAAAAGCCATGGTAAACTAAAACGTTTCCCTGGTCAGTGGTAGAGCGCGCGCTTTGCATGCGCGAGGCCCGGGGTTCGATCCCCCGTACCTCCATGAAAACATTTTCGTTATTTTTTCCTTGTGTTTTCAGAGTTTTCGCGGGAAATTCAAAGATCAGCAGGAGTCAGTAGACGCATTTCCCCTAAATAAAGGGATTTCCTCGAACAAAAAACTGTTCTTCGCCTAATTTTCTGCATTTTTCGTTTAAATATTGTAAAACTGACTGTTTCTGGCTTTACTATGCCGTTTATGATGATGCAGCTCACGTCGACACAAGCACCGGCGAAAGGCCTGCACGATGACGGCCGCGCAGCCGGCACTATCCGGCGCTGAGACGGAAATCGTGGATGACGCCTGGAAATGGACTTATTTAATAAGGAAATCATCATTTAAAGGAGGTTTTAAAGAACTTTTGAAGGTCTTTTTCCCATTTTTTAAAAGAATTACTTACACTCATAAAATAAAAGAAGACAAGCCGCGGGGGAGGATAGCGATCAACTGAGAGAAAGTCATTTGAAGAAAATTATAGGCAAGGAAAAGGGTAGAAGGGTACAAAAAATTGTTATTCATCAACTGCTGGGCTGATATTAGTCGGGTTACGGTATCAAAACGACCGCAAATCACAGAATGCCATGATTCAGGCGTCTGGAACCTGGAATACAAGGAATTTCCCAAACATTTCCCATAGTGCAATGCGTAAGCTGCAGCCTGATATTCATAAAGTTCCGTGTTCGAATCTCCTGCAAGACGGCGAATTGTAATCATTTTTGCATTTTTTTCAGTTGATATTCTTGCAATTTTCTGCGAGTTTCGAGGTCAAAAAGGGCAAAAAAAGATTTAGGTCACAGGAAATTTAATAGGAAATGGGCAAATTGGAAAGAGGAAATGAAGGGTGTGATGTATTACCACCGCGGGTAAAAATAAACCCAGAAGAGGACGGACAAAGGACAGATAAAGATCTTCAGCCCGTGTTTCTCCCCTTAAATCACCTTGAAAATTGCAAAAACAACAAGAATTCGCTGTAAGATGGACAAAAAATGACAGTTTCTGGTCCAAAATCAGTTCTTTTGACTCATTGGATCCCCTTTAAATAGGAATATCACCGCCCCCCTGTGGCTATTTTGATCCCTTCCGTATCTAAAAGTATACTAATTAGCTGGAATTTATGACTCCGGACTGGCAATATTCTCTTTGTACTACAATTATCAACGAAATTACGTCAAATGTTATGGGAAAGAGGGTGGAAGTCGACTGGGATCAACTCGCTGACTCATGGATAAAATTAGAAATTGTCTTTTCTGGTGCAGAATAGCGGAAAAAAAGATACAAATTCTTATGCTAAAATCTGCAGGAATAAGGAAAAATCGAGATGTCAAGCGCAGGAGTAGAACTCGGGTCGTTCAAGTACAAAATTTTTGCACGTTACCGCCAGCACGCCAAGTTTCCTGTGCATTTTCGTCATTACAAAAGCCAAAAGTAACAAGAATTCACAAATTAGCAGAAATCGTAGGAAAAAAACAAGAAATTCACTGATTGTTGCCTGATTCTCCATTATGGCAGCCGCCAAGAACACCTGCTAAATATGAATAAATTCATAGAAGAAATAGGCAAAGCTTCCTAGAATGATGTCAAGAGGATTATCCTCGATATTTTGAGAAAAGAAGGAATAGCAAAAATAGAGGATTATCTGAGGGTCAACTATGAACATAGAGACTGGATTTTTAATTAGAAAATGTCTAGGATGAACGTCTCGTACACAGAAAATACACCGGATTTGTAATCTAAAGGTCCCAGGTTCGATTCCCCGGCTTGTCCGCATGATTTTTTGCCAACTATTCCTGGCGCAAATCTTCTTATCCCTCTTCTGATCCTTATACGATTGTTGTTTATCTGACAAGTATCTCGTGGTCCAAAGTCAGCTGTTGTTAATTATCAGTTTGACGATGTTGTTTTCTCCGTAAACGTACTGATTTCAACTAATTTTATGCGTAGCTCAGAAAATCTGGGTAAAGAAAAGTAGTAAGGAACGATGTCAACAGCTCGATAAAGACAAAATTAGTCACTGACCAAGAAAACGAGTAAATAATGGCGTGTTTGTACCAGAAATGTTATCAAAAATCCTCCGGGCAATGCTGGAAACTTTTGTAACTAAAAGGAATCAAACCTGGGTCCTTTCGATTACAAATCCGGTCCGCCTACGTCGCACACAAATCTTCTGTGTGTCAATCGCAACGCATCGAAACAGTTTCAAGAAAGCCCTATAAAAGCCATCTTCCCACCTCCCTCAACCATTTTCTATTGAAATGCGCCTCTACATCCTCTTGGTAAACTTTTCCTCCCCTTTTAGCCAAAAAAAAATTCCAGATTTTTGTTCTGTTGCCCCTAATGGCTGCAGGACTTGGTGATATCATGGGACCAAATGAATGCTACAAGGATTCTGACTGTCCCCCAGGCAAAAAGTGTGAATTGGAATGCCCCGTAATGGTGCCCTGTTATTCTGTTTGTGGTCCGAAATAAGACTTGTGGTGGCAATAAAGAATACACTTTTCTGTTGTATTACAAATCAACGAGGCAATGCGCTCAGGATTTCTGCCCTAGCGAAGTCCAAAAAAACGTTTCTTCTAATGTAAAATAACAGTCGATTAGAGCGAATATGAAAGAGAATAACAAGACCAGAAATGGACAGGTGCTAAATGGCTGGCTGGTTGAGGGAGTCAGTCAGCTGTGTACTTCTCAGTTCAGCTGCGTCAAAAGAAGTCAGACTCCTTGGTCTTTCTAATAATCATTTAAAGGGACTGAAAAAGACCAGACAATCCCATTCAAAAAGGGGAAATGCCCTTGAGGTGCGTCGTCTCATTCATTTCCCTGGATTCTGCACTTTTCTGCAACGGAGAGGAGTTCCAGTGAACCTGTACTTTTGGCGGAAACTGCGGAACAATGGCTGGCAACCGGATGTTTACTCACTGCGCGAAGATAAAATTGGATGTAACTCTTTGAAATCCCAGGCTATTTTTATGTGTCTAAGCTCATTTTGTAGCCCTTTAAATTCTCTATAAGATGATACGTTGAACATACTGTAAGTCTGCTTGAAACTGCGGGAAAACGCAGAATTTAAAATAAATCCGCACCCAGAATTCTGGTCACCTTCCCCTGATCCCGAATTTTCAGGAAAACACAAATTTAGCTCCTCCAAGATATCAAGAACGCCGTGCCAAGAGAGAAAATCCCCGGGAATGGCAGGACATTTTTTGGTTAGCCAGCAGATTATCCAATGAACATGTGATCTCCCGTGTCTCAACTACGTCAATTATAGGGTGATACGTGCATAAGGCAATTGTGAGTCAGGAAAACAATTTTTTTGGGGAAAACGTTGCAGAATCTTGGATAATTGTGCGGTGCAGCGGGTAGATGCAGCAGAATCCTACGCGTCTGTTTAATCTAAAGGTGCTGGTTAGATTCCCAAGTAGAAAAACCTTAAGAATCTATAAATTTACAGAAATTACCCCTTCTCCCACCTCCAGAGCCACTCAAAGAATGTTTTCCGCCCAGTTTCCTAAAGTAAGAGATCATTCATCAAAACTGGTGTCAAACTGCGTGGGAAAACGTCCCCTTTGGCGGAGGAAGGGCCTCTAATTACTGGGACTACAATTGTCTTTTTCAGAGAAAGGCGGAAGTCGACAAGGAAGAGAAGCAAAGAGACAAAACAAGAAAGAATCTCCCTTATTATGAGTGTTGATTCAAATTAGTGATACACATGAATGCGCCGATATTATAAAGGAGAAAAAAATGGACAATAGGAAGAAAAATGAAGATACTGGGTGTAATGAGGAAACGCCGGAAGAATGCCGATGCGCCGTGGTTATAGCGCCAAATTTGTGATCGAAAAGTCGCGAGTTCGAGTCCCCTCGAGGTGACCGAAAATTCGTCGCAGGAGATTTTTGCTAATATTTCTGGGCCCAATACGCAATTTTTCGTGGACGTTTGAAGCTCATATTGGCAGAAATCCTTAACGCTGGTCGGATGGTAAGGTTGGTAGTAGGGTTGTGCGCCGACACGACACGACACGACACGACATCTGGACCCCGGACCCTGTCGTGTCGTGTCGTGTCGGGGGGTACGACACGACACGACACGACACGACAGACGACACGACACGACACGACATTTGAGGTGCCTGTCGTGTCGGCGCACAACCCTAGTTGGTAGTCCAAAGGTCCCGGTTCCCTTCGGTAACCATGGGATTTTTGCCAATGTTTCCTTGTCGAGTCGTCTCTCCGTAGCCTATTTTATTGCAAATGAGGAACAGAGAAGAGGTTATGAGAAGCGTCCGCCAAGAGGAAATGAACTGGACTATGAACCGATAATAATAATGTGTCTGCATAACCTTATTCCAGAGGCACATTCTCAAACACGCTCTGTTACCCGCTTCTAAGCGAACAAAGTACCAGTTTTGCAGCTTTTTAAAAGATTTTAGGAGGTAATGCTAGTCGAAAACCAGCTAATTTCTGTCCATTTCCACAAAAATTCCTGGAATTTCATTCTATAGCAAAGAACATCTGCCCCATTGATGTCATAATGGCTGGCGGCTGAAGAAGTCGGATCTTTAATGCGTTCAGTGGCTGGTTAAAAATGAGGAGAAGAGAGCCGTGTGCAATTATCATTTTCTTGCTAATTTCAAGATGACGGATCAAAGATCAGGGCAAGGCACATTTTGGAAGAGAATTGGACACGGGAAAATGATGTCGAGCCAGCTGTGGAAAGGGTCAAATTTCCATTTTTGATCGCTAAACAAATCTCACGGTGAAATGAGGGAAAAATGGGGGAAAGATCAGGGATGGGCGGGATCCGATGATGGGAACGGCGCGCCCAACTCTCAAATTCCAATGAATAGACAAATCATGGCCTTTGAACTAATATTCAAGGAATCTGCCCTTTAATTATTAGCAGAAAATCTGGCGGAAAATGTCTGGGAATATCTTGGGAAATGATTAGATTTCAGACGAGCGGAAGTTGCCGCGTAAGCGAGCACGAATGTCACTATTCCGGCTGTCTTCTTAAAATTAATAGACTTTTTGGTAATTTCGATACTTGCAGCGGATACACGACAATTTTCTGCGCATTTTAGCCAAAAATGACCAAAATACAGTGAAAATTAACAAAGTTATGGTTGTTTTTTGTATGGTAACTGAAATCTAGTGCACCTTTGGTAAAAATCGAGCTATTCTGGTAAAACTTTGACCATTTGGAAGCCCAAAAAACTTTCTACAAAATTTACGCTATGGTAGCTCCAATATTGTGGAAAATAAGTATGTAAGAACACCAATTCTCAGTCCTTTAGTACGAAACTACGCGCTTTCCCCCAATATATTTTTGTTTTTCTCTATCAGGTGAAAATAGACGCCCAGGTGAATTAATGTGCTTTCTTTTCTCTCCAATTCCCAGTGTCTATTCTTCTTCTTTTCACCAAAACAAAAAGTACATTAGATATTCAAAAAAAGGGGGAAGGAGGAAGCAAGAAAGCCCCCTGATTAGGGCCAGAAGAGAAGGTACTTGTGGACGACTGGAGAGGAGCGGGGGCAATGCGGGTCCTTGTGACTACCAGTCAGAAGAAGAAGAGAGAACCCCATTAACATCTCGCGAGGAAAGAGAAAGAAAGCCTACGGGAGACGGAGAGAGGCACATAATGTCGACTGACACTTTTTGGCAAGGAGAACAGAAATCAAAATTTCGGGCTGGCTGTGGGTACCGAAATTTTGGCAAAAATTCTTTGATCATCAGCGCCCATGACCATAGCGGACAGAAAAAGCGTCAAAATGTTACGTGCGCGTCTCAGGTGGTAAAAATCCCTTGAATATGAAAAGTTTTTCTCACTAAGAAGATCCTTGGATTCCGGTCTCCCCAGCCATGTGCACGCCAGGTTTTTGTGGCAATTTTTTGAAGATCCGTCCGCTTACCCTGAATTCCAACCAGAGTTCTCTACGCATTCTAGTTGTGGACCTCAAACCTTGAAACTCAAGAATACTCAGCTGGGAATTTAAAGCCAAGCAGTGCTTTAAAAAACTTATGGTAGACACGGGGGCAAAAAACACCGTTGTTGAGTAGTTGTCACGAATTTTAATTTAAAAATGGCGGGCGCAACTCCCATGATTGTCCGCAGGATTCTTGATAATACATCGTATATGTATCTGGTACGAAAATGTACGTACTAAAAATACCCTAGCACAATCCGTTATTTTGCTGTGTATCACATTTCTCCCGAGTACAAGTAATTATTAACACTTGGCAAGAGGAATACAATGGATTGTTGTGAGCTCGCAAGGATACATTTCCGGGTTTACAGCGATTTTTAGCCAATTACATCCACAGCAAAATAAAAGTAAAAATTCTAGACGACGAGTGTAGATATATGTGTGCAGTAGAGTGAGGAATATTCTAGTAATTTCACGGGGATTATGAGAATTTTTAAGATACTTTCACACGCTTATTTTGGCGGTAAGCAGGAAAGTTTTGAGAGTGGAGAAATGAGAAAAGTTGGTGTAGTCAAGGGAAAACTGCTTTACATTTTAAATTAAAGGGCTAATATTACAGAAAGTGAATATTTTGAACCAAGGCAAGAAGAAATTACCGCCTGCTGTCTAAATCTCCGGGTTAAGCTTTTATTTACTGGCCTACTCCACCACAATATCAGGAATTACTAGCAATTTCCCTCCCGTAATCTCAATTATCCAGCTGGCGGTCAAAATATTCCTCTTGTCTACAGCAGAAATCATATCCGGGGGATCGAACCTGCGACTATTGGATAAATTGGGAAGGTCAACCGCCGATGTCTGTCGATCAGCGCACAATATCACCGCCCAAATGTTGCTCGTTTTACCCAGAATTTTGGCAAAAATTCCTTGGAAAATATTATTATTAGCGTGCCAACCTGCGGCATTTTATCCCCAAGTCGGCGCGCCAATCATAGACGCATCACAAAATTCTTCCTGCGACGCTTACATGTCTAATATTTCTGATCAACACGTGGGAAGAAAAATCTCATGTTTTGAAGACATGAATGAATTAGAAATGATTGGTAGTCAGGATTATTAACCATCCAATTAGGCGACTTCTTCTTGTTCTTCTGTATAGTCATGGGGTGGACAAGACGAGGAAAAGGCGCTGGGAATGACGTCAAGGGGAGACGAAAAAGAGGATATGATTATGTCTTCGAGACAGAGAGGAAGTGAAGGGGAGTAGACAATAGGGAACATGGGGCAATTCTTCTGGAGAAAAACCCTGTGAACTTCCCGGGAATTTCAAACGGATAATCTTTGAGTTTCAACCTTTCTAATAAGAGCCAGCGCCAGGAAGTCGTAAAAACAATGCCATTTCCATCGGGGAGGTTGAAAGCCGCCTCTTATGAAACGGAAAGATGTGAACTGATCCCATCAACCATGAATTTTGATCAGATTTCTATGAAAAGGTGATAACTATGAACTGAAAAGAAGCGGAATAATGGGAAATTACACTTGAGTGGGCATCCTGAACGGAGAAATTGAGCTCTGGGAAAGGGGAAGAGGGAACATCTTGATTGAAGAAGCTTTGAGGTAGATAAGCGGGTACTAGACCCATTTAAAGGACTAAAAGAACAGAAAAATCATTAAAAATTAATAAAACGGTATTTGGAACCGACAAAAATTGTAGTGCGCCATAGTCGACTGGTTACCGTAATCCAAAAGTTCGATGATAGGATTTTCGTCAATGTCCAACAAATTTCGTGGTAATTTGACTATCTCGGTCGTTTTATGCATGATACTATGGAATTTTGCAGCTTTGACGTAAAAATATAGCTGCCAATATTGTACGCGTGCAGCGGACCGTTGAAAAGTGTGCTACGGCTCGGATTTTGTACTTCGCGCTAGCTTCGAAAGCTTCGTTGGGCAGACAAAATCCGAAAAATGGAACATGAAGAATGGACTCGCACCACTACAGAATGGACGCCGTACGATAAAAAAAGAGGAAAAGGACAACCATGTTCTAGATGGAGAGATGAAGTTAGTAAAATAATGGGTATCAACTGGTGGAGTAATGAAAACAATGAATGGGAGAAGTCCTACCGTCATCATGCCACAATCGCATAGATATGATACATTAAATAAATAAATAAATAAAACTGTGATATGTTTACTACCTATGGCCGGATGACTGCAAAGTACAATCTCAGCTCTCCGAAAGAGTCAACAACGTATCAATTAAGGCGAAAAGGACTCCTGTTTGTCCAGTTCGTTTAATATTTTGAACTAAGCGGGCTAATAGACGGGTAAAAAGGGTTCCAGCCGGAACCAACCCCTTTTATTCGGAGAGACCAATATGGCAAAACAATGGACGAGAGCAGTAATAGCCGCCGGCCAGCTCTTCTTTCGTGTAACCAATAAGAGGCGAGTTATTTATGGGCGACTGTTTTCCTCCTTGAATCCTAGACTGGCAGAGAAAAAAGAAGGGGAGAGACGACCAGGAATAACAAGTTGTCACGGAGATATTACGAAGAATTCTTGATAAGCGCTGGGTAAAGTTTGGGTTTTGGTTAAATTTTTAACGTCACAGCAGCATTTTAGTAGATATCGACTAAAACTGACCTCCACATGGCGTGAATTCAGTTTTCTACACAAATTTTGGGGCGCCACTGCCTTTTCGCTCCTTTTAAAAAATTATGGCCTTTCCGTGGTTAGCGAGAGGACTTGTGATCCGACAGTCGCGGGTTCGATTTTCTTGAGTGACAAAAAATTTCAAAAGTTGTGCACAGAATTTTTGTTAATACATGTATTTCTGGAATAAATTTTATACACAATAATTGTCTGCCAAGATTGGACAGGTGTGGGTCTTCTTATCTAGGAATCTTTTTGCCAATATTAGGGTAAAAAATAAGAATTTTCCATATTTTACACAATTCCTAGGTCAACGAGAAACTGAAAATGGAATAAAGTTCAAGTAGAACTACGATAAACCATAGCGAAAAGTGGCAATCAGTTCAAATGTGATGCCATTTGCCGTAGTTGGCAATTGGTCACTCTCTCCCGCGTACTACTTTTGCCGGCCGGGGGAAGGAGAGAGGAAATGTGGAATTTAATCTCCCCCATAGATATATAAGAGCCGAAAGGCGGGCAAGGGAGTGTTTACTGCTCGGCGACCCGCCATTTTGTCCTCCAATTCAATTCTAACAGCTGTAATCATCTTACCTGGGAACAAAAATTTTCAGGCGTTAGATTTCAGAAATGACTAATTCGTACACGAGCCAGCTGGTGGAAGTAAATAAACGACGATTTAAAGGGGAATAAGATACCTTGAAGGCCTCCCAGGTCAGGAAATTGAATTGTGGTCACGCGTGGAGTTAAATCACGATCAGAGAACAAAACAACCGAGACTATTCAATTTCCTTTGTTATTAGCAGCAGGATGATAATTGAATAACTTTTTGAGCTTCGCGATTAATCATAATTCCTCCATGGGACATGAAGTACTACCACAAACTATGCATATCATCAGAATAATCATTGAAATTTTGGTAAAAATCCTATAAACTACCCGGGGATATGAACCTCTAATAAAATGAACAGCTATGAAGCAAAGAATTTCATCCAGGCGACGGATTTCTGTTCCCGGACATGCAATATGGCCGACCAAGAACTGTGGGTAAAAATGTTGTAAAACTGTGGTTTCCCAAAAAAATTCAAGGAGAATGCAACAAAAAGCGGTGATCGTCATGATATTTACCAAAATCCTTGCATTCTATTTGATCATTTTTTTCTTCGCTCCTCATTAGCAGCTTCCTTTTTCCATACATTTTTTTTCAAATAGTGTTAATGGGTTCTATTCAAAACTTCTGCACCTGATAGGCGCGTCAAAAGATCCTGATGTCATAAAATTTCGCACAGACATTCGAACCTCATCGTGACATTCATTGACCCGGATAAACAGCTGCCCATAATTGGCTGCTCTTTCACCTGACTCAGTTTTTTTGATGAGAAAATACGTCATAATTCCCAGGGAAAATAAAGGAAAATTACCTTATGAATGAGAACAGTTCGTGGCCCTTGCGAATCGACGACAAGCGAATCGTAGGTCGGCGGCACACGTGCCGGATCGGCTGGTTGAGCGTGAGCACCCGTAGTGACTCTGGAAAATACAAAATTCTTTTAAAAAAAAGCCATTTAAGGAAGAAGGAGGGAGGAGAAGAGCAAAGGTCAATGACGATTCATCTGCCCATGCGGCGTATCCATTTGCTTCCATGTTTTGCAGCAGCCAAAAAGCGGAAATAAACAAAACCCTCAGCTGATCTATGTGTTATTCCACGAAAAATAGACGACGTGGCACTTCCTGATGAAGCAGGAAAATTATGAGGCACAGCGGGCTGTTGGGGTTCATAGAAACCAGCCATTTCAAAGAAGGGTGTGGAATTTGGCGGCGTGTGGGTGAAATAATTCCAGAAATGACTTTGAAAAAAAGCGTAAAAATGCACGGAAGGAGGAAAAATTATAAAAGATGGCGATTCTTTTTTGTCCACAAACCCGCCCAAATTCGTGTGATTTGTAATCGAAAGGGTCGCCAGTTCGATTCCTCTGGTTTTCACAGGATTTTTATCAAATATCCCGGATAAAAAAAGGAAAAACAAGGTCTCGCGCCCATAATTTTATGTCACGTTGGTCTCGTCCTCCCAGCGTCCCTCCCGGCTCTCTAATTTCGTATGTATTGCGTGTAGATACTTCATTCCTTCGATAGTAGGCTGCTTGGTTTTAATAAGATGGGAGCGGGAGAGAGAGCGTGTCAATTTTTACATCCAACGGGGTGAGATATATGACACAATATGTGTGCTCTCATCTGGAGAAAGGACAGATCACTAAAGTGGGCGAAGAAAAATGGTCTAGACATTACTCCTGGTGGATCATAGCTTAGAAAAAAGGAAAAAAGGATAGCGGCAAAAGGCAGTTCTCCGGGGAATTTAATCGTCAATTTACGGGAAACGTGGTCGTGGGACGAAATGAAGTCGTGGTCGGCACAAGAATTATTACGAGACTTCCAAAAACTGCGTTGCAAGGGAAAATCCGCTGTAAATACTGGCGTCATCAGACTAAAACTCTCCGCTTTCACTCCGAAACTTGTTGACTTTTTTAAAAAGTAATAGTCGTATCCGGCTGGTCTATTCTCTGCCCACCGCAGCTTTTCTTCCATGCGTCAAAGGTGACCAGTTGAGGTATATAACTTGCCAGTCATGCGAATTCCCCGGAAACATTTGGCCTTAAAAAATCCCATGAATCTTTGAATTTCAGATCTCTGGTTGTTTTTTGGATAAAAACTGATCTCCAATGAACTTGAGCCCAAATGGAAGAAAGAGGGGACAAAAAAGGATAAAGGGGAGCAGAAAGTACACGGGAGAAGAATGGCAGTTAGGAGTACAAATGTCCTGATCATGAAACTGAATACGAGAGAGGGAGGGGAAAGGACAAGGACAAAATGAGAACAAGGGAGATAGAAATGGGGGAAAGGGCAGGGAATTGTGGGAAAAATGGACAACAATAGGACAATACAATTGACTGGAATACCAAATTCTACTAAATTTCTGTTAAAATTAACAGACTATTGTAAACATAGTCATTTTTGAGTCCCGCAACGATCGAAGCAGGCGCTGAAACCCTGCCCCAGTCATTTTTGCCCGTCTCTTTTCTCACATGTGATATATGCATGCAAATTTAGTCATTTAAAGACGGAATTGGAACAGGGAACAGGAGAAAATAGGAGGATTTTTGAACCTTTTCATATCTTTTGCTCTATAAAATATAAATTTATGGTAAATGACGTATTTTTTGACGTGAATACAGCGCCTACGCGTGTACAATCTGGAGTACATTATGTAAGTTCAGGGCAACTGAAAAAAATTCACTTAAAGGAGGATTTCTTGGAAGACAGAAATGGGAAAAGCATGTTTTGAGCTGCGTTAATCTTTTCGACTCTGTTGTTGTCGCAACATAACAGAAAAACGGGATAAAGTGCGCGAAATTGCGTAGATACCTGGATATCCATGGAATTTTAATAGAAATCACCATATTTTGCACAGAATATTTGGCAAAAATCCTTAGGTTGTACAGGGGAGTCGAACCAGCGACTTTTGGATTGCAAATTACATTACTCGGTGCGTCTCTCGACAGCGATCAGACCTGCTAACTACTAAAAACTTAAAAAAGGGAGGAAAAAGGACGATTTTCCATCCAATTTACCCATTTGAACCCTCCTCCGCCCGCATATTACCTCAAAGGGCAGAGATGACCGAGATCGGTTTGCGTTTTGGACCACTTATTATGAAATATGCATCAATTTAATATGGAAATTGTCTCAATTTTAAAGGAGAGTGGGTAGTTTCCAGCCATTTTTGTTAAAAACATGAAGAAGTAGATAAAAGGAGGGAGGTACGCCGAGATAAACAGAGAGCCAGCTTTGGATCAATTTTAAGGACACAAAAACATCATTTTTTCTGTTTTCCCTGCTACTCTCTATATAATAAACAGGAGAAGATTAGATGGAATCCGATGACTCCTTTGAAGGAAGAACGTCCTGTGAATTTAACCACTGAAAATGAGATTAGAAGGGACCAGGAGCCACGTCACTACCGGGAACAAAATGAAATTTGTTACTTCCGTTGCTAACCGCCCGAAAAAAGGTAGGAGGGCGACGGATGATGGCGGCGAGTGGGTGAAGAACTCTTTGTATAGCAAATTGACCACTGGAAAATTAAGGTTTTTGATTTTTTTTGGGGACATTCAAATACAGTCACAGTTCAAAAAGCAGATGACCAGAAAACTGAGCAAAGTCGGCTGTAATCGGGTTTTTTTACCAATAATTATGGGAGGGGAAGCAATCTTCGATCATAATTTCCCGAAAATGAGGGAAATCCATTTTCCAGGTGATTCACACCTGTGTTTCATTATTCGGTACTGTTACTCAGTCTAGACCAATTTATATAAATAATTTCTTGGATTAAAATACCGGAAAAGAGCTGAGGAGAGCGAAATTTGTCCAAAATCGTTTCAGGAACCCAATATTTTCCCAAGATTTTCCATAATAAATTTAAATTTCCGTATATTCAAAACTAATTTTTTTCAATGTTCAATTGCGTTCCTAGTAAGTTTCTCTTTAAAAATTAAAAAAAAGGTCTGTTTTCTCTTTTTCTTATCCAGAAAAATGTTGACACCTTCTCTGCTCGCTATCCCCGTCGTTTGCACATGATTATGATTCATAAGTAATAGAATAATCAAGCTGATCATCTGGGGAAAAGGAAGCCATAATCTACGGGTTCGTAGACGAAGAAAAAAATCAAGTTAATAGGGGCAGGGGATTCCCCGAGTTGTGCTCATCCTTCAACGGACCACTTGTCAATTGATGACGGCAAGAAAAAAAGAAAAGACGAAGACAAGCGTTCTTTCATCCAGTAAAGGGCAATCTAACAATTGGCGGGGATAGAAAATGTTAGATACTTGGCCGCGATGGGTGTATCTAGACAAAAATGATAACAGTACAATCTGTTATATAATTATAATTTATTATCAAATATGACAATTAAATAAATATGAGCACTGGGGTAATTTATCACACGGAATATAATCAACCGCACTCAGCGGATTCACACAAAGACTGACACTTTCGAGGAGCCCGTGGCCTCGTGTCAAAGGGGCGCGCTTACTCAGCGGCGGGAATTCAAACCGAATTCTAATCTTGTGCCTATGACACAACACCTCCCTTTCTTGGCTAAAACTATGGGGGCAAGAAATAGAAAGAATATAAGAAGCAAAGAAAACCTAAGGGGGCACAACGAACAAGAAAATAAGGAAACAAAATGAAAAAGAGACAACCTGAGTGGGAATCCTAGGGGTTAGCCAATCCTAGTCGTTGAACTTCTGTTTGGGGCTCTTCTTTCTTCTTGTCGTTGGATTTCTTTCTTCTCGGGCGGTTTCTTTCTTCTTTTAGTGGCGGCAAACAGGAGACCTTGTCCAGCAGATAGGTTTTTCTTCCATGGTCATGACGTTGGTCATCCGTCCTATCTTCGTGGCGATGTCGGTCGACTTTCCGATGTTTTCTGTCGAGGCGAGCTTCTCCTTTTAGCTTTATTATGAGCTGTCCTTTGCCTTTTGTTGCCACTACTTCTGCTTGTAACCATTTCCTTGTTGCAGAATTATTTTGAAACTTTATAGTTTCTCCGACTTGCAAACTGTTTCCGTTTTGGCGATCGACTCTCCGATTTCGCTCTCGTACACCTTCGCGTCGGAATTGCGAATTATCCGTGTACTTTATCGGAAAAGGGGCACGAGTCATTTCAGTCGACTCTTGGGACATCAAACCTCTCGACTTTCCTTCGACGTGGTTTGTAATTCCGGACTCTGGCTTGTCGCCTATGTCTTGTCCTCCCTTTTTGGCGTTATAATTGCATCTCTGGAGCTTGAGAGCTTTGATATAACCTATACGGTGTGCAGTTCCAGCTTTTCCTGGCACCTTGGAACGATTAGACTTCTCTCCTAAGTCTGCCGAACTCCTTTCGGTCTTATTGTAGTTACTAACCTTGGTAACTTTTGGAAATCCCAATAAATCCAGCATCTCTCGACCTTTCTTCGTCTTGGCTATCCAATCCAGCCCGAACAAATCCGGCGCATCCGTAACATACGCTATGCCCTTGTGTTTTTCACTGTCAAACTCAAATTCGCATTGAATTTTTCCATTGCATGGGATCTCACTTCCCGAAACAGTGATTAGACGACACTTTGGCGGTCGAGTTTTGGGAGAACCGATCCTTTCCCAAGTTTGGATATTCATCAAGGTCACGTCTGACCCTGTGTCGACACAGAAACTTAATGGTACCTCATTAATTTTTATATCCACCAATCTCCTTCCGTGGAATTCTGTGTGACGGTCGCCTTCCTGCTGTTCAGCCAGGAATCCTATCTGATGACGACGTTTGAATTGGGGTTTTCCTTTGCGGCGATATGCCTGCTCTAGACTATTACCTCCTTTGTCCTTGCCTGTACCATTGCAACCCTTGCAATCCGGTAGCTCCGAACGGCAATCCTTTCTCATGTGTCCGTGCTTCCCGCATCGATAACACTCAATGTCTTTGTTTTTGTGCTCATTTACTTCTTCGCCCACATAATTTATTTCACTTGTGGCGGAAGCTTTTGCAATCAATTGACCATCTCTTTTAAAAGTACGTTGTTTTGTCAACTCTTTGACAATTCCTTGGAGAGTGAGAGGTTCTTCAGCCTCTTTTGTTTTATCTGCAAACGATAACAGATAAGGAAGGTGGATCTGGTCATCCTTTCCCTTCAGTCCAACAAGGAATCTTAACACTTTCAGGTCTTCGACGTCCATTTTATTCATAACCTTATAGAACCTTTCATTTATTCTATCGGCATAGGTTTGATCATCTTCCAACGGATCTTTGTCGAATGAGGAGGACCAGCAATCGTACTGTCTTTTGAAAACTGAAATGGGGATCTCAAATAGATTTTTCAGAACCTTTACGGCTTCGTCAAATTTCAGTTCATTTGGTGCTTTTGGTAATACGTGGCTCGCAAAACGACGATATGTTTCAGGTGCTAATTTTTCAGTTAGAAGTCTTAGACGAGATTTATCATCCAGCTGAGCACCATCGGCGATGAAAATATGTTCATATCGAGCATACCAGTCCGAAAACGAAATATCCGTGTCCGGATTGAATGAAAATTCGGGGAGTCTCTTCTCCAAGTCACCAATTAGACGAGTATTACTGGGAATGATGATGGATGTTTCCTCAGTTTCCTGTCTTGTTTCAACTTTCGATAATCGTTGATCATACGTGGTCAATAATTTTTGCATCGCTTGCATTGTTCGTTGGGTTGTTTCCAATATTTGTGCTAATGTAGCATTATCTTCTGAAGCCATTTTCGACGATAATTGTCAGATGGAAATGACGTTGACTCTTGTATTCTTTTATGTAGATGGAATTCTGTATTAGCTGTCTGTGATGAAGGATGAGATCAGCTCAGAATATAGGAAACTATTAGAAGTAGATGTATAGGATGATACTTCTAATAGAGGTATTTTACAGGGATGAATACCTTTTAAAATTTGTCTACAATCACAAGGATAGGGATGATCCTTTCTTCTTTCCAATTAGACAATTATATTCAAAGAATCAAACGCGATGGTGAGAAACTTGAATTTATTTATTGCTTTTCGTGAATTTCGATAGCTAAACACGATGGTAGAGCTACGAAATTAGTAAAATAAAAGATCCGTGTTCAGTGACTCCACGATGGGACAAGATACACAAAAACACGACGACGAAAAGACTTATTATGGCTCAAACGTGGTCGCCAATTGTTAGATACTTGGCCGCGATGGGTGTATCTAGACAAAAATGATAACAGTACAATCTGTTATATAATTATAATTTATTATCAAATATGACAATTAAATAAATATGAGCACTGGGGTAATTTATCACACGGAATATAATCAACCGCACTCAGCGGATTCACACAAAGACTGACACTTTCGAGGAGCCCGTGGCCTCGTGTCAAAGGGGCGCGCTTACTCAGCGGCGGGAATTCAAACCGAATTCTAATCTTGTGCCTATGACACAACAGAAAACTGTCGGTAGGTGAGTGGACTTGCAGGTTCGAATCTCTGGATTGTCCACAAACTTTTGTCAAAATTTCTATGACAAACAATACTTTTAAAGGGGAAAAAAGATGTGAACGGAAGTCAGGAGAGCAGTAATCGATGTGAAGAGAGCGCAAAAGAGGATTTTCGAGTGGAAATGGCTCCGGACGCTTTTCCGGTCCACCGAACGCCGTTCAAATGTTGTTAAAATGGGCAGGAAAGCTTAAAATTTCGGAAAGTGAATCAGATTTTCTGTTAAAACAGGCCAGGAGTTTTCAAAAATCACTGGTTTTCATCTATTTTAGGTCTAGTTTATAGCGAAAATGAATTTAAAATACGTCGAAAAACAATTTAGCAAAGATTGAAGGGGGAGCTTTATGATTTGATGATAGGATTAGACCGCTTTTACTAGTTGACGGAGACGCCCAGGAAATTGTTACTAACCCGTCGACGTGTTCCTTTAAAACTGAGCCAAAACCTTCATCCTGATCACAAAAAGGTCGAAACGGGGACCACTGGCCAGGTGCAATTGACAGCTTCGTAATTCGTTTTTTTCCTGTGTCGACACTGGTAAACAATTATTTTCAACTGAAAAAAAGGAGAAAGTGTGTAAACATATTCTCGTTATATGGAAGAGGGTCAATATTTACCTGATTTAAAGAAAAAAATACGTAAAACTAATGGAGAATATTAGAAATGTCAAGGAACGACCATACAGCGGACAAGAGAAAGGTAATCGGACGCCCCCGTGACTTCTTTGTAATCTAAAGGTCGCAGGTTCGATTTCCTGGGTTGTTCAAAGAATTTTTGCCAATATTTCTGTGTTAAAGATACCAAAATATGGCGGATCAAAGAGAAATATGACCGATTTGTAATCCAAAGGACACGTGGTTCGATTTCCTCGCTTGGCCAAAGGATTTTTGCTAATATTTCCGGGTAAAAAACGATCAAAACTGAGGATTTTTCAATGTAATAGAGCAAAAAGGTCTTGTTTTGGACTTGCGCCCATCCGCTTAACTAAAGACACCTGCCCAATTAGCGTCAGCCCTTTCGTTCTCGTCTCTTTTTTGCTTCTTCCCCTGCACGGACACATTGACTTTCTGATGAGATGGGAGAAATGAAGGTAGGCAGAAATCAGCTTTCTTTGAAACGACGGGCGTTCCATGGACTTTAGTCAGAAAAATCTGCAAGAAGAAGATAAAAACATGGAAGCATAGATCCCTTAAAGGGCTCTCTTCCCTGTGAGACCCCCCACTCAAGAGCAAGGAAAAGGACACCCGACTTCTGGGAAACACTCCCAGCTGGTTTTAAGTGACACCTAATTGCGAATTCTATCAGCTGTCACATGTGATGTTGAGCAGGAAAAAGTCCCAGAAAAAAAAGGAAGAAAAAAACTTGAGACTAGTATATTTTTACCGAGGAAGAGATATGTCATGCGGGTGTGTGGTGACGGCAAGGAGGGGGAGAGAGAAAACAGCAGCAGCAAGCGGAGACCGATGAATGCATAAAGGAGAGCAGAGTGAGGAGGGAGCAGAGTGAGTTTGTGAACGCCCGCCGAACTGATGACGACGATCGCCGGAGGAAATGGAATACTTTTTGATGTTTGGTTTCGGGCTAAAAGTTACAAAAATTGGCAAAAATCTTGAGGGCAACCCGGGGATTCGAACTCGCGACATTTGGATTACAATTTTTTAGGTGGTAAGTCCATGGGCGCATCGCTTGCCAGAAAGTGAAATCTCCTAATTTCTGCAGAATTTTTGATCCTGGGCATCTCTGGATCCCAGTGGAGCAATGTGGGATTCCACAGACCAAAGTTCGAATCTCCCGTGCGACCAGTGATTTCTGCTTTTTTCAATCGCCCTAATTACACAATTTATGTGAATTTTTGACCAACTAAACTGGTAAATTGATCATTTGACCATAGAAATCAGGATTTTCGGGCAGAATAAGCTCTAAAAATAGGCCGAACTACAATTTTTAATCGAGTTTCACGTTTTAATAATGAAAATTGAACTGGGCAAACCCACACTCTCTTCTAATGATGTTATTTCTATAAAATTGAAGTAGAAGGCAATCAAATCTTCCCCCGGCCACATAATTACTGGAGGGGAGAAGAGAAGAGGAGAAAACAAAAGAATTGCTGCTCCAAGTAATTATCTGACTTTTAAGAGAAGCTAAATAGAATGGAAAATGGAATTTTTAAAGGGAAAACGTAATTGTAGGCTCGGTTGGTCGAAGGACCACAGAGCCTAAACTGAAAACACTCAATTATGGAAGAAAACGGACAAAAGGGACCACAATATTAACCTCCGGTAGTACTCGAGTTGTATATTTTTATCCAAAAAAACTGAGAAACTACGGGTCTACGGAAATACATCCCATGTAAATCGTCCGCTGCGCATCCAGGATTCAACTGGCGTCCACAATATGGTAATTTTATCATTTTTATGCACTTTTTGGGATCACAGATGTACAGAAACAGGAAAATATTATCCTGTGAGTCCAATAAGTACAAAAATAGTGCATTTTAACTTAAAAAGATGGGAATTAGGGGAAACCCAGTGTAAATTATCGGTTACACGTGAAAATTCGACCATCGGCAAGGTTATGCGAGCTGGACTGGTCGAATGTCGGTGCGCTCATGGCTTTGTAATTCAAGAGTCGCGAGGTCGAGTTCTTTTGGTGACAAAAAATCTCCCCAACTTGGTTCACCGAATTTTTGATAATATCGGATGGGTCACATTTGGATTCAATACCTGTCCTGCCGAGACTGTACGGGTTTTGACGCTCAGATGCAGGATACAGCTGGCTTCCAGAATATGGTAATTTTATCGTATCTGTGCAGTTTTTAAGTTTGAGAATGTTCAGAAATAAAGTATAGCAGCTACGAGAGGAATTTTCCTTCCTTTCTCGCCTGCCCCATTTTAAAGGAGTTTTAAAACGGCAGTAGAACTAAAGACAGAAAAATAATTGACAATTAGTGCTGCCGAAGAAAGCTGGTCAAGTGTCAGAGGAGGCAGGAGGCCTCGTAATTGTCGGAAAGAGGGAAGGCCGCGTAGCTGCGGGATGACTCCAAGATGACCATCTGGCAGTGGGTGTGTGTGGAATAACCTTCTCTCTCTCAGCTGCAGGACAGGAAAAGGGAACAGATGTTATTGTCAGCTGAAATGAATTGGCGGCAGATATATTGGTGGTGAAGGAGAGTATCGTTTTGGAGGAGATGCGGATCAGCTGCCCGGATTTACGCCCACATGGCAAGACGAAACCTTTCTGGCTGGAAATTCGTGGGAAAGTAGAAAGCCAAGAAGAAAGCTGGGATCGGTGGTAAGTGAAGGGCTGGAAAGCATTGGAAAACGTCTTTTTTTACTGTAAAATCCCAATATTAGCGGTAAAAATGAGCCCTGAATAAAAATTCCACGCACTATTTACGATGTTTCCCGCCTCATGTTGGAATCGAACCAGCGACCTTCTATTTATTGCAAATGAGGCGGACGGCCATGGATGCCAAAGTGTCCTGTTCAATAACCTTAGTCGGCCAAATTTCAGAAGGGAACCCCAATTTTCTAAGAAATTTACTCGACTTCCCAGCCTTGTATCCCCTGGTTCTCTAAAACACGGCAAGCAACTAGACCTTTCGGTACTTTTTTAAAACTAAACTTCTGTCTTTATATTTGATCGTGCAGAATAGGTTTTGCTGAGAGATGGATAGAAGAATAGCCGAAGATTTCGGGGCTCCTAATTCTGGACGATGAATGAAAAATATTATTCAAAAAAGAACATAAAATAAATACGAATATTTATTAGAATTAGAATAAAACAAATATCAAATGAATAAATTAGGTGAAATAAATTCTCTGGACTTTTTTTCCAGTTCTCTTCCTACAAATGTGACAAAGATCGTCGAGTTGATTTGAGCACTCAAGACACGCCGCGTGTCCACAGCCGAATACTCTCTCGACGGGACAATTGAAGCAGATTTTACAGTCGACCAGGGCTTCTTCTCTCTGCAACTCGGCCAGTTCTTCTTTCAGGTTGGCCTCCATCATTCCATGATAGCCGTTGATTCGATCCGATGCTGCCAGCTTCTGTTGGAGATGGATTGTCTGTCTTCTCAGCGACTTGTTCTCTTCTTCCAATGAATTGTGTTGTCTCTGAAAAATTAGAAATAATCATGGTTTTTAATATTTTTGTGGCGAGCCCACCATATTTTGACAAAGAAATATGAAATCTTAACCTCCATCTGTGTCACCAATGATTTCAAATTCCCTCGATGGCTGGTCAAATCTGCTTCTTTCTTTGTCCATTCAGTCTTCTCTTTGAGTAGATTGTCCATTTCCCGGGCAACTTCTTCCGCCATCTTTTTCCACTCGTTTCGTTCCTTTTCCAAACCAGCCTTTTCCACCTCTTCCTTCTTCTGTGTTTCGTATTCCGTAAAAATATCAACGGCATTTTGAATGTTCCCGCCTTTCTAAAATAAAATTATTGGAGTAGAAAAAACTGACCTTTTCCAGCTTCTCCTCCAAGTGTTCAATCGCATATTTTGCAAATTTATTTTGCGTTTTGAGGTCTTCGATTGTTTCCTTGTATTGCTTTTCCAAAAGGGTCCAGTTTACATGGGCAAATTCGGGCGGTGGAAGATTGCCCATTGGGGAAATTTTAGATGAAATGAACAGACAACTACTTGGGAAAAAAACTTGAAATTTTTGGTTTTGACCCAGTTGATGCTTGCAGAAATTGGTCAACTTCTACAAAAAGCCGCGAAACTTTTGAAACTAATCAGGGATTTATCACTGCCAAGTTCATATTCCCATGGAAACACACTGCCTGCTGTTTTTTTTCACTCCGTCCATGTGCTCATTCAATGCGACGGACTGTGGCAGTTTCCAATCAGCATTTCCCTTTCTAAGTTCTCTTTCTCCCTGAATGGTTTGCCTTACGTTTATCAAAGAGCAAATGAACACTTTTACAGCAGTTTTTTTTCTACTCAAAGAGAAGAGCATGGTTCCCCATATTGGTAGGTAAAAAACTCACACCGAATAATTTCGCTGAATTTATTGAATTCGCGAGGAAAAAACTAAATTACAGCCATGAGTCGACGTTTGTTTGAAAATATGGTCTACACCCAGTGAACTTTATTCTGACCCACGGGTTTCCCTTCCAAATGACGAGCTCCTTCTCATTGACATCTCTACCAGCTATTCTATTAAAGAAAATAGTTGTCAAGGTTTATTGACCACAAATATTTCTGGACGCGCCCATTTTTTCAGCTAGAATGGAAGTCATCCTTTCGCCTACAGCAAACATCCAAAGAAATGGAGGAGTTTGTCCGAATCCATAGAAATTTGCCAGAAATCTGCATGGTAACTTGTGGTAATCCTCTGGTAAAAGACAACGACCATGGAATACCCAATTTCAGACGGTTTTTTGATTTTATTAAGGAGATAATTGAGGTATAAAAGAGTTCCTGAGGAAATTGGGCTATTTTCAGTTTCTAAAAACGGAGTCACTGCCTCATCTTCAAAAATTCCGTATTGTGACATCGTTTGAGAGGATTTCTCTGCCATATACACGTCAAATATTGGGAGAATTCAAAGATTACCAGCCGAGTATAGAAACAGACAGGGAAATTGTCACGAGATGTCGAATTGGCAGCATTGAATTTTCCCTGACGATGGAGACATTTTATGCCCAATAAATGATTTTCTTGTCAACTGAAAACAAAAATGCTTGAGACCCTTAGCCCAAGCATCTTTTTCAGTAATTTTCAATAATCCGGATATGTCCAATTAAAGAAAAATCGTTTTTATATCGAATTGGCTTCGTTTTCACAAAAAAAATTAGGTAAACTGCATGGAACATTGGGCTGACAATGTGAGTTGTTCTGGTCCCATACTGAAAAAAAACCAATAAAATTAATTTAAAAAGTGTCTGTAGATCCCAACGACGATATTTCAGCTGAAAATGGGCCGACAGACAAGGCTGGCCGGTCCGTTGGTCGACGGACAACTTCTTTTTGGAAGAACCAAGTCGTGTATTTTTTATAGTCGAATTCGGGTTGCAGCGAAGTTTCTGTTAATTGAGCAAAGTCCATCATTGAGACGGTCGACTCTCAGGGCGGGACGACGATCATTGGACGGAAGCTGGTCGAGAGGAGACGGCGTCCGTCCCTGTCTGCACCTCTAACACCTCCACAGGATATGGTCGCTCACTGTTTCTACAATATTTCTATCAAAACCGCAACAAAAAAATAGTTTCCAAGAAGAAAAGCGAAATTCAGCCCGTTTTGTCACTTTTTGTCATATTGACAGAAATTGGACGCGCCAACTTGTCAACTTCTGGTCCAGTCGACATCGCTTCTTGTCAGTCAGTCGTCTCTCGTCTTTGGCAGCAGGCGGTCACCAGTTCTTCAATAACCAGGTCACGTTATTTTTTCTTTTAATTTTAACCCAAAAATATTATTTTTACCCGATTCATGGGTAAACCTTTTCGATCTAAAATAATCCCGCTAGGGATAAGTCAGACGGCCAATGGGACTCACCGAGCGGCAGGCTCGCGCTCCTCGGTGGCCCTCGTTTTCGAGGTGTCCTGGCCCGGTTCTCCGGCTGTCGGCTGGTATCCTCTGTGTCCCAGTCTCACGTACTTCCATGTACAGTGTAGACGCAGCGGCCTTTTGAATAGCACAGATGGACCCCGATGCCAATAGGAGAACTGGAAGCTCTGCTTTCCTTGTGGGCTCTAAACTCCAACCTATTTTTACTCTTTTTTTGGTCTAAAACATAAAAAATACTTAGATTTCTTTTATTTCTATTGGAATTTCGTTGCTGCTTGTTTATTTTCAGGAGCTTGACTGCTAACGACGCTGATTGGACTGATGGACATGGGATGATGACAGCTGGAGGGAGAGGCGGCGCAGCGGAAAAAGAAAGAGTACGGTCAGTTCATCGATGACCGTTCTAATTTTGAATTTGATTTAGAAGTGTATTTGACATCGATGAACAGGAAGAAACGGTTAGAACAGGAAAAAAGCGATGATGACTAAAAGCCAAAGCAGAATCCGAGTCAAATGCAACCAGACCGCCAGCAGACGAGAAGAAGAACTGCAACGGAGGACATACATTTAGCGGTCAGTGATTTTTCCAAATTTTTCAACATTCTTCGGATTTCAGTGATTTTTTGAAGTTGCTGGGTATATCAGTGAAATAAGTGAAAGCAGCGAAACCCAACTGAAAAACGACGATGACACGCAAAGTGAAACCAGCCGTCCTCCCTCTCTCGACCAGTCACCGCCAAGGATGCCTCTCCCCGATTTGTGGATATCTAAATGGTTAGTTTTCTAATTATTTAGGCATAGGAAGTTCTATAATTTCGTCCTGTTGGCAGTTCTGTTCTGACTTTGATTTGCCCAAGAGCCATTCTTGACAGTCGAACGAGATCGACAGAGAACGTCATCGAGATGACCGCTACCTCTGCCAGGGAAATTCTGGATGATTTTTTGTGCACCAAAAAAAACTTCAAAATTAGAGCACACTTATTTTTTGTTGTTTTGTTGAAAATGCGGATAAAATTTCCCTGGCAGAAGTGGAGCAGCTTCACGCCGTCGAATTTTCTGCTCATCGGCGTGGCGGTTGGGTCGACTCTCGACGGTTCAATTAAAATCGACTGAACGGGAAAATCGGTCTGAAGAGTCCAATACAATTGAGGTTCTCAACAGGCTAAATTTGAATGTAGATCATGACCAGTTATCTAATCCATGTTCAAATATCCAGACTATCTCGATCATCGAGCATTGACGGAGCATATCTTTTTGAGTTTTTCAGAAATACTCAAATTCTGGTCTGTTGAGAACCACAATTGTTCTTTTAGCACCCACCCTATCTTTTTTGTTTGTTAGCGTCAATTTATTCCATTTTTTCAGGTTTCTTTGGCCGCCCTCTCCGAGAGATGGGAGAGTCTCCCATCCTGCCAGTGCCGTCTATTTTTGAGACAATTGGAATATTTTTGAACTAGATGGATATTTAATGAGTTGTTTTGTGATAATGGAGGTTTTTGGATCTATGATTATCAAGGTTTGTAGCTTGTTTTTAATTTGTAGGAATAAGGTAACCACTGGCGCCTTTTTTGCTGCCCATTTTGCGACGATTCTGTTTTTTTGTCGAAATTCTGTGACAAATCGAATTCCCTATGTTTGACGTTGAAATTTTGCCTCTAAAATTTCTCGAATAAGTTCAGAAACCATGTTTTTTACTCCTATGAGCCACTGTCCTATTCATCCATTTGTTTATTCTCATCTTTCAGGTTCCTCCGATGCCTGTCTTCATTTAATGTCACTTTTATGCCGCTTGATTTTGATTTCTTATGGTGGTCGCTTGCTCAAAGCGGCTCTTTGTCTCGTTGATTTCTTTTCTCAGCCTTTTTTCTGGGCCGAGAGTCGATATTGGCCGGATGAAGCGCTGTTTTGAGGAAACGATCAGGGATGCGGACCAACCGGGCGGAGACTCTCGTCATGAGGCTGTCGACGTCCGGTTCGACCGCATCCTGCCATCAGCCGGTATTCTTCCACAGGGCTGGGATGACCAGCGAACACTTTGGTTTTCCGCATTTTCGGTCAAAAACGAGCAAAATGTTCACTGTTTCAGATATCCCCTTCTCCGTCGGGCGATATTTTCGATCGACGGTCATTCTCCTTCACATCGTCCATTAGCGTCTACCAGTGATCTCTTTATTTTCTTTTTTTTCAGCACCACAAACCTCGTTCAAATGTTCTGTGAAAATCTCATTCAAATACCTCAATATGCGGCAAGCATGTGGCCAATTCCAACAGTGTTATCGCATACCACATTTTACCGCATTTCACCGCAATGATACCGCATTTTTAATATTTCAAAATTCGCCAATTCGGTAATTCGCTTACTTAAAGCATCTGGATTTAGAATTCACCATTAAAAACTGCTCCTAAAATGTTCAATTTTGACAATGATAGAAAGACTGCTCGATTGTCGCGATTCAATGATTTTCCAGCTCCATAAATTTGGCATTGATGTAATTGTTCCAATTATTCCCATTGCTTTTCCCTCCAGATATTTCCATAAAATTACAATGGAAAGTTTCCATTATCCTACGACTGGGCGAGAGGGAGAGGACGGCTGACTTTTTCCAGTGGCGTGTCATAGCTTTTTGGCATAATCATAGGGATACACATTTTGTCCGGCCATAGTGAGCTATTTCAAGAGGTTACTAAATAAAAAGAAAGTTGGACAAGCTGGAAAAGTCACTGACCATTTCGTCCTTTTCTGTCGTCCTTTTCGGCTCTTCTCCTCGTTTTCCGATTTTCTAATTATATTTGACTCGGATTCTGCTCTGGCTTTTGATCATCGTCGCTTTTTTTCCTTGTTCTAACCGTTTCTTCCTGTTCATCGATGTCAAATACACTTCTAAATCAAATTCAAAATTAGAACGGTCGTCGACGAACTGACTGTGCTTTCTTCTTTCGCTGCGTCCCCTCTCCCTCCAGCTGTCGTCATACCATGTCCATCAGTCCAATCAGCGTCGTTAACAGTCATGCTCCTGAAAATAAACAAAGCAGCAATGAAATTCCAATAGAAATAAAAGAAATCTAATAATTTTTTATGTTTTAGACCAAAAAATGAGTAAAAATAGGTTGGAGTTTAGAGCCCACAAGGAAAGCAGAGCTTCCAGTTCTCCTATTGGCATCGGGGTCCATCTGTGCTATTCAAAAGGCCGCTGCGTCTACACTGTACATGGAAGTACGTGAGACTGGGACACAGAGGATACCAGCCGACATCCGGAGAACCGGGCCAGGACACCTCGAAAACGAGGGCCACCGAGAAGCGCGAGCCTGCCGCTCGGTGAGTCCCATTGGCCGTCTGACTTCCCCTAGCGGGATTATTTTAGATCGAAAAGGTTTACCCATGAATCGGGTAAAAATAATATTTTTGGGTTAAAATTAAAAGAAAAAATAACGTGACCTGGTTATTGAAGAACTGGTGACCGCCTGCTGCCAAAGACGAGAGACGACTGACTGACAAGAAGCGATGTCGACTGGACCAGAAGTTGACAAGTTGGCGCGTCCAATTTCTGTCAATATGACAAAAAGTGACAAAACGGGCTGAATTTCGCTTTTCTTCTTGGAAATTCTAAAGTTCTTGAGCAAATCTGAGATCCATCACCGCACACCCCCCGAGAATCTGCTCGATTCTTACGAAGACTGCGTTTTAGGAGAAAAACGACGACCAAAGGCAGAAAAAATCCGTGAAAAAGCTGAAAAATCATTGACCAGCTACTATACAGAAGAGTCAATGTTTTTCATCAGATCCTTCGGTCCGCCCAGTCAAAAATAGAGATAAAACAAGAAATGTAGAAACTGGTCGAATAGACCAGCTCATAGTCTTCAGAACCCAGTCATTCAATCATGTGCTCTTCTATGCGATTGGTTGTGTTTATTTTCGTCTGCTTTGCGGTATTTTTACTCAGTTTCTTGGGTAATGGCTGTTACTTTTAGGCATCGACTGCCGTCAATTCGACCCATCGCAACAGTTCTGGAACTAGTGAACATGAAATGGGAAAGGCCATTCCCAGTCAGATGGTCGGTCTGTCGGATGAGCCGCCAACGGCCAATAATGAATCGATGAGTCTACGATTGAAAAGGGGCCAGGCTGACTGGTGTAAGCGACGATTTTAAGTGAGATTTTCTGTATTTAGGCAGTGAGCTGAAAGACCAACCAGTTGAAGACGTAATGACAAGTTGTAATGAGTTGTGGGCTTCTGATGATGGTTATGTTCTTCGAGTTGATAAAAATGTCAATGAAGAAATGTGGAAATATTTTACTGATAATTTAAATTTGCTAATGGTTGATGTTGAAATTGATGGCTCGTCGCTGACTGAATTGAATCTGGTTGTTGACGGTTTTTATAACCAGAGTAAGTTCTACAGTAATCATTTCTACAGTAATCCTGATTACAGAATTTATTGTCAAAAATAATCCGCTGCTTAAAAATATTACAATTTCACCAAAACATGAAGAATATATGGGAATTTCTGCCGAAAACATGGAAATTAAAGGAAATCCCGAACTTACTTCAATTAAAATAAATGGCAACAGCATTGACGGCAATTTGGCAATTAGTAATAATGAAAAATTGGAGACGATTGAATTAGAAACTGCTAATATTGGACTACCGCAATATTACCGAAAATTTCATGGCTATGATAAGAGATCTTGGACTATTTCAAAAAATCCTCTGCTTCATATCATCCAGCTTCGGAAAAATATCGAGAATTGGATTATTAACGGATCATTTGAAATCGTGGAAAATAAGGGCTTATCCCGCTTGGATTTACCACAATCTGCGCAATTTTTCCTCGTCAATGGTATGGACTATTCTTTTATTTAACAGGAATTCCCTCTAGATATCAAAATAGCCAATAACGACAACTTGGGTGGCATCAAAATCCCTGCGGCTATTAAAGAATTCTCTGTGGATAAGCTGGAAATTAGACAGAATACCAAATTGACTTCAATTGAACTGGGAGAACAGACAAAATGGAATGAGACTGGTGTAATTGTCCAGGAAAATCCCGCCCTTTCTCCTGATGTTTTGGAAACTCTCAAGGCGATTGAATGGAAAACGAGGGATATTCAAGGAGATGATGGTGGGGGCTAAAAATTACTGGAGGATGAAAATTGGTTATTATGGCTGCGCTTATGGCGCTGTCGGACAAATACCACAGAAAATTAAGTAATTCCAGGAGAAAAACCAACTACCAGCTCGAAGGCTTCCACTTCGGCAAGTACTGAAAAGATCACTACACCGGTGACCACTACTTCAGCGGCTACCACAACAACTGCCAGTCCAACGACTGATACATCGACGACAACCACGGCCAGTACAACCATGGCGACAACTACCACTAGTACCAGTGCAACGACGACGACCACCTCGCCACCTACAACGACAAGTACCACCACGTCTACAAGCACCTCTACTGAAGAAACAACTGAAGCTTTAGAATTTAGAAATGAAATGCCACGCGAATCGGAGACAACGACAACAAGCGGAGGAGAAACCATCGCCATTGTGCCTTCTCTTCTCATCTTGGGATACTTGGCTTGAAATAAACTTATTTCACCAGTTTGCTGTTGTTTTTTTGGTTAGGAAACCGAAATCAACTAGTTTTTTGCTTGTAAAACAATCGAGAGCCGGTAAAGTGAAGCCAAACATGTTAATTGACAATAATCCAGTCATTGGATCATGTGCTCTTCTATACGACTGGCTGTGTTTCTTTTCACCTGTTTTGCGGTATTTTTACCCAATTTTTTTAACCGCTGCTACTTTTAGGCATTGACTGTGGTCAATTCGACCCTTCGAAATAATTCTGCGACCAGTGAATATGAAGTGGAAAAGGGCAATTCCAGTCTGGAGAAATCGCCGGAAAATTCTCTGCTGAATCGACGATCGAGACAAGTTCAACAACCCTGGTGTAAGTTGGATTTCTGTCAAATATTGGGGTTTCAGGTGAAGAATTGTATGATCGAAATCTCGAAGAAATATTGGCTAACTGCCAAATGCTCAAGGCTAAAGATTCTGATTATGTTCTTCGAGTTGGTCCGAATGTCAATAAAGAAGCGTGGAAGAATTTCACTGATAATTTGATTCAATTGGATGTTCACGTAGAAATTGATGACACGTCGCTTACTGAATTAAATCTGCAATTGGGCGGTATCCATGAGCATAGTGAGAATTCCAAGCGACTCAAAAAAGGACATTTTAGACTTGACAATAATAAATAATCAACGACTGAAGACTATCAACATAACGACAAGAAGCGGGTCGACATTAAATATTCTCGGCAGCTTGGATATCAGAAGAAATCCGGCCCTTACTTCAATTAATATTGAAACAGATGGAGCTTTTAGCAGTGTTTTGAGGATTCGTGAAAATAGTCGACTTGAAAAGTTTGTATTGGACACGCATCGAATTTCTATTCTGGAAGATAATAAAATCGATGGATGGTACATTGAAAGGAATCCAAAACTTCGCCACATCGACCTGAGCATTCAGGAAACATTCTGGATTTATGGGCCAGTTTATGTACGTGAAAATAAAGCCCTTTCCCAGCTACTTTTCCCTGAATTTTTGCGAGAATTTGTTGTATCAGGTACGCTCCGTTTTCTTTTGAAAATGTTAATTTTTTTTAGATATGAAGATCACGAACAATGCCAACTTGGAAAGGATCAGGATTCCCACAACCAATTGGTATTATATTATCTACAATTTGGAAATTAGAAAGAATCCCAAGTTGACTTCAATTGAATTGGAGCAGCCAACTGCTGGAAGTATCGAATTTCGTCACCTCACAGTTCGTGATAATCCGAGCCTCAATTCAACTGCTTTGGATCCTCTCAAGACAATTGGAGAAACTAGGGATATTCAATAAATATTATTTTTTAAATTTGTTTTTCTTCATTTTATATGATGTGCATTTTTTCGACTCGAATGGGTATCGAACCCGCTAACTTTGGATTAGCCAGCTTTTTTATCTCGAGGTCTTGTTTGTCGATACTGTTTGAATCTCCGCCAGTCGAAAATAACGATAAAACAAGAAGTGTAAAAACTGGTCAAATAATATCAGTCATTCTGTCTCCAGAATCCAGCCATTCAATCATGTGCTCTTCTATGCGATTGGTTGTGTTTATTTTTCTCTGCTTCGCTGTAACTTTTACCCAATTTTTCTTGGGTAACCGCTGCTACTTTTAGGCATCGACTGCCGTCAATTCGACCCATCGAAATAATTCTGGAGCCAGTGACTATGAAGTGAAAAAGGCCATTCCCAGTCAAATGGTCGGTCTGTCGGATGAGTCGCCATCGGCTAGTAGTTCCACGATGAATCGACGATTAAAACGGGACGATCCAGAACAGCCAGATTGGTGTAAGTGGAATTGCCATCTCTTATGATATCCTGATATTCAGGCCAGAATCTGGTACAGGGATCACCAGTCAACGACATTTTGACTAATTGTAAAGAACTCGAATCTAAGTCTGATGACTATGTTCTTCAAGTTCAAGGTCCGGAGAATAACGGCGCATTGGAGAAATTCATTAAAGAAGTGACTAAGCTGAAAGTGAATATGAAAATTACTGGATCGTCACTTACTGAATTGAATTTTGACTCACTTTATGACATCGGTAGCTATGGTAAAATTGATTTTAGGATTTATAC
Source organism: Oscheius sp. DF5033 (assembly GCA_964036215.1). Lineage (NCBI taxonomy): Eukaryota > Metazoa > Nematoda > Chromadorea > Rhabditida > Rhabditidae > Oscheius > Oscheius sp. DF5033. Next base: position 1,271,128 of record CAXIWN010000011.1, read on the forward strand.
GATTTTTTCAGACTTTAGAAGATCCGTAACAATATCCAATAACGAATTTCTAAAAAGCATCAATATTCGGCAGAGCGATCTGGACTGGTTAGCTAATAAACTGGAATTCACGGGAAATCCAGAACTTACTTCAATACGATTTGAAGTGAAAGAATTTGGTACCGGATTGACACTCAAAAATAACCCAAAATTGGAGAAACTTGAGATAGTCGCAACTATACAACACGTACAAGATTGGTTCTTTGAAAAAAATCCTAGACTTCGTATCCTGAACATTGTCAAGGGATTTCAATGGAACGAGGTTATGGGGCCAATACAAATTATTGAAAACGATGCTCTGACCAAGTTGGATTTTTCTGTATTTAATAATAAGTGGGAAAGTCGAGGTTCGATTCATTTTATTAATCGAGAATTATTTTAAACAGATATCATCAAGATTGTCAATAACAAAAACTTGGAAAGAGTCATATTTCCCAAGGAGATATTAGCGCATCCGTCAAGACCGGAAGAAAGCCATATATTCAAAGCTCACAAATTGGAAATTAAGCAGAATCCCAAGTTGACTTCAATTAAACTGGGAAAGCTTGAAAAATGGAGCGAAACTGAAGTGATTGTCCGTGAAAATCCGCTTCTTTCTTCTGAAGATTTGGAAACACTCAATAAGATTGGAAAATCCAGGGATATTCAGAAATTTGGAGGTATGTTTTGGAGGGAAAAGATAGATAACCACGTATTTCAGAACCTATCAATCTAACTCCTATCCAAGTAGCTGGAGGAACAGATGGAGGAGGAATGGGAGGAGGATTCGGTGGAGGAGGTTCTGACTATGAAAATGGAGAAGAAGTCATTCCGGCTATTCTTTTGTCTTCCCTTCTCATCTTGGGATATAGTCTCGCTTGAAATAAATATCTCAAGTCGATTTTTTTTCTTTTCATTCGATGCATTTTTTTTCTCTAGTAATTTTTAAATTTTATTTTCTCTCTATGGTAAATTATGCTGTGAGTTCTTCATCAACAGGATTACTGAAATTATACAGAAAAATAGTAAAAAAATGACATTGACAAGGCGGGAAAATTGTGCCTAGAAAGGATGGCGATAGCACCGTGAATACAGAAAATATTTTGAAGCTATTGTGTTTTTAGATTAAAATTACACCCAAATATAGCAATTAGACCCACATGTTTAAATTTGGCTAATGGATAAATAAGAGATTAAAACCGGGAAAAACTGACAATCTCACCACTACAAACACAAAAGAAATTACATAACCATAATCACAACAATTTTGAGAGGCTGGGGATAATTTTTTGGGCGCGTTTTGGGAAGCTACATGTAATACAAAGAGGGCACTGTATTTACCAGGGAAAATTAAAGACTGTCAGGATGTTATAGTTTAATCCAAAGGTCCCGAAGTAAAGAAAAATCCCTGCAGGACTCATAGACAAAAATACAATTTCCTGGCAGTCTACAAAAAAGCAAAGGGATTTTTGAGCGGGAAAAGACACGTAACGATAGAACCTTGAAATACGGTAATCCTTAACTGGCTGCAGGTAAATATGACGCACATTCTGTGTAAAAAGCCCGATATTTTACGGTAATGGGACAGCAGAAATCCTCCCTCGTGGATGGGATTCGAAGCCGCGATGTTTGGATCAGCGCTCTTACTGGAATCCTACGGATATCGGACTCTTACACCGAAAAATGGCCACATTTCCCGGGGTCAGTCCAGAATATTACTGTAGGGTAAAACGAGGGCTATTTTAATTATTTCTATGTGCAGCAGCTGCGTTATTACTATGAGGGATTTTCGGCTTCTGCCAGAAAGTATCCTGAATAGCGAAGCCGTCAATAGTAGCGCCCAAATGTTTTGTAGGAATTTGAGAAAAAGATTTACCACCGGAATCGTATCTGGAATCCATTATAAGTCATAAATTTAAAGAAACTCTTACTTAAACATAATTTTGATCATCTCTTCTGTACATTTTGAGGGTCCTTGACCGGAAATCTTTTCAATTGTATCGGATTGCTTGAAATATGGGAATTTATTAAATTTATATAAAATGATACCTGATCCCAGGCGTATAATCCACGATACTGGCACTTATGATCCCGAAAATGGATGAGGAAATGCTTCGAACTGGAGCTAGCCAAGTCATTCATAGCCTGGAAAAATTAATACAGTACTGTACAAATAAATGGGCGTACTTTCATCAATTGATCTTTATTCACATGTCCAGGGAACACGGCATATTGTAGAGCATTGATGATCAGACTCCTATTGGATTTGGGAGCCGTCTTGGCGAAGAGCTTGTGGGCTGAAAGTGGTACAATTTTTAGGATAATTAAAACATTTTTGTGTGTAATTTTGATATCAAAATGAAGCCCAGATTTTGACCTATAAAATGAGCTAAAAAATCGTAATTTTTGACGGCAATAGCAAGGCCCGGCGAACTTTTTAGAGAATAGCTCATTTTTGCCTAATTGAGTACCGAAATTTTCTACAAAAAATAGGCGAAAAATTGGAAATTCCGACTTACTAGGTTCTTGTAGACTGGCCACTTTAATTTCAGCATTGGAAACTCCTCTTGGCCGGGTATTTGACCTATCTGTGACTCCTCCCATGGTAGATTCTGTCATTTGTGACTTGGTTCTAATAAATGGCGGCTGCGAATGTCCTCGGGCTGATTGCACAGATCTCGCGGACGATGGTTCCAATCCCAACTCTTTTTCCATCTTTTTCCTCTTATAATCGTCCAGGATTTTTTGTCTACAAAATTTAAAAATAAAAAAAGCCAGAAAATTGTACCGTTGAATCTCTTTTTCTAATTTCTTCTGTTCCGCGGCTTCTTTCTTTGCCTCTTCCGCCAGTTTTTTCTCAATGTTTCTCTGTTCAATAGCATCGATTTTATTTTCCATCTCTTCTTTTCTTTTCTGGGTTTTTGCCAATAAAGCGGCTCTTTTTGCTTCTCGTCGTTGCTCAGCCTAAAACCCATTTAATCAAGAAACAATTTTCTGCTGATCACATAGATATTTTTAGTGTTCAGAATGGACATCGGAATCAGGGAAATAAATCAGACAATGAGGTCCCGTTCAACTTTTGAATTTCGGTTTTCTCCTGTTTCCAGCGTTCTTATTAAATAAAATAAAAATATCGTTATATTATAGAAAGAATGGCAGATTTTTTGGATCTAGAAAAACTCTGCTTACAATTTTATCCGAATCATCAGCCGTCTGATCCACAACAAATGTTGGAGCTGGTGGTGCGCTGGCTCTCGAGGCGTCTACCCCATTTCCATTGTACTGGGAGGATACACCCGGATCCCTGGGAGGTGATCCATGCGTTGGTGGCTGCGGTGGCCCAGGATCGGAGATTTTTTCAGCGGGAATTGAATCATCGCGAGAATCTCTGGATCGTCTCTTGATGCTGCCCACAACCGAAGGCGATCGACGCTGTGGTGGCATGGAATAATCCTAAAGTACAAAAATTCCAAATCAAAATTTCCCGTCTACCTCGCCGTTATGAATAGTCGGAACCAGGTCAGGATGATTGACTAGATCCTGATCGTTTTTAATAAACGTCTGATTTTCCCAAGTTCTTCTTTGTGGTCGTCCAGTGTGACCCTGAAGTATTGCTAATAAATTTTCGTGGTAGGATTCTTGCCTGTTTCATGGTCATACCCCAATTGGTCAAATTCCTATTTAATTCCAGAGGAGGATCAAGTCTACTGGAAGATGCCTGAAAACCATTTAAAAATTTTTGAAATAATGATGGAAATGAACTTACATCGTGCGAGTGCAAGCGGAAAGTATTCCCTCCTCCATCTTGCCCGTCATATCCGCTGACCATGGACATATTATCGGACATATCAGCGAATCCTCGAGCCGGCGCGTCTACCGGTGTCCCCGCATAGGAATAACTCGTCGATTGAGGAATCTGCTGCCCATAGCCAATATCCGAATACTGCGGTGCTGCTGGCTGTTGCTGAAGCGGAATAATCAGCCCAAGTTAAGCGAAAAAATGGCGGAATTCATGACGTGTAAGGGCAGAATATAAAAAAATGGGTAAAATCTGACCTGCTGGTAGATTGGAGAATGTTCATGTTGGAGTGGTAAGCCCATTTGTCCACCAGCTTGGTGCATCGGCATTTGGAAACCTGTAGCTGCGTGGGCGGATTGATGCATCTAAAAACTGGACGATTATTTATTCAGACATATTGGCAAAAATCCGTGGGTACATCTCGTGGATTCAAATCTGAGACGCTTTGATTAAAAATTCGGCGTAGGAGCCACTGGACCCTTCCCACGTAGATTTTTTCGGGTCTACAGGCAAAAAAATGTCTGCGCGGGGGTGAGCGATTTATTTGCAGGATTTGTAATCCATGCAAAACTCCTAGGTTCGAACCTCACATATACCCACAGAATTTTTGCCAATGTTGCGTGCCCAAAACCTACCAGAGAAAATCCCTGCTGTGGTTGTGGTTGCTGCATGGCGTGTTGCCCATTTTGATACCCCTGTTGTGGCGGGATCATGCCTAAATTCCCTGGAGTTTTACACACAAAAATATAAATATTACCCTGATGATTATACCCATAATCTGTGGGCATCTGCCCGGGCAGATAATTTATCATCCCATTGCTCAAACTTGATCGCATCTGCTAAAATTTTAAAAGTTTTAGAGTGTGAAAATTGCTACCTGATTAGGCATTCCGTACTGCTGCATCATTTGCTGTTGTTGCGCTTGTTGCGGCGATGCGTAAAAGTCGTACGGCTGTTGCTGGTAACCAGGAGGAGGCATACCGCCATGTGGCAAAGTACTGTAATCTCCCCTAGCGGATTGAGGAACCATTCCATCTAAAAATTCCTTTAAATTTTCTGCGAAATAAATTACCTTGGTAGACACTCGGCTGGCTGAGAGCTCTACTCATTCTTTGCTGCTGATCCGTAGTTTGGAATCTCATTTGTTCGAAGACTTCCTCCATTTTAGCCAATCGCTGTGACATGTCATTTAACATTTTTGTGTCCGGAGATTGGGGCACTTGCTGAAATTGGATGCGTTGACTCATCAAATATTGAAGGAAATACGTGAAGGTCAGAGTATTTCATAATAAACGAGAAATATGAGAGAGTGTACTCACCTTTGCCTGGTTCATAACAGCGAAGAAGGCGGCTTTTGTCTTCTCGGCTCTTTCCGATTCACTCATTGTGCTGAAAAAACGAGGGAATGCGTAAGTTTCGCGGAGTTTGAAACAAGGAAAATGGGAATCCAGCGTCTGGGCGGGGAATATTGTGGACTGGCGCGTATCCGAGTACTTTTGTTATATTTTTGAGACAAAAACGTAATTCTGGGTGTTTTGCTATCATTACCAAAAATCCTGGTAACTTTCTTCCGAATTTTCTTAGATTTCCAGCTGGACAGCGGGTTAAAATTCGTGCAAACCAATATTTTTGATGAAATTTAGTGGATTTTAAATTACACAATATTTACCACGCGTAAGTGAAGTTTCCCAGCCTTTGTGCATCCTTGACCCCAAAGAAAAGGTGTCAAATTTTAATGCAAATAAAAATCTCGTCAACTTACTTTTGCATCATTTTCCTCTTCTCATGTTCTCGTCGTTTTTCCTCTAAAGCCATTCGAATCGAAGCAGCCGGCAAAGAATCACTCCTGGTATATTGATTTCCAGTCTGAGAAAGATTTCCATTCGACCCAGCGTCATACTACAATAAATCAATATTCGTCGGGTAATTACCTCGCACTTACCTGTGGTAATCGTCCAAAATTCGTGATATTTCCAGAGAATTCGGGCGCAACTTTTGGCATATTTCGTCCCCAAGTGGCTGATCTACCAGAAAAATGGTGAAAATAAAGGGAATGTGGCTACCTGTTGGTCATTAAACTGTCCTGACTCATCATGCTCATACTCCTGGTAGGAGTAGCTTGGGCCACGTGCACATTGTGGAATGGATTTCTAACCCTGGAAACATCTGGTTTGAAGTGTTACGAGGGCAGTGATTCTTTGGTAAAAGGGGGCCGACATTCTCATAACCATATGTTTTTGAAAACTTGGAGCTAGTTAAAAAAGTGAGCATAAAGTCGACGAACCTTGGCGGATGAGGAGAACGGGCAGCTGAGTTGGCAGCTCTCAAATCAGGAATCGCATGGACAGGAACGAATCTTCGAGGAGATGTTACGGATTCTGGCTGTTGCGGTACTGAAAAATGTGAATTTTTACACGTGTATCACAGTTGGCTGGCAGATCAGTTCATTTGGATGGCAAAAAAATTTCCCACATTGTCAAGAGGATTTTTGCCAAAATTTTGGGTTCCCTTACCAATAGGTTGCGGTTCCAAGATGTCAAATAAATCCGCAAGCAGTACGTTGACATTCATCTGCATCGTGTCATGAAGATATAGAAGGTCTTCAATTTCCATGTGAAAAAAATTAATCGGAAGAAAATTTCGACAAAATTCGCTGGAAATCAAAAATGTGATGGGAAAGAAAAGTTCGCCTACCGGATAAGCATGAGGTTATATTGACAGTCCGGATTACTCATTTTATCATTGAAACAAACATCTGAAAGGCAAAAGTTCCATAAGAAAATATGGAAAATTACCTTCGATCGGCAATTCCCTTGGTCGGTAATAGGAAATCAAGGCGCAAAGGCATTGACCGTCGCTGATTTCGTCATAAAGGTCTTCCATTTCTGGGATCATTCCTCCTTCATCGCCTCCTGAAAGAAAAGAATACTTGTAATCTTCAAAAACTGGCCGTTTTAAGCATTTAAAAGCTTTCACAAACCTTTTAAAACAATCTGCGATTGCTCCACATCATCCCTGACCAGGAGGCAGATTTTATTAATCCAGAACAGAAGGGCGTCAGCCGAATCCATAGGTCTTTCTCGATCGTCGACGCTCGTCTGCCTGCTGACGGCATCCACGACCCTCTCGACTGTTACAATATTCCTCAAATGTGCTAACATCAAAGCATCTATGACAGCCAAATGCGCTAACTGAAAGTATCAAAAAATATGGAAAATAAGAAATTTGGGACCTTGTGAAATGGCTCTGCTAACATCAATTCTTGTTCAGAGACAGGATGACCGCCTTCTTCTGCTCGTTGCACGACATCGATGCCATAGTCCGTCAAAACTGCCAAGACAGCACCGTGGGATTGCTGAAAATTGTGGTTTCGGTTGTATTAATGTAGAAAACGTCAATTTAAACGAGAATTTGGAAAGTTTGATGGTCCTACTGCATGGAAATCCGGCTCGCCCGTAGTCGAGCTTCAAATTTGTAATCCAAAGGCTGTGGATTCATCCCCGCATTGTCCACAGGATTTTTCTTGATACAATTCTACCACAATACTCGTATTGTGCTCCCATTAGATCCAAGTAAAAACGATCAAGGACAAGATTTCCAGCGTCATAGTGGCGCCATGAGTAATTCATTGAGTCTTCCGGATACTTTGTGGTTCCAGAAGCTCTACCATATTATTTCAAAGTTAGAATAATGGCTCGCTTTGGTGAATTCTCCCTGACATGGATCCCTATCTGCAATTCTCCCAGATCTAATTCCCCTTTTTACAGTTTTTCTCTTTCTCTCTCTCCACTAAATAGGATTAATCGCGTTTACAACGTGCCGTCAAGACAAATTAACAGATCTCTAATGCGATGACCACACGAGAATTCCCAACAAAATAGAAACCGGAATTAGGGTAGTAGTGTTTGATTTTCTCAGTTTTACCATGCTGAAGTGCATTTTGGGCGTGTAATGTTCATTAGGCGCATCTTTATCGCTGAGAGATTATGATAAGAGCGGAAATTAACCCGGGCTGAGACGGGGCTTTTGACAGGGGGCTTATGATGGAACAGGGAAGCGATGAACGGAATGGCTAGAAATATTAGGAAAAATCTTGTGGATTACCCGCGAAATCGAGCCCTCAACCTTTGCCGAGGTTTTACGTATGTTGGGTAATATTTCTAATATTTTTGTTCCTTTTAAACGAAAAAATAAAATAAAACTCACATTAACAAGATGAGGTTCTTTAAAAATTTTGGCAGCAGCTTGTGAATAAAGCGAACCATTCGTTAACCCGGTCAGAACGGCTGTATCAAAGTGAAATCTACCCTGAAAAAACCACGAAAATGTATCTTCATTAAATAATCTTACCGTATCATCTCTGACAATTCCATGCCTCAATTTATCCGGGATATTGGCTGTGCTCTCAAATACCCGTGTAATCACCCATTTCACTGATGCTGCCAATTTTCCCTGAAAGATGAATTCCGTTTTTTTGTTTTCGTATTATGAGGTCATTGTCCATTTAAATGTGGGTCCAAAAAAAGTTGCCCACAATGCCCCACAGCCTGCCCCGTTAACAATGGGAAAATGAAGGCCAGGAACGTGGGCTATTAAAATGGACGCTGGCTGTTTTTGTTCCAGGAGGACAATTGGGTAATTTCTAAAGATTTCCAGGGATTTTTATTTAAAAAAGCCCTTTAAAGGAAAAGTGTCCCATCTTCTTTGGCTGTCATTTTCCGCCCGAACTCAACTGGATCCAAGTGTGAGTTGTCAGTCATTCATGAATGGCTGCATTCGCAATTTTCCCCTTGGCAAAAGAAGATCTCCCCGAAGGTCTTCCAAAAAAGAACACAGACTAAAAAGATCAGCGATTTACCTCGATCTCACTATAATTTTCAATGGGAATTAGGGGAGGTAGAACTATTTCTCCCATGGTTGACGTAGAAAAAATAAGGTGGCGTTCTGGGAATTCAAACCATCCAGAGAAATTAAATGGTTCGGACTGTTGATGTCTGAAAATGGTAAAAATTATAAAATAAAGAGAAGTTAAGAAAGAAGGGATGGCAAAATTTTTAAAAGATGAAAAGAGCGGGAAAAGAGCGTCAGGCTAAAAATAGAAGAACTTTTTACACTGCTCCCTCATAAAATGATGAATGCAACTTTAAACTGTGCAAAATTTATTTAAAAATAGGTGTGAACAACTAAATTAACAAAAAGAACGTGAAATTGACATGAATTTGCCCCAGAAATCTCTCAAAAATCGAAAAATTACATCGTTTCTAAAAATATGCCAAGTTAAATCCAAGAAATTGAGGAGAAAATGATTTAAATAAACTGTAATAATGTAAATTATATAAAAAAGTAAGAAAAAAGAACGGTTCGCATTCAGTGGTAAGAGGTTAGACAAATATTGCGGACTTGTGTCGAGAGAGACACTGGGAGAGTGGCCGGCGGTGGAAGCCACGAGATATTTTCATTGGTGTTCTTGTAAATTGAATTTCTAATTTGTTTTTTAACAAAAAAATTTAAAAAAAAACAGAAGAACATCCGTTTTACTAGAAAAATTGGTAGAAATGAATAAAAAATTGGAAATAGATCGAGATTTCGAGAAAAAAATCGAACAAGAATGGAAATCCAAAGTTTTTGAATGATTTTAAAGGAAGGGAAATATTTTAAAGGTCTGGAAATCTTCCCACGCACAGGAAAATAACTTAATCGTGTGTGGAAAAGACACCAGCGGGTCTCTTTTAGTGGTTGAGGTCAGTGACCGCGTCGCGGGACCGCGACGCACCCCCGAAAAACCCGCAAGAATGAAGTCTAGCTAGCTAGTGTCACTAAGCACTTAAAGCAGAATTAATTAGCCCATTTAAAGCTAAAAACTACTGGACAATGGGGAAGAGATTCAGCACCACCCAGTCAGCACGGGGAAACGCCCCTTTTCGGCCGGCTATCAATGACAGGCAACCGAAAATTGTCTCGGAATCTCATTTTTCCAATTAGGGGAAGCCAGGGGACGCATGTTTATTTCCGTAACGATTTGCTGGTCTTTAAATTAGAAAAAAATAAGGTGATGGCCATGGAAAGTGGCGAATGTATTCAAAATTCAAAAAAAGTACGATTTTGTAGCAATCTCAACGAAATCTTTAAATTTTTCTTTTTGTTTCTAGAATTTGCTGAATTTTTTTTAATTTTGGGCCTACTATAAAAATCCCCGCGAACTTTTAGTAAAAAGTCCTAAATTTGAAGTATCAACCGGTTAAAATAATTAGAAACAATGCTTCGCAGCTCCGTTGTCATTTAAATCGACGTAAAATGGTGTCATAAGATTCGTTTCATTGCTCTTTTTCTCCACTCAGCTGGGCAAGACACTCTCCCTCCCCCCGAGGGAATCCCCCCGCTCAAATAAACCCAATCCGATCAATCGACAGATTTAAAAGCCATTAGCAGCTGGCCGCCGAAGAGTCGAGACTGTAAACCTTGACCGGAGAGGACCATGGGTTAGACGATTTACAGCCACACCGGGAGCTCTAGAAATTATTAGAAGGAGGATATCCCATAATTGCACTTGACCCGGCTATAATAATCTGGTCCCTGGGGTGATGCGTCAATTTTGGGCAGCAGATTTTTCATCCTTGAGATTGAGATGAAGGAAACTCCGAATTTCTGCAATTACTTTACCGTTGCAGCAGATATTTACCACGAAATGTCGGTAAGAATCCTTCGGAACCTGTAGAATCGAATCTACGACCTTTGGATTACGCGTCCGAAAAACCACAAAAAGAAACAATTGGACTCAAATGTCTTTATTCTGTCTGTTTCATAAGATTACAATAATTTGAGGGAAAGAAAGCGACTGTTTAGGCTCTGCTACGCGGCTCTCCGGGTACGGTAGCCGTCAGGAGAACATCCTCGTCGTTGATACTGGCTCCAAAGGCAATTTCAATCTGAATTTTTCAATTTATTAAAAAATTTAAAGAGTTTCCTACCTGCATATCCTCGACAGCTGCAATAATATTGACCGGAAGTTCTGTTTTCATTTTTTTGTCTTTAATTCTCGGCACTTCATAATAAGAATCCTCATGAACTGATCGAAGACCTGGAATATTGTCATATGTGCCAGTTGTGGTGCTGCTGCCTGTGGCGGATTTTGGCGTATTTTCCGAGTTTGGGGAGCAGGTCAAGCTGGTGCACATTGAAGGAGAAAGACGGGGAATCCGCGTGTCACTGTAGTTGGGAAACGGCTGACCGGAGAGACGAGCATTTGCCGACAGGACGGGAATCTTCGAACGACGAGGAACGAAGGATGGCGGAGGCGGAGACAATGTCAGCTGGAAAAAATAATGTTATGGGCTGGATCTCTGATCACGAAACGATTGCACGCGTAAAATACGCGGATTTTGACGTGAGAACTAGCAAAATTCATTTATTTTGCAGAATTCCTAATCAAAGTGTGGTGTGGTCGCCAAAAATTGGGCGCGACCGAATTGCAATCGAAAAGTCGCTGGTTCGACTCCTCTCATTGTCAGAACACAATCGCTAACCTGAGTAGAATCCGTCTCCGGCATTTCCACCGATGTCTCATCCTCCTCACTGCGACAACTTCCCGTGACACTTGCAGTCGTTATTTCTTTTTCCATCTGACGACGTCGCTTTCCTTTCTGCTTCCTGCCCATTTTGCTGCCGTTGCTGTTGGTAGTAGGCGTACAGGTACTACAAATGCTACCAGTGAAGGATACCAGCGAGTCGGAGCGGGCAGGAAAATTCTATAAAAAAGAGAATGTGTGAAGCGAAAGGAAACAGGATGTTGAAAATATTCTGCGCGGGATTGAGATTACCATCTCTGACCCAAAAACCTGGCGATTGAGGGTGACCGAGAGTCAATCTAATCCAGAAAAAATAGCAAAAATATTCAGAACAACGTCTGGAATTCGCCGAAAAACAATGAGGAACTCTTTTATAACCGACGCACAGCCCCATAAATAAAACTAGAACAAGCTGTAGAGTAACGGCGCTACTTCCATAATTTTTTACCTCTTTAGAAGTAGTCGAAGCATTCATGACTGCCAGCCGACTTGGACAAGAAGAACGATGAAGAATGGCTGAATGTCGAAGAAATTTCGCTTGTCAGAATTCAACAAAATAAACTTGTCAATTTTATCGCTTTTCCAAGAAGAAAATTGTTTATGGCTCCACTATAATTATTTCGCAATAAAAGTGTGACTGAGTATCAAATGCGCATTTGGCTGCGTATTTCTTATTCTTCATTCTTATGCATCGAAATTAGTATCATTCGACTGCTCTCAGTGTGGGGAATCAGAATCTGCAACTTATTTTTCTTTAAATGAGGCTGAGTATCAAATGTGCCATTTGGCTGCGTATGTGTCAATTTTCGCTCTTTTTCAACAAAATAGGCACCGTTCGACTCCTCTCAGTGTGAGGAAGTCGATTACGGTAATGGTTTCCTGTTTAAATGAGACTGAGTATTAAATGCCCATTTGGCTGCGTATTTGTCTATTTTTGCGTTCTCTCAACAAAATGGGTATCATTTGACTCCTTTCAATGCGGGAGAGCTAACTGCGATAATGGTTTTCTGTTTCAGCGCGGCTGAGTATCAAATGCTCATTTGGCTGCGTATTTCTTATTTCTCATCTTTACGCAGCGAAATTAGTATCATTCGAACGCTCTCAGTGTGGAAAAGATGAATTTCACACTTTCAGCTTAAGAAAGCGGGGCTGAATATCAAAAAAAGGGTAGATTTGGCAGCGTGTATCATAGTTCGGATCCTCATTAATGTGGAGAAGATGAATTTGATACTGGCTGCTAATGAAGATGAAGGTGAACACCAAAGTCGCAAGTAGCTAAGGGGCAAAAGGAACCATGCGGAGGGGGAGCGAGGTCCGGCACGAGCCGAAGGCGAGTGACGGGCCGAGCGGACTACAGTCCGGCGTAGCCGGACAAATATCCGGAGCCTTGGACTTCCTAGCCCGCGCAGCGGGCGTCCAGCCGAAGACCCCCCTTCGGCTGGTTTTTCATATAACGCTATATCATCCTTTGTAAAACGCGCGTTTAACAAAATATTTATTATATTTTTTTCTCTGTATATATAAATTTTTTTTCAATATAAAGATATCTTGGGAAAAGACTAGAGATAAGCCATCCCGACACCAGAAAAATAAATATAATGTGAGGGAAAAATACTCATTTGTACAGTGGCAAAAATGGACAAAAAATGTAAATTGGAAAGCAAATGAGATGAAGGGGGAATGGGCTTGACTCAGTGGGAAAAATTGAATATAAAAAAAGAGAGAGGATTTTTGAGATACCCTGAGGGGAACACGTAAGAATATTTACACGGGGATGGGGCTAGACGGGGGTCTAAAAACAAAAATGTTCAAAAAAATATAAAAAATATGCAGTAGCCGTAGGTTCTATTCAATCGGGATGTTAATTTACTCCCTGAAATATTCTAATATTAGTTGGAATTACGGTAGCTACTCACGTTTGCGCTATGATTTAAATGAGTCGCCTGATGGCTCAGCAATTGGTCTTGGGACGTGAAACCGGCATCACAGATCTGAAATTTGTATCAATTAATTGAAATGTTAGGGAAAATTGGCAAGAGACTACGGTAATTGAGTCCTAGGTGGAATCCAGAGGGATTTGAAAGTGATTTATCACTGGTTTGGGACGGTAAGGCACATTTTTGGACTCATTTTTTGAGTTTTTTTTTATTTTTTAGCATATCAGGCAGTAAGTAAATGAAACTTATGAATAAAATGAAGGCGAGTTCGAATCCCATTGACGTCCTTGGAGTTACGTACCAAAAAATGGGCGCATCCCGGATTTGTAGATGGAATTTTCTTATGCGCGTCAATCCAATGGTCGCTGGTTTGAATCCCCATCCGTACAAACTTTTTTTTGCAATATTTGATACGTGGGATGAGGAATATTTTGCACCAAAAATGTGCCTTCTTGCCAGGAAATCAAATGGTCAATCCCCATTTTTAGTAAACACATTCAAATTAGCAGTTATTTATCAAAAACACGCGAAATCCATGAATTTACCTGGCGCTGTTTAGTCTTCCTCGCATTCTAAAATATTCCCCCATGAAAAGTTTTCAAATTAAAAAAACGAACCTGACAAACATGTGCTCGATTAGGAATATGTGTCATCCAATGTTGCTGGAGAGTGGCGTAGTCATGGAAGATTTTTCCACATTGGATGCATGGAATGGACAGGGCAGAATCACCGGCGGTAGGAGTGGCACTGGGAGCTGTTGGAATGGCAGCAGCAGCGGCGAGTTTTGCCTCAGCAGCTGCAGCAGCCGTTGGACTATGACAAGTACTGTCACTTCCATCGGTCATCGGCGTATTCGGCTCCAATTCTTCCGGGCCACGGATCGACGGACATGCTCCACCAGAAGAAATACTGTCCTCTTCTCGAATTTCCAAGAATTCTGCCCTGTAGTGGGCGGTGACATGGGCGCGAAGGCTCTCCTTATTTGGATAAACTTTCTCACACAGCTTTTTCGGGCAACGGAAGAATGTCCCATCTTTTACGGAGATGTGATCCGTGTAGAGATGAATTTGCAGCTCGACGGGAGTGTCAAAGCCCGTGCCACAGACGGTACACTTGGTTCCAGGAGGGATGGGTGGCGTCTTGTTACCATTTGCGGCCAGGATCCGCATAACCGGAGAATTGCAGCTGCTCTGGTTGTCGATTTCCATAGCTTCGAGGACACGAGACGTCTCCGATCGATGGTTTGACTGAAATGCAATTCTTTTATGGGAAAATTTATAGAGAGAACGGGGAGGAATATCAATTAGGAGCTATGATAGCGCGCAGAATTCGTACAGTCGAAAAATTTTGAAATCAAGATAAATTCGATTTTTCTTAATTTAAAGGATTGGAAAGTGCTGGGCATTTTTGTGGGTTCTGCAGAGAAAACGAGCTGGTTTTAATTTTACAACGGACGAGCATGTTTCAATGCTTGGACATGGCTGCTCTCTGTTTAAAAAAGTACTACGGTTATAAATTAAAGTACTGACCTGATCTTGTGCCTTGGGCGGTACCCAGACATTAGCCGAAATGAATTTCATTGCCTGCAGTGTCTGGGGATCCAGTCGATTCATCAAAGAATCCGATCGTTTTCTTGGTAGATCAGTTGTCGACGCAGCACTGCCGCATCTTGATCGAAACGGGGAAGATGTCTCCGAGTACGAGGATCGCAGAAGTCCATTCGAGGGAGAATCCTGGATCAGACGATGGTTGATGGGCATTGGAGAAGCTGCCAATTGTTCTCTGCACTCCAAACTGATGGTAGAAGAGCTGGTGGCAGGAGTACTGGCAGCTGATCCAGATTCATTCTTCTTCGATCGAATATTTTCCACAATTGCTGTCAGGCTAACCCTCGCCTTTTCACAGTCAGTTGTGTCGACTTCATTTAAACAGGCGCCATTGTCATGTCCCTGTATCAGGCTGAGACTATCCTCTGGTAGCCGCTTTAATGTCTCCAGTTTAGTGACATGGGTCTTGGAGCGAAGGTGTTTTGCTAATATTCCATGTTTACGAAATCCGATGTTACAGTCGAGACACATAAAGCTCCTGGGATTATTGACCATCTGGGTAGCGCCACCACCCAAGACGGATTGGGTCGATGCGGAGGGGTCGATGGCGGCCATGGCACTTTCGTCGATCTGAAAAATAAGAATTTCTTTAAAGAAATTGGACAGAGGAAAAATGCTTCAATTTTTTTTTTTGAACTGGAACATGTTTCAAAGCCACTTGATGTATGCGTACCATGGGCTAATTTTCCCTCCAAATTTTTTAATTCATCACATGATACCAGGAAAAATCCAGAACAAAGTGCTTTTTGGTCACAAATCCGCAAAATTTGGATCACAAATCGGGTGATCTAACCACTTGACCATTGGCGAGCAAGGTTTCTGTCGGAGTACGAAACTTTTAGAGGCAACTTACATGACTTCCATGGGCTTGTTCCATATGTTTCGAAAGCATTGCTTTAGTCCTGGCTGGTAAACGACATTCTGGGCACTTAAAAAATTGCAGTAATTAAAAATTTTACCCAAAAATTACCTGGAACATTCTATTTTTATTACTCAGCTGTTGCTTTTCGACATTATGCGTCAATTGATGGTAATTCAAATCGGCTTGTTTTCGAAATGTTTTATCACATTGATCACATTTCAGGGTTTCCTAAATCTTCAGTTCAATATCAAATTTATCGAGGCGATTACCTACCTCTTTCGGAAAAAACGTCGAATAATTTGACATTCCTGATTGACCATTAAGTTTTGGAGCTGGGAAAGTGATACCATTGGCAATGGGAGTGACCATGGCGGTTGGAGATGCGTCGACTTGTACAAATTGCATGGCTGTGATGGGCAAGGGAGGTGTCAATGGGGTTGTGACCGTTTTTTTCTGCTCAATTTGAGATCCAGTGACGACTACAGGCGGAGCAGACATACAACGACGTTCGATGGTAGATTCTGGCCAGCTGCTGAGATGCTCATCCTCTTTTTCCAGTACCCAACGGGATGGCGGAGTGTGGACGCCTCTTTCCAGCAGAATGTCTTCCTGACCAAAGCGACGGAAAGGTCTCTCCTCCCAATCGTCAGGTAATTTCATTGCTTCCATTTCCTCATCAGATTCTTCGTCTTCATCCAATCTGTCGGGAACTTCTTCCATCATCTCATCCTTTTCTTCCTCTTCAACTTCTTCGATTTCAGCAATCTCCAGACGATCTTCGTTGTCACTTTCGTAGCCATCTCCCTGTTGGATTCGTCTTTTATGAGTTTTGGAGCTCAGATGCTTGGTCAAATTTCCTTTTGTTTTAAAGCAGAAATTACATTGCTTGCATTTATAAGGGCGAATGTCCGTGTGACTTTTGATGTGTTTTTTGAGCATACTGGGCTTCTTACAGCGGATTCCGCAACGATCACAGACATATCTCCCGCGTCCACGACCCCTGACATAAACGTAGAGCTCGTCCGTTCGATGTCCGCCCATGATTGGATCAGTCTTCTTATTAATCCTTGGACTTCGACTGGGTTTCCAGTCAAAATCATCAGAAATATCCTCGGATTTCGGGCCATTTTCCAATTTTATTCCTCCCTCGTCGATGATAATTGGCTTTAAATCAGTTATAGGATAAGTTGTCGAGCTGCTGGCTTCATTGATCAAAATAGGACTGTGAATATTTTCTTTCTCCTCCAATTTGACGTTGATCACCATCGGTGGCTCGGTGCCTTCATCCTGCACCTGCCTCATTCTCAACTGAAAAGATTTTTGGTTTAAATGAAGAAGTTTCTTACTTTTTGACTAATTTCCCAGAAAGAGGAATGCGTCACTTTATACTGTACCATGTCCCGGTTAGCTACAGTATACTTCCAGAATGGATGATGTCCAGTCCGTGGCTTTGCAGAACATTGCGCCATAAAGGCCAAGTTCAACTTGGCATCGGCTTCGTTGACATTCATCTGGTGCCAATTACTGTACATGGAGAGGTTGCCCTTCTGCTCGACAAACATCGGCTGGGCGCGTTGGAGACAGACAAAGGTTTCACTGGTGATGTTCCGGTTTCGGGTCCTGTTTCTGGAAAATGCTAATATTTTGTTTCAAACGGATTTTGGGGTTTTTGTTAGTTTTAACTTTTAATATTTTTAAAAAAATTCTCGAAGAGACAAAAAGTTACAGTACTTCGCAAATTTGCAATAATTCGACCAGAAACTCACGTTCTTTCCGGACTGCTTTTTACCGCGTCATTCAACACCAAGGTATATGGCTTGTTCACATTGCCATCAAGTGGAAAAAATCGATTAACATCAAGCGGAGCCGGTTGTTCTTCAGAAACTGTTCGAACTTGAATAACTTGTGGCTGCTGAGAAGGCACAGAAGAGGTAGACGGCGCCTGCTGCAGTTGTTGCTGTTGTTGAACTGCTTGCAGAACTTGAGCAGCATTCAGTACCCGTTGCGGATTTATGACCTGAAGCCAAGAATTGGTTAAACCTGCCTGACACCTCACAAATCTATCAACATTTAAAGATGAGATTAGACGCCAACCTGATGAAATGCCGTTGGATGTGGCTGCTGTACCGGTGGAGATATCATCTGTGGTGTTGACAGTTGCTGATACGGAGTAATTGTAGGTTGAATAGGCGATTGAAACGGCGATGGAACTGGTGGCGACTGCTGAGCGACGGCTGTCGGCAATGCAGCTATTGTCGCTCGTCTCGGGAGACCAGGATGGCCAAACTGCTCAAAGACTGTCTCTTTTCTTTCGGGTTGTGGTGATGGCTTAGTCTCGGCGACAACTACAACGTCTCCCGAGTCCTTAAAAATGACACAACACAGTGATGACCAACACAACGGGAAAAACCAACCTTGCGTGCTAATTTAGCTTGTTGGGGACTTGGCTGCTCATCGGCTACCGCGGCCAGAAGACGACGTTTCAGAGGATGGCGATTATTTTCTTGTGGTGCTGGAGCTGGCTCTGGGACAACTTCCTTCGCTTTTTCCATTTCTATCCTTTTACTGCATCGCAGCTCATGGCACTGAAGTCCCGCTTCATTTGGAAATCTAGAAACTCTCATAAATATTTTAAAAATCCCCAAAAACTCACGGCACTTGGCAATAAGGACAAATGGGAGAATGATGCTGACTATGCCGGATTACCGGCTGTCCAGAAGTCAAGCTACCGCCACCAAAGGCCCGCACACCATTTATCGGCTCGTACAGGGATTGTGTCCTGCTGGATAACATTCGTGGATCCCGGACTCCAGCAATTCCTGGACTTGTCCTAGTCGAGCTACTATTGCTATCATCCATAGAAGACTGTTGTCCAACTGCCCTGTGATATGGCCGTCGCTTTAATAGCGGCTAAAATGTCCATTTAATAATATTAAAGCAAGCTGGACTACCTCCTGAGGCTGAAGAATTGCAGCATTGTCACTGATTAATTTATCTATCCGATCATGGACTTCTTTTGTATTCCGAGGGACAGTTCGATCAGGAACAGCAGAAGTCGAGGCCGAGGTACTGGCAGCCAGCTAAAATCCTCGTTAATTTTCAGAATTTTTGGGTTTTTACCAATCTCTGCTCCATTTCCTTCTGCGCCAGGGAATTTTGCTGGTTTTCAGCATTCAACAAGGCCATGAGCTTCTCCTGGGCATTTAATTGCACTTCTACGCTTCCAGAATTACTTGGGGCTAAAATATTTGGTTACAGTAATCCGGTTACGACCCCTTCTAGCCGTTAATCACGTCAAAGTTTTTTCCCATTCTTATTTTCATCCTGCCCCGTGTCCTTATCTGCCACACAGCCTGCGACAGCATGGCGCCGCGTCTTGAAGTGCGACAGAGTGGCGCCCCCGAAGGCTAGCTGCGGCAATAATCAGCTAAATCTTGATCCACCGTAATCCGATGTAAATATACGGGCGTAAATAGGATAAAATATCCAAAAACATAGCAGAATTATTTAAATTTTGCGGTATTTTTAGGTGTGGTTCGTCTTGACCCCTTATCACCACCCCGGTTCTAGAAAGTGAACACCAAAGTGTCTCGATCACTACAGATTTTAATGATAAGAGAGGTGAATAGCCAAAACTGCAACAAATCGGGCCATTTAGTCGTGGAAAACGGACGCGCCCATGGTTAACAGGGATCTAAAGGCCTCGGCGTCGAATCCTATGAAAACCTAAGGATTTTCCCAAATTTCTGGATAATTCAGTGCTTTTTCCTAATAACGTCGTCCCAAAATTACCTGGCTGTGGTGGCTGAAAAGCGCTGTGTGCCTGTGATGAGATCTGCAATGGCTGAGTAGGTACAGGAGCCGGTGCCGGAGTCTGCTGCACCGATGACGGTTGACTCGACTGCTGAAAACCAAAATTACCCTTTAAATTATTTTTTAGGAACCTGGCTAGCTTGCAACTGTTGTAAAAGATTTGTCTGCTGCTGTTGTTGAAGTAGCTGATAATATAGGGCCAAATTCGGATTTAAACCGGACAATAAAGGATTCTGGAGCTGATTATTTCCTCCGAGGAGCTGCGTCAAGGCAATTTGATTTTGTAATTGTTGCAGGAGAACATTTTGAGAAGGTTGCTGTTGTTGTGGTTGCTGTGGCGGTGGCTGACTGATGCTGGTGGTTGCACCGAGTCCAGCTCCAAGGGCTCCTCCACCGCCGCCCAGCAGCGCCTGTGTCAGGAGAGCAACCACATTTCCTTGACTGTTTGCTGCTTGCTGTTGCTGCTGAACTTGCTGCTGTTGTTGTTGTTGCTGTTGATGGAGCAGCAGGGTTTCCTGAAAAAAAAAACACAAATTTATACACAATCTGTGATTTCTGTCACTACGTGGCTTTTTCCCCACTTGCCATTGGGCACGTCTGCACCCATAAAAATCTCATTTGATCCCTGTGTCTCAAAGATCTTCAGAAGATTTTTGAATTTTTGAACTTATTTGAGGAAAAATTGATTTCTCTGGTTATTTTCGTCATTTCCCGCGTTTTGATACGATTTGACCCAGGGATTATGACGTGTAAGCCCAATTTTTTGAATTTTTTAGTTTTGACCCCATCGCTCCCTTCTTATTTTTGTTAGTCAGCTCAATTAGGAGCCATTTGTCCCCTTCAGACGAACTTTCACTAATGTCAATTCCGACTCCCCGGTATGATCTTTGCTGGGAGTATTTTTAATTTTCCCCAGGGACTTCCTACACAAAATGAAGTTCTCCTAATCTCCATGAAAACAGGAGGGAAGGACAAAAGGCGTCAAAAATCAAAACACCGAGAACGGAGGGAAAAGTTGACTCATTGGGTTTATTTTCCGGCATAATCCGGCACACAGAGAATGAGGACAATGACGGTAATTTTGGACAAACCCAGGAATACCGGGAATTGACATCTGGTAAACAATAGCCAGGAAATATTAAAAGGACCCGGACACTTTTGGCGCCTGTTCCTACCGGGATGCTGTACTTTTTAATGGAAAAATTACGGTATTTTTGGCCAAGGAACGTCAATGAGCAATCGAATGAACATTTTCGTAATGCGGGAAACCTCAAAAATTTCAGATACATCTGCGCATCGCTTCAAACCTCAAAAATTATCCAATTGTTCCCTAATAAAGATGTCAAAATGTTATCAGAACTTGGTCGACGTCTCCTCCTCTGTGCAAACAACTGCCCCCGAAAAAGAAACATGGCCTCCCACCCTTTCAAAATGCGACCTTGAGTTCAAACAACCACTTCGTGCTCTGCCCGCGCCTGCCCGATGATCTGTTTCCCCTGGCAGAGTGCCAACAACTGACAACTGATGATTGTGTCGCGAATCGATTGCGCACTCAGTTCGCGTTCAGTGACGTCGTGACAACAAAGATCATTTTCAAAAAATCATTTTATCAAAATACACTCGAATTGCTTTTTTTGCATAAATTATGGTAGCCGGTGGTCCCTAATCTTTTTAGGCCGTTGGAGGGGTGACTCCAGGGTTCAGGATGATCAAACATCGGGCAGAGAGCTCCCTCCTCGGGAAGATAAATGCTCATTGGCCAGTTTCTTAATCTTTTTGCATTATTTTTACCCGGGAAAAATGATACAAATCAATGGATGTTCACGGGACTGAATCCTTTCGTCAGAGAGTGTAAGACAAACGCTTTTAGCACTCTCTTTTGCAACAGACGCGAGGCCATCTCGTTTCTCTCTTTTTCTCTGTCCACTGTCTCTTCATTTTGTGACGTCAACCATCGGGGTCTGTCGTCGCGCAAACAAATGTTATCAGTTGGAAAGAGAGAGGCGAGAGAGACTCGAGACAGACAGCCAATTACAGACTGGAAAACAAAAAGCTGCAAAAATAGACTGGGGGAAATAGTTCGCCTTTAAAGGAAAATGCTCTAAGATATTGAAAATTGAACTTTTGAACTTCTCCCGGGCTTTTTTTAGACGCCTGCCCGTGTTCAAGCGCAATTTATCAACTGGCGGGAGGCCGGGATGACCTACATCTTTTGTTTTTACTCGGAAAATGTGAGACATCGGAGGCTTTTAAAGGTCTCGCGGTATTTTCCGTGGAGGTTACCAAAAGATCGGGGGCAGAGGAACAGCCGATTTTCCCAGGATCCAGGACTTCTTCTACAAAAATGGAAATATCCCCTGCATCAGGAAAAAGTGACGGATTTCTTAAATTCAATTTATTTTGGGTCCTAAAAAATTCGTCATAATTTCCTCGCGGGCAACTCGACGCCCTTTCATATTATTGACTTGGTAAAAAAAGCTTGGCTTTCTACACCCATTTTTTTCAATTAAATTAATCCAAAATTACGTATTCGGATCCCGTGCCAAGATGAGTAGTTGCCGCCATCATGTGACCCTTCAAAATGACCCAACTAATGAAAAG
This sequence comes from Oscheius sp. DF5033, assembly GCA_964036215.1. NCBI lineage: Eukaryota > Metazoa > Nematoda > Chromadorea > Rhabditida > Rhabditidae > Oscheius > Oscheius sp. DF5033. The sequence continues at coordinate 1,293,330 of CAXIWN010000011.1, forward strand.
AACCCGAGCGGATTAATTTATTCTCTACTTCATCATGTCCTTCTTTTTCCCGCCAGCAGCTGCTCTCCCTCCCTCACACAATTACACACATTCCCCGAGAATGATTTGTGGGCGGTTAGAATAATAATAATAATCTGTGTTCGTCTGAGAGGGCAACAGACGGGGGATGAGGGCAGCTGCACCCAACGAAACAACAACTTTGGCGGGGAAGAAGATATGGGAATTAAGGGATTACGGTATCGATAGGGAAGCCGCTAAAAACAGACAATATCCTCGCGGATCAGCTCACAATTTGTGTAACCAAATGACGTGTGAACGCGCCACTCAAAATAGATGGGGAAATCTCCTTTAAACGAAAAAATAAAGAACTTACCAAGAGTTGCTGAGTATTTAATCCTGGAATGGATGCACCGGCGGTTGCTTGCGGTCCTTGTGGCGGTAAACCGCCACCACCGCCGGAGACGAAGGCCATCGTGTGGTCAGGTTCTTCTATCGACCGTCGTCAAAACTACCTGGAAATACTTCTTCTGCTTTAAAGGAAAATACACATATTAAAGAAAGAGGGAAATGGAGACAGCAGCTGTTCTCTGGAGTCTCGCAATAGATTGGCTATATGTCCCCCTCCCTCACGCCCTCTTGCTCTCTGGGGCAAAAATGTCAGTGAACTTTATATGGGCACGAGGGAGAAAAAAAAGAAAAAGAATCAAATTCTATGAAAAATTCGGTCAAAAATTTACGGCAAAATGTGGCCCAACGCCACAAATATTCCCAGAGTTGGGGGTGGGAATGGTGATAATTGGTGGTGTACCACTTGTGTTACAACCACCTGCCAGTAGAGGACAAGTTGGCCGGCTAATTAAAAACAGCCTGCTACATCAGAATTAATAAGTAGACTGGGCGGTCTATTTCAGGAAGCTGAGAAAATTAAAAAACTCAAAAATCGGACTAGACTCTATTTCTATGGAAAAATGGTCGTTTCCACGGGATACGGGGTGCTAAAATGAAGCATCCGAAGCGGTTAACGCGTCAGATTTACAATCCAAACGACCCGGGTACGAATCTGCTCAGTAGCAACTAATTTTCTTTTGTTCAGAGGATTTTTGCGGGTTTTACGTAGAAAAAAAGGCTAAAGAATAGAAAAATTCTGCGCATATCGCAGTTTTAATGAAGTCTGTCTGACTAAAATCAATAGAAACAAGCCATTCTTGCCCATAAAATGCAGCCAAGGATCAAAGCCCGCGACTCGTCATGCGGATTCAGAAAGAGGAGAAGTCGAGAGAGGATTATCTTCTAAAAGAAGCCAAAGTTCATAAAATCCACCCGTCTGGGATACAATATCTACCGTACTCATCTTGTTTTCAAAAGTGCAGATAATTTTTTGTATCCGTCTTTGTTTGCCCGCGTCTTTTCCCAGTCTACGCTACAATTTTTTTCCTCCGAGAGTACACGCATGTTGTCTTTTCACCTCCGCGTATTTTTCTTTTCGGGATGCCCCCACACGTCCTTCTCTCTTTCGCAAACGAGAGCAGAGGGTGCATTGTGTGCTGTTTATCTCGGGCGCGTCGACATTTTTCCATTAAAAGAGGAGAGAGTTCAGGGCAATCGGGAGGTTCAAAAAAAGGCAGAAAGATGAGCGAGCACAGATCGATTGGACTCCCGTCTCCCCTCTTCTCTCTCACACAGAAAGTCCCCCTTCTTCTGAGAAAATAACGCTTCCGGGGAATGAGAGCGGGAGAGAAATTCCGGCTGCTGGCTGGCTGACAGCCAATCTATGGGGCCAGCGAGATATATGGAGACCATAGAGAAAAATAGAAAATATGACAAAGTTCGGGTTTAATTAGAGGACATCGGGGCGAGTGAATCAGTTTCCGGAGAAAATTTAGACGAAAAACGGCTGTTTCCCGCAAAAAAATTATCACTCTCTCTCTGCCCGCCACTCCTGGATAAACAAGACGGGCAAAACACAGTCTTCTCTTTAAAAATAGAACTACTGTACTTTGAAAATAAGGAGGGCTAATGGGGACTATTCAAATTCATCTTTGAGCGGTAAAATAGAATAAATGCTGATTGCCGCCTTATCTTGGAATACGGTAATGAGGAGAGGACACGTGATCCTCATGCTGAGAAATTCAAAGGGTCACAAGGAAATTATCGTGAGAAAAGGCTACGGTAAAGGGTCAAGGACATTGTCTGGAGGCTGTAAAATCTGTTTTAGGATGGCGGATACACACACGCGCATGCACTCACACAACCACTAAAAAAAGTCACCGGGCAGTAAAACAAGTCTCTGAGAGAAGTGCTGCTGCCTGCTGGGGGATGTCTCTCTCACCCCCGGCGCTCCCAGAGAATCAGATATGGACGCAGAAAAACGCAACACAACGAGGCAGAATACACGCCCCTAGAGGGTCCAGAGGTGCTAGCGAGTCGACGCGGAGACTGCAGTTTAGACTGAAGAGATGGCAGGGAAGTTAACACACAATGAGAGAGTAAGGAAATCAAAGAGAGGGAAAAGATTGGTGTCAGGAATGGCGGAGAAGAGAGATCGGAGAGGCCGCGAACCTGATGGAGAGACACACCAGTGGCGGGGGAGGACACCGAGCGAGCAGAGACGCAGAGTCTGACGGGAGCGAGAGAGCATTCTATGCACTATCTCTGTGTATATGGTGAGAGTGTCGCCGCCGGTGTGTGTGTGCGAATCGATTGTGACGTCACTCGACCGACGGGCGTTCCCACCGAGCGACTTGCCGATCCCACATTAGAATACAATTGAATATTGGCAGGGAGAAAGGAGCAGAAAGACCAGGATTACTGTAACCTTTAAGAAATTGAAATTAAAAAATTTGATGAACTTCCAAAATGAAAATGGCGAATAAACACGCCCACGGCGGTAATTAACCCTCGATTCAAAAATGCTTTTGCCATTTTCCACGTATGATTTTGATCATGTTTACTTTCTCTTCGATTCCAAAAAGGACAGATTCTCTCTTTTTTCCTGTCCCATGATGTGTGATGCTAAAAATCGAGGCCCTGCCGCTGTTCAATGGAGAGAGAGGATGCCCCGTGACCTTGTGCTTTGCCATTCGCATTACAACACTCCAGGGAGAGAAGAGAGGCCAAAAGATAGGTGAAAACTTTGACCAGAGAGCTACCTAATTTTATTAAAGAGAAGGACACAGAGAGAGAGAGGATTAAAAGGAATAATTGGGGCCGCGGGGAAGCCCCCAGAGAGATCAAATGATTAATACGGAATGTGCTAGAAAAATGGAAAAATTAATAATAAAAGGATGCAGAGTACCCGAGGATACTTTCATCCTACTCCACACTGCCCCCTTCTCTGATATGGGACGGTAAACGAATGTGAAGGAAAGAAGAAGAGAGTGCTGTTACAGCGGGGAGGGGGAAGCCGTCGACCAGGCGAAGAGAGACTGTACTCAAACTAGGAGGCGGGAAGAGACGCTAACAGCGTGAGAGACGCAATAACCCAGGGGAACTAACAGCTGACGAGGGAGCATACGATGGGGTGAGAGATGACCATGGAGAAGAGAAAGTGGACCGACAGGTGGAGATGGCGAGGGAGACTAAGCAACGGAAAATAGCAAGCGAGCGGAGGAGAGTCAAAGGAAGACGAGAGAACAGCAGAAAATCGAGAGAGTACGAGGGTGGCTAAGGGAAAAGAATGGGAATCGACAATTGAAAGGCCGACGAGGGGGGAGACTATGCGCAGTCGACGGGCAGCCGATGTTTCGAGAAAAAAAAGAAATGAGAGCAAGAATTTTGAGCAAAGAAGCGAATATTTGAAGAAACCGGGGGAGTTGACGGCCGAACACCGTCCCGATGTCCTTCGATGTTATGAAAGACGGCCTGGATTACCTTCTCCTTTTCTAGTAGGATATGGGGAAAATAACAAAAACATAACCTTTTTCTTTGTGTTTTTACCATCTCGTACATGGCAAGGATACAGAGATTTTGGCGGTATTTTGGGGGCTTTTCAGGGAACATTTAGGCTTTGATTCCGCCTAAAAAGCGCTCATTTTTCAAAATTTTCTTCCAATAGAAATAACCAAAACATTGGTACATATTATCCTGGTTGAAAAGTAATACCGCGGAAGCAGAAAATCCTGGCGCATTCGACAAATGATTTATAAGCTAAAGGACGTGGATTCAAATTCTTGGGTTGTAAACTCCTACGGTAGCCCAAAAGTACCTTACAGTTTCCTAGAAAAGTCTAGACACAAAAGGCCAAAGCTACAAATTTTTGTACTTGTCCTTCCTCGTCTGTTTCCAATTGTCCTTCGCACCTGTCTGTCTCCGCCGCTTTTATTAACGGAGGAGAATTTACGGGCCGTGAGGGTGTCTAATTTTTCTATGAAAATGAAATAATCCCCGAGAATAGAGCGCAATCGAACAAAATGGGAACATAGACCACATCTCGACGGGGAGGAGGGGGATATACTCTAATAAAATATCCAATGAATAACAGGGAATAACAGCTATTACAGGTGGTATTTATTGTCTATTAAAGGAGGGGGAAACGGGTGGAATAATGACCGGGGAGAGAGCTTTGTTTACCGAGCTAAATTACAGCGGTTTCTGATCTTGGAACTTCTTTTCATGTTTGTTCCCTTCAAAAAAGCCATAAAAATTGAACATGGTGATCTGGAGAACATGCTGAAAATGGCTAGGGTGGGGGTGTTTCGTCTCTCCCTCCCGGCCTGCTCCTAATCTAATCCACCCTCCTCCTCTGTAATTAAGCCGCCATTCCTCTTTTCTGCTCATTTGTCAACAACAAGGACGTCTAACTATAGGCATCGGTTTTCAAAGATCTTGAGCTGACTTTAAATGTCAATAGAATTACATCAATAAAATTCCTAATCTCCTCGCTAAATTCAATTTTAGAAAGGATCATGAGAAAAATCATTGCAACTTTCTTTTACACTATGACTCAAGAGAGACTGGAGAAATGTTTGTGCCACACGTGAACGGGAGAGCGAAACCGATGGCAGAGAGGGCGGAAAGTGGTGGCGGAATGGAGGTGGACAGCAGCAGCCAGCAGACACGCCATGTTTTCTTCCAGTCGAGCGAGAGGACGAGACAAACGGGAAGTAAAAAGTGCAAGTGATAAAAAATCCGTGGATGTCTGGGATTTTTGCAAGGAAATTATTGTCAAAAACGGCAAAATCCCTGCCAAAAAATATTAGGATAAATTCCTTGGAAGTATTTATCCTCCAGGGCTTCGAACCCGCGACGTTTCGATGACAAGTTCGACCCGTCAGCCACGGGCACACCGTGTAACCGTCCAGCCCACAATATGATATCCGTTTCAAAAGTTCGTATTTTTGACCATTTCGCCGTTTCCAGAGGAAATCCCAATTTCCTGGAAGATGTTCTCGATTATTCTTGGATATGTCGTCTGCAAATGGAAATGTGCTCGTTTCCAGAAGATTCCAGAGGGCAATCAATCTAGTCTAACTTTAATTACAGATCGAAGGATACTGGATCCCTTTCCAGGTGTGATTCATACTCTGTGCAAACCCGCGCAATGCTGCCGATCTCTCAATTAAATTCCACTCATATTTTTTTGTTGAATATGCCCTTTGAGTACAAGAAATCATCCACGTGAGGTCCGCTGCTGTGAAAAGATCACCCCGGTTGGCATTGTGGCCTCTCATTCGGCGCGTATTTGCCTTTCAGAGGGAGCGAGAGAGAGTGAAAGAAAAAGAGCATCGATCAGACGAAACGCCCCCGAAAAAAATGAGAGACTCCATTTTTGAGGTGCCCGCTCGAGTCCAAGGAGACCCGGCTTACGTGACTGCTCGAGCGAGAAACACGTCGTCCAACCTTCTTAAAATGGACAAAAAAAGGACCGGGAAAGCCTTGTGATCTCGTCACGAAAAGGAACTAGGAAGTTGATTATATTCCCCTAAGCATTTTAACAGACAGAGATCATGGTATGATTCTCAATTCCCGGTCAAGTGGTGTCATTCCCTCAAAGTGCGTCAGTTTAAAGAACAATAGAAAAAGAAGTTCTTCGATTCCTGCCCACCACAAGCAGTTTTTCACCACGGCGCAGTTGAGCAAAGACACTTGTGCAACTATGACACTGGATGACATAGGCAGTTCGATGATTATCGCACGAAAATTTGAAGAAATCACGTAGAAATCACCAATTTATAGGGAAAAATCCTATAGATCTGGAGAATCGAAGCGATCTGATATTTTCGGTAGATTCGTCTCGAGGTCTCCAATTTTTTGGAAAATTCAGGTCGTGCACAGAATATTTTGCTCCATCCTCAGCTTTCTCCCCACTTTTCTCCCCGCTTCCGTGTTCCGCATAATCCAGCATAATCCTCTCCCACATTTCCTGTTTACAATTATCCATTTCCTTATCGACGAAAAACATGCCTCAATAGGGCAAATTTATCGGAAACAATGGCCACATGGGGAGAACCAAGGTGACACCTCGCCAACAATAAATTCGTGGCCAAAACGAGATACAAAATGATGTTTTGGACATTTGTCTACTGCTGTTTTTTTGTGATCAGAGACGAGGAAAACGGTTTTGTTTCCCAAAAAAGTCTCTCCCTAAAAATATCACGTGGACCGAGAAGAGAGGCAGAGAGAGACCAAGAACAATGATGCACTGTTTTGCTCGAACTTGTCACCAACACGATTTCCCAGGGAGAGGAAAGGAAACCTGATTTTTTGGGGAAGCCTAAACTACATTTTAAACTGTATTTTGGGAGTCTATAGTCGGTTTCCAATCTTCGGGAAGTAAACGCTGCGGGACCTCAAGCCTCGCGCATTCGAATTTCACTTTTCTAATGGAAATTCGTGGAATTTGCCTGATTTTCAAGCTGTCCTGCAACTCCTGTTTCCCCAGAGATTGAATACTGGCTGTGACTTTGTATTTTCGAGTTCTCTATATTTTTAAATGTTCTTTTTAGCGGGAACAAAATTTCTAAAACCGGCTTCAAAAATTGAGACGCATTCACTTTGTTCCATTTTGTGATACGAGATGTTCCCAACATGTTTGACTTCCCCGATCGGCTACGTAGATCCCATAAAAACAAAACAGCTGGTTTCTAATCCCTTTATTATGGCCACAAAATTACAATAATTTAAAGAAAAAAAGAAACTGGAAGACGGATACGGTAGAATAGAAGAGCTTTGATGCGAATATATATTGCTGTCAGAGGCTTCATTTCACTCTGAGTCTGAAATTTCCAGTTTATACAAAATTTCAAGGACAAAACCTGAGTCCATCGACGTATCCGAATCATATTCATCGAATTTAAAACACATCTCAATAACTTCAGAGCATATTTCCATCTTACAACTACGGTTATCCAACCCTAATTGACATTGAAATACGTGACTTTTGAACTCTCCATCATTCCAATATTTTGTTTTAGCAAAAACGGGGCTAAAAGCACAAAAAGGCTCGATCAATTCTTCTGTAGAAGGTTCAGGAGGATTTTTTTACATATGGCAGCCCATAAACAGAGCTTTTTAAATTGAAATAGTAAAGATTTGGTATTGACAGAGTGCAGAGAAGCTGAAAATATAATGAACTGACATGAAACGCACCTACTTGAATAATTTTGTGGACAAAATTAATATGTGAACTTTTTTCAGGTGTTTGGGTATCAATTTTCAACTTTTGCATTTTCCCCAACAATTTTGCAATTGTGCCAATATTTGGCATGAATTTTAGATTCGTAGAAAAGTATACATCTTCCTAGACAAATATGAATATAGTCGATTTCCAACTTTGGCGGGAAACGGAGTCCGCTGGACCTCAAGGCGCGCGCTTTTGAATTGGCGTTTTCCAAAGGAAGTTCAAAAATTTTGCCTGATTTTCAAGCGGGTCCTAAAACTCCCGCTTCCTCCTCAAATAAAAGAGGAGTTATTACCACTTGTTTTGCCTGTAGAAGGGCTTCGTACAGATAATCCTCGCTTTTGTGTAAGGTAACTTTGACTGGCTTCAAAATCTTCAGCAGCTCTTGAAGTTCTTCCTTTTCATTAGGATATTCCCAATAAAGAACCAGCTCCATTTCTTTTGCACTTATCCGATATTCTTTTAAAAAATCGCAGCAATCTTCTTTTAGAAAAGACAAAGGATACTTGTCCTTTTCTGGATAGAAAGGTTAATAATTTTTGATGATTACCATCGTGGTTGATTTTGACACGATCAAAGCGAATTCCATAGAGGGAATCGAGAGTAAATTGAATTCCGTATCGACAATTATCATCAGGACGTCTTAATCGGTACGTATTGAATCCAGCATCTATATCCAAAAACAAAGGCAGACAGACATTTTTTCTTCGAGTAAAATCCATCATATCGCGGCATGTCTGCTTCATTCGGAAATAACTTCTCCATTCAAACTGAAAAATTAAATTTGGGTAAACAAATGGGAACAAACTTTGGAGACTATTCTTTCGAGGAGATGCTCTGGGAGTTGGAAGACATCCACCTGCGAGTTCTGTGAAAGTTTTTTTGGGGTTTTCCTGCGATTCGAATTCCGATTTTTTTCCACAAGATATTTTTTCCACTTTTTGTCAAAGTTTTTACGCCAGGACATTTGGAAAACTAAAGGAGGATTTATTTCTGTAAAAATATCTAGAACTAGAGGGCTGGGAAAGACGACAACCTATGGAATGACGAGTTTTGACTAAAATGAAACCTTACCTCAAAAAAATAAGATCGAGAATAAATATACTTTTGTCACGGATGAGAAATTCGATTGTTTGAGACGGAATGGCATGTGAGGTTTCCGCCAGGTTAAACAAACAGAAACTGTCTTATCCTACAGAGAAAATTGTTTATTCGAAAGAAATACAATCATTGAGGAGATTTAAATTGGATTTCAGTATGATTATCGCGAATACTAACCACACAATCATCGAGCCCTTCACAGTGAAAGCGGTAATATTGGCCATTTGGAGATCCCGGGCCATCTATTTGGCTTATAACCGAATAGAAATCGAAAGTTTTTCTAATTATTTTTGTGCTCAACGGCAATCGACAGTTGGGATGTCTACCAGTGAACATAAAGCAACGAAGATTTGGCAGTGGCTGTGTCCGAAGATACTGAAAAGTTGTATCCGCTGATGGTAAAAAAAGTACCAGGAGAAATCTCTTGACCATGTCGAAACACGTGTTTTTATCTTTGATTTCCAAGATCTCAACTGTCAGCTCTCGGAACTTCGCTAAATATCGTTCCACTATTTGCAGATCACAAATTTCCTCGTGTTTTACAATGATCTTCATATCTTTCTGTATAAATTCAGCGCATTTTGAAACTATTTAAATTTACCAATTGTTTTACATTGAGAAGTGCTTCAAGTCTTTTTGATGCTCGATCATCCACATTTATTCTCACCGGTTTTAGAATCTTCAGCAATTTATCATGATGCTGATCTGGAAATTCCGCCAAACAAGAAGTATTCGTCTTTTCCGATGTGATTCGATATTTTTTTAAAAGATTACAACAATCCAATAAGAAATCCTTATCCACTTCAGTTATTACCGAGCAAAATCCTGAAATATGCGACTTTTACGGGATCGGAACGGCAAACTTGGGTTGATTAGCACTTTCTCAAAGCGAACTCCATAAAGGCTATCGAAGTCTGGTGATTTATATGTATTTTTAGTGTACTTCATACGATATTCAGTAGCACCATCCATGCCGATTGAAATAAATAACATGCAGTTATCAGGCAGGCAGACTTTGACTGGATTTGTTCGAAAAAATTCTGCCATATCTCGGCATGTCTGCTGCATTCGGAAATAACTTTTCCTTTCAAACTGGAAATTTTGAATGAAAAAAAAAGAAATGTAGACCAACTTTGGACGCTATCTGCTCAAGCAGATGTTCTGGGAGTTGAAAAAGATCTGACATCTTACCTATAACGAGACTTTTTCGCTTTTTTAGAAGGAGATTACAGAAGGGAAATCTGAGAAGGAAATTATAGAAAAACAAATTTTATGCAAGTGCTTCACAACTATAAAAATGGAGAAAATCATTGGTTGGTGAGAAATTCAAGAGCTGAAACCAGGTGCCAATAAGAATAGAGACGTAGAATTGCGCTTATCAAACGTAGAACGGGTTTTCCCTGATATCGAATACGTTCCAATATTCGTTGAATTCGACTTCGAATTCTATGTTTTACGATCGCTGCTAATTGCGAAGTCGTATGAAATTAGACAGTACGATAAATATTTCATTGATCGCAATTTTCATAGAAGAAATACCTGAGATCACGATAGAAAAAAGAGGAAATGGACCCGTAAAATTGGATAGAATTGGGAAACCTAGAAAATAAAAGATAACAGAAGGACAATCCAAGAAATTGCAGTAGTAATGCCGAAATTTTGTTTTTGCTCCAATTGTCGAATTTTCATATCTCCCTCGGCCATATCTCGATTCCATTGGTCGTAAGAATCCTGAAAATTTGGACATTTCTTTGTTTCCATGAAATTCTACCCTGCTTCTACTTAAAAATGACACGCAACATCGCAAAAACCCAGAAAATTACACCCACCTCGAGCATTTTTCCTATTCGATTGAGCTTTTCTTTGCTTTCTTTCTCTCCGATTAGAACTTCCCCAACAGCGGCGCTCATATTCCTTTGGACAATTGGAACCCAGGCGACTCGTGGTTTTGCTGAAATAATGAGGGACTCTTCATTATTTTAAGTAGGATTTGGGAGGGGAATTTGTTGCAGCCTGCAGCCCACAAAAAATAGCAAAAAATTCAAATTGGACTAACAATGTGGCGCATCCTCGATGTCGTCGTCCTCATCGTCGAAACTGTCAGGAAAGGCGGATATGGAGACGAGAAGAAGGAGAAGATACAGCAGCTTCATTTTTCCTTAAAATAAGTTGTGAAAGGAGGCAAAAGTGGTAAGATTTGAGTGTAAGCTGGAGAGAAAGGCTGGGAAGCAGACTCCTGGCTAGCACATGGTCGACGGGTTTTTTGTTAATTTTTCTGGGACAAATTCGAAACTTTCGAGCGCACAGAGACTGTACAGGTGCTCGCAAGTACCGACTAACAAGAAAATGGTCACAGGTTCAGCTACCAAAACAAAAACACTTCCACTTGGCCCCGAAGATTTTTGCCAATATTTCCTGCTTACGACTGCGTGCAACAGGAAAAAATGGGCACGACGAAAATGGCTGAACAAACAAAAAGAACCAAGATGAATGAGAAGGAAAACAAAAGAGGCGATGTGCCCAAAAATACGACTAAAAATGATGCCTGGGAAAATGAGAACGGCAAAGGCGCCGCTCTTGCTAAATGGGGCGTGGAGCAATCCTCGTCGCCACGGGCCATCAGCAAGATGCTGCCCAGGATTATTACCCCACGTCTTTTTGTGGTTTTACGAGCTGGATAAGGCTGAAATTAGCTTGTTCGAGAGATGGAAGAAGGGGACGGCCAGCAGGATCACTAGGACTATTTATTTTATTAAAAGATGACAAATACACAAACACACTTGATATGACAGACGGACGCCATCGAAATGACCGCTGCTGTCAACATCTGCGATAGTCCTTCCCTTCGAAAAATGCCCACCCCGGGTTGAAATTGCCAGTTTACAATGGCTATAAAGGGGACAGAAAAAAACGAGACGGAAATATCTCTTCGTAATGTTCGAAAAAGAAAAGAAAACGGATGGCTATCGTAAAGAATATCGGCGGAATTTTCAAAAATTTGGATTCAAACTCTAGTAAAATTGGTTTTTTTACCTAGTCCCTGCTAATTTTCCCCATGAAAGAGTTTTTTTAGTTCCTCCCGAGATTGCATGATGCTGGAACCCGGAATAATTTGTGATTGAGGCTTGAAATAGTAAAAAAACCTGGACGCACAAATTTGCGTCTTGAAAGGAAAAATTACCAGGTTCAAGAACACATCATATTTGCCTCGCCCAGATTCGATCCGCAATAAGTCCACCGGACGTAACGAAATTTTGTGCCTAATAAAGTTCTGAGCAATTAAAAACCATAAAAAATGGCAGCAAAGGCAAGAGAGACGAAAAAAATCCGCGGTGGTCGGAGCCAAAATGAGCCGGAAATGTAATGAGCGTGCACTCTTGCGCTGCCGCTCTCATTCCATTTTGTGATAGACCGAGAAAAAAAACAAGGGGAAAATAGCTTCAATCAAATGCCGGAAAGGCAACCGACTCCAATAATGAAAGCTAATGAAATCTCGGATGTCCAGCGGGCCGGGAAGGAGCTTTGAAAAATGATACCTACGACGTGTGGGCGCTGTGAAACTTTTGAGAACATGAGCAAGAAAAAAAATTTCGTGGGTAAAATGACATGGATTCTCTGGAGAAAACACAGGGAAAAAAAACCCAGGATCAGTTGGTTTAGATGAAAAAGTGCATGACGGAGAGAAGATTAATGGAAACAAACGCCACAGGGGGCTGTTATCCTTCTGGCTGGGCAAAAAACCTCATGTTTCCCTGGAAAATTGAATCGTGGCGCTATAATTTCCTGATAAAAATAGTCTGTTTTCCAGTAAAAAATGCTTCGAAACCTCAATTTTTAGCAAAAATTCCCACTGGAATTGGAAAAAAGGCAGGCTAACGTCCTTTTGAGCCAATTTCAAAAGCGTTGACTGCAAAAAATGGGACTAAAGCACGTAAAATATTCATGGAAGTTAGAAAAAAGTGCCAGCTCTGAACGTGAAGTGAAGCCTGGCCGCGTTTGCTTATTCAAATTGACTGCGTCCTAATGCCATTCTACAAATCCTCCAACAGACGACAGGAGAAGGGGCGGATATGGGGAGGGCACAAAGAAAGAGGCCCAGGCTGCTGGTAAGGCAAATAAGACTTGACAGAGACTTGTTACGCATGGATTAGGATGTTAATTACTGACCGGTGAGTATGCTGCGTGTAGCAAATTTGACAGATGGAGTGACAGGAAAAGGAACAGAGCAGAAGGTAAGAGAATGGACACAGGTAACGGCCTAATTTGGGTTCAAATGCGAATATTTTGTGAATTTTGAACGGTTTTTATAAGAGCTTGGGCCTGCTGCGTGGCGACCAATTTTAAAAAAGTTAAACTTAGAGAAATGACCACAATTCTGGGGAACATCCTAGCCTGGAGAGGGATACGAAACTCGTCCGATTTCCCCATTCCCAGGCTGTAGAAAAGCGTCCCGTAAACATCTACAGCTAGGCAAATATTCCAATCCCGAAAGGGAAACCTCCAGTGGACAACATGTTTTGCTATTCACACCTGGAAATCTTTTCCGGGTCAAAACAAGCGCGTCTTCTTCAGTTTGTATCCAGATTGTGCAGAATACCGCGGATTGCTGGATAGAAATTCTGACGCGCTCCTGATCGAGTGATTACCGCGCCAAAGATGTGACCCAAAAATTACGCGATCGAGCCCCGGGGACGTCCACGTGTTTTTTGTTCATATTTCTGGTTAAAATTACGATAAAAAGGGATTTTTTCGAGGGTTTTTGCGCCAAAAATAGGAGCGATTCATGCCGCTGGGTATATTTATGCAAAATACTAGATCATCGACCAAGATTACCACTAGTACTACCTCGTCATTCTCCCCCTTCGGCTAGGATGAGTAAAGGATGTTATCGACAGAAAGTAGACGAAGAAGATTCTGACCTGCGTGTCGTCTGCCCCCGGGGGGAGCACTCAACGCGCTTGCTGATTATGCAAACAGAGGGATGACTTGGAAAGGCGTGAGTAATGTCTTAAAGGAAGCGGAGGAGAGGGGATCGAGGATGGATTACTGGTGCTTTGGATTGGATTAACAGGGGGACGCGATGAGAGGAAGAATAAAGATGACTGGCAATTGACCACGGGGGTATTGAATGTCAAAACAAGCTAATAAGCAGCAATCACGAGGGCAAAGAGGAAAGGCAGCAAAAAGGAAGCCTTCCACGCCCTCTCTAATCTCGTCGAAAGCATCTACTCCAGTTTAGATGACCTTGAAACCCCCATTCTTTTCAACATTGAGAAAGACCAGAGGGAGGTCTCTTTGCACATGCAATCTGTGCCACATCTGGCCGCAAAATCACAGTGAGATACGGGGAAAATGCATGAGAGCGTATTTTTTCGACCTAAAAAGCTGGGAAACTCAAAATTTCGTGTTTTTTTCCGAAAGTTTTTTGTCATAAAAGGCGTTGGTTTTGTGTCTTCCTCCTAATTTTCTCTTATCAGTTGCCATAAAACCTATTATACTCCAGGGAGTGTACCGGTGACTGTATCCACGTAGCATTTGAACACAAAGATTAGTCCGGAAAACTTTAAAAAAATCGCTAACTCGGAGGGTAGATGTAGCATAAGAGGATATTCGGAAAACCCCGGAAGGTTTGAAGCTTTTTTTGCTGGTCAATGTTCCAAATAACCACAGATTTCATTATGACGCGCTTCTGGATTTCTTATCACTAGTCTATAAAAGGAACAACTTATCAAGAAAATTTAATGAGCACAATGCGCTCCTTGTGCTTTATCTTGGTCTTCTTAGCTTCTGTCCTCGGTAAGTATTATAAAAAAATAATTGATAACTCATTTCAGCTTACGATTGTCCTGGTGGATATAACTCCGCTTCATTCATCGATAATGGCGTATACCAGATATATTGCTACAAAGTCTACACGACCTTCTACGACCGTCAGCAAGCTGTATCTCAATGTGCACAAGATGGAGGAACTCTGGCCACCATCACTTCTGCTACGGTAGCGAGTACCATATTAACTTTGATGGGGATTGTAGGTCAATAATATCCTGATGAACGCTGATCAAATCACGGGATCCTTGACTTTCGGTCTCAGTTGTCGTGACTCATCCAACTGTGCCTTCGATGATGGTACACCATTTGATATCTCTTCGTCTTACAATAATTTTGCTGGAGGATATCCAGACACCAGTTATGGAGAATGTGTAGCACTGGAAACCATGGGTTTTGGACAAGGAAAATGGTCCAGTATTCCTTGCTCAATGTATGGATCCTTTGTCTGCCATTATAATCCTAATTCGGGTAGGTGCAAAACCGCCACAATAATTCGGATTTTTTAGTTATCAGTCAACAAAGTGGATGTAATAGTATTAACATACTAAACACCCGCGGATATGCTCTCAATGTAAGTTTCACTTGACGAATTGGTTCCTTCTTTATAGTTTCCCGAGATTCTTGAGCTGTTTTTCAGATTACTTCCCCTAATTACCCTCAAAATTACTTCAATACACAAAGCTGCACCTATTTTCTACAAACAAGTGCAAAGTCAGTTAGATTCATTTCCGGAAAAAAAGCATTTTTAGCGGATTGAACATAACTTTTACTGATTTTTATGTTGAAAGTTGTTGTGACAAGGTTCGTATCTACAGCGGCGGCATCAATCAGAATGGAACCTTCCTTGGAATGTAAATAGATTAATTGACGTTTAAAAACATTACAGATACACTGGTTCACTGGGAGGTTTCACAGTGTTAATACCAACTAACGAGGCTTTTATCACCTTCACAACTGATGGCAGTGTAGTCTATCGCGGTTTCTCTGCTTCTGTTAAAAATTATTATCCATAGATGATCGAATTGAGCTGATTGTGATTTTCCCTTTGCAAACTGATTTGTGCATGAAAATGTAGCAGTGTGCATTTACTTCTAAATAGACTTTTAAAATTTACTTGATTTATCTGATTCTCTTGTTCTAACTGTATGCAAGGACATGGCTTATTTTTATTATGGCAATAAAAGCAATGAACTACCAAGAAAATTGCGGAAACAAGCAAAAAATACAGTTAATACAAAATTATTGGTGTTAGAAAATCTGTCCACGCTTCATTCACTTTTCAGGAACTTGGTGCCGGTGTACCTTTGAATCATGACCGTTCCGACGTTTAATAAAAATTAAAGGAACAGTGCAAGCGAGAAAAGTACGTGAGCCCAACTGCGCCCACGCCGCATCGAAAATGTCTGCGTACGTAAAAATTTTTTTCGATGAAATTTTATTTTTTTTATTTTTATTGAGATTTCCAATGTTTCTTTATTTTATAGGGTCTGCCTATGTATAAACATATCTGCTCGAGTATGTTCTTTATAATTTACTTAATGACATACATGGCCGGAGGCAGGGCCCGGGCCCGCCGCAATTCGAAATCGCAGGGCCCGGGCCCGGCCCAGGCCCGCTTTTCGGAAAAATTGTGACTGCGTCGCTTCTCAGGTGGATATCTCGGCCGTAGATAGGGCTTTTTCGATAATTCAAAATGCACTAGAATCAAAAAAAGATAGCGAATTTTATAGGACAGGCTTGAAGTCTGTAGCGTTTGCAGAAAAAAAGGCGTCGCTGTGAATAGACTAGCCAAGAATCAGCATTAGCATATTCGTTGGGAATGTGAGTTCCCTTGATGTGCTATTGAAATCTAACATGTTCTATAAAATTGTCCAGTCTTTTCTCTTTCGAATATACTTTGAATTATCGAAAAAGACCTATCTACGGCCGAGATATCCACCTGAGAAGCCGAGTCGCGCACGACGCAGTCACAATTTTCCTGAAAAGCGGGCCGGGCCCGGGCCCTGCGATTTCGAATTGCGGCGGGCCCGGGCCCGCGGGCCCTAATGGGCCATGTATGCTTAATGTTTTTCTGCTTATAGGAAGAACAGTATTATTTATCCGAGCCTGCAGATCATAATATTGACTGCTTCAAGTATTGGAACGAGAATAAGTACAAATTTCCTACATTAGCTATTCTGGCAAGAAGATATCTATCGGCTCCATCAACATCATCGGAATCAGAGAGACTTTTTTCGGCCGCTAGAATGATAGTCACCGATTATCGCATGGGCATGAATTCAGAAACGTTGGAGAAGCTGCTGTTCTTGAAGGTTAACCCCAAACTCACACATCCTGATAATAATAATAACAAATCGTAATTTGTTGGCGCTGCTTTAAGTATCTATAGTTTTTATTTTTTCGTTATAATTTGTCCGTTTTTTTTCAACAATAAAATTCAATTTTTCTAAACATTGTAAAACTTTCAATCGAGGCCCTTGGGATTCGGATTCGATTCGAAAAAATGACCGAATCCGATTCCGAGTACTCGGAATCGATTCGGTTTCCGAATCCTACTTTCGGATTCGAATCGGATTTGACTCGAATGTTTTTTGGCGGCCTGGATTCGATTCGGATTCGAATCGGTCTTGAAAAACCAGGATTCGCTCAGCCCTGAATCCTATGACCCTTACTGTCCCGTCATTCGAATCAGAAGAAAATACGTAATATGTTATTTATTTATTATTCAGGGAGTATTCATCGATAAAAGGAGAAAACTCCCGGGCGTTACAAAGATTCGATGCCCGGCTTAAGTTATCAAAATGTTCTTCTGTCCTGGGCTTATCATTTAAATGTGCGCATTTGTGCTTATTTATCAGCACTAGGAGATTTTTATGTTGCTAGGAGATTTTTATGTAAGCCTGGAATTGGATTATTGTTTGCGCGAAAGATTTATTCAGCATTCAGCCATCATGGCAAGTATCATTCAAAATACCAGGGTATGAAATAGGATACTTGCTTTCTCAGTTTCTTATCTATTACACGCCTCTATTTTTAGGTCTCATAATGGTGTCATGTTGGATTTCTTATCATCAGTCCATAAAAGACAATACCGTAAAAACTGAATCCGAACCCCCTGGGGCGCTAAGTTTCAATACCCCCCTTTCCCCTGGGGCAATAAAACAGGAGGGGTTTTATTATAGGGGGGGGCGCTAAGTTTCAACGTGCTTTTCAGGCCTCAGATATCAAGAAAATGCAACTTTTTTGAGAAATTTTAGCGAAATTTTTCAAATTTTTCCCAATTTTTTCTCATTTTTGACCACTTTTTCTCTAATTTTGTGGTTTGAGATTTTTAAAAATCTTATTTTTTATGCGGTTTTCTGTCGGAATCTTTGCAAAATGCCTGACTAACCATGACTAAAATGGTTGTATCATTCGGTTTAACTATTCCTACAGACAAACGGCTGTTGGACGGTGGAAATAGACAATCATTATCACTTCCTGACCAGCTTTAGCCTTATCATCACAGATATTCACGCAGTACTTCACTGTTGCGAACATAATTCCTATTCGTTCAGCCTGTGATGCGCAATCGGGCCCCGTAGGAGCGGGCCGCGCCTGCCCAGGCTGACGATTACTCAACCCACGAAATCGTTCGCCGACCCTGAGGCGACTTGCGTCCCGAGGGACTTGACGCCCCGTCCCGGGACGGGAACGTCCCGCTAGAGGTACGGGCACCTTTGGGGCGGGATCTGCGTCTCGTTTTCGTCCCGTCCCGGGGACCCTCCGGGACGGGACGATACGGGACCGAGACCTGCTCTCTATGTCCCGTCCCGCAGGCAACCCTAATCCCAGGTTGAGCTGTTTGAACCGTGTAGATCAAGGCATGCCATCATATCGAATCGAGATATGGTCAAAACTTTGTTCGATTCGGTATCTTCGTCCTTTTCCGAGAACCCGGATCCTTCCGAAAATGGCCGGATTCGGTCCGGATGTGGGCAAATGATGGATACGTTCGATCTAAGCCGGCTGTAAAAGGAAAGATCTGTGCAGCCTTGCTGTGTACCAGAATCGCATCCTGATTCTAGCGGTCACCTTGCAAAGAGGCTCGGATGAGCAGTGTCATCTGTTTCGTCTAATATTCGTGGAAAGAAGCAATTTTGCTAAGCTATAAAGACAATTTAGAGCTCTTACCTTATGAAAAATCGGAATCTACGTCTAAAAATACCCAGAAAATGTAGCCAAATTCGGTATGAAATGAAGTTTGGCGAAAAATCGGGGGGCTATAGCACAAGGAGGGGCACTTTTGGGGGAGGGGTTATATCTCAGGGGGGGGGCCTTAAGTTTCAATATACCCCTTTTCCCTGGGGTTATACTAGGGGAGGGGTCTTATTACAGGGGGGGGTTCGGATTCAGTTTTTACGGTAGTTATCAAGAAATTACATTAGCACCAAATGCGCTCTTTGCTCTGCGTCTTCTTGGCATTTCTGGCCTATGTCACAGGTAAGAATTCCTGAAAATAGTCTATAGATAACCTGTTCAGCATACGACTGTCCTTCTGGATATAGTTCTGGTTCATACGTCGTTAATAATACCTATACCCAATATTGTTACAGGGTAAGTCGATTGCTTTAAAAATACTTATCCAATTATTCAACCAAATACAACTTTCAGGTATATATTACTTTCTACAATCGTGAGCAAGCAGCCTCTCAATGCAGAAAAGATGGAGCTACTCTAGCCACCATTCCTAATGACGCGGTAGCGTCTTATTTCATTAAATACGCGAGGCTATTTGCAGGTTAACAATATGCTAGTGAATGCAGATCAAGTAAGCGGCTCACTAGCCATCGGTCTTCATTGCATCAATACAAATGACTGTGTATACGATGATGGGACGCCATTCACCTCTACATCATATAATAAATTCATTGGAGGAGGGCCAAATGTAAACTATGGAGAATGCGTAGCACTGGAAACACTTGGCGCTCTAACTGGACAATGGAATAGTGTTCCCTGCTCAACCTTAGGTGCATTTGTATGTCAGTATAACCCGAACTCGTGTGAGTTATCGTGAATGCTTGAGACGAACTAGATTATAGATGTCACTCAACAAAGTGGATGCAACAGTCTTGTTCTTTTAGGACCAATTTCGGGCTACACTATGAGGGTATGTTGTTTATTTGGGGTGGAGACAGCGCGGAAAACTTTATTTAGAAAATAAGCGAAAATATTCAGATCACCTCGCCCCATTATCCAAATAACTACGATAATTATCAAACCTGCTCATATTTCCTCCAAGCAACTATCGGCCGGTAAGATATTCCTAACTATTCGGCTGATTTGATTGTTTTTCAGAGGTATAAATATTACTTTTACTGATTTTTATACTGAAAATTGTTGCGATAAGGTGCGCCTATATAGTGGTGGCATAAGAAATAATGTTACTTCAATTGGAACGTAAGTATATTTGAAAATGAAATTTCGACCAAAAACATTGAAGGTACAGCGGATTACTAACAGGCTTCTCAGTACTTGTGCAAGGCACAGAAGCAATGATTACTTTTACAAGTGACGACAGTAATATATACCGCGGGTTTGCGGCCACCGTTCGTTATTACAGTTGAAACCTAGATGAATAAATTTGATCATTTCCTACTTCATCTTCATTTTGATGCAATGTACAGCATAAACAGACTACGTTGCGGGGCGGTTTTTGGTTGACCATGCCTCCGACATTTGACATTAGTGTTTCTTATAATAGTTTTCTTTTTTGATAATGATGAATTGTGTTGAAAAGATGTGTCGAGAATTCTTGAAACATGCGAATTTGACGATTCTGACAATTGCGAGACATTGGTGGAGATTGGCAATGGCTCTTTGTCCGCTTCCCATATTCTCTCATTAGAAGAAACTCTATTCTCCCAGATTTCATGTAAATTGCAGCTTCTACCAGTGTTCCAATTTTTTTAGTTTTAAATTGCTTCAATTGTGGTCACCTGCGATATTTCGATAAACTTCCGTTTTGAAATAATAACTGAGCTCGAAAGATTAGCTCGTGAAAAATTACGATGAATACGGGCTGAAAGTTCAAGGATTCCAGTAAACAACAAGAGAGAAAACCTTTCTTTTTCTCATAAAAATTTTCTTCGGGAACTTCTTGATCGCGGACAACAGGAGGCAGATCAGCAAGAGTACCAAGTCGACAGATCGTTTGTTTCATCTTCCCATCTGACACAAAAAAAATACAATTCTCAGGGAGAATTTTGAAATAACTAAAAAGTAATTTTAATTGATCCATCCATTTCCTCACACTTAGAAGGCGGTAAATTCTTCGGAGAGCTAATTTTCTGCTGACTTTCTCTCTTCTTTAGTCCTTTCGGGATATTGGTAACGGTAATGATTGTAATTTAAATAAAGACTCATTTCCTTACCTCGCCGTATGAATTCTGAATAGTTTCGTAGATGTCAAAAAAAGTTGTCTGACCAGGACAAAATGGGTTTTGTATGATTCTCCACTGTTTACTTGATATTTTACTGCAAAAAAATACAGAATCCTGGAAAACGGGATTCCCGGAATTCTAAAGAAGGCCACATTTTTTGACTCCATGGTTATTTTAAAATAATACTGGCTTGCAGCCGGTTGAACTCTAAAAAATGTGCTGCGCTACCATAGTGGTTAGTAAACTTGTCTATAACATTTTATCTCTTTTTCTGCCTGGGTTTGATGCCTCCATCAGTCAGAGTGATTTTGAAATTTTTTTTGGAACTAATTGAACATTTTCTACTTTTCTTTTCTACCCGCACTACGCAGAAACCGGAGTAAACTGGGAGAATATTGATGACAACGCCGATTTTTTTTTCAATATTCCTTCTCCCTGTGGGCGAAAAATAACAGAAAAGAAAAGACGGGCCTCAAAAAATTCAAAAATCACTCTGGCTGATGGAGGAATCAAACCCAGGCGGAAAAAAAAGATAAAATGTTATAGACAAGTTTACTAACCACTATGGTAGCGCAGCACATTTTTTAGAGTTCAACCGGCTGCATACAAGACAATAACTAAATTTAACAAAATTTCCACTCAAACTTCGAGGTGCGTTTTCATCCTCAAAAACTCGATTTCTGCAAAAATTAAAATATACGTCTTGGAGAGCAAAAAATTCTCTACAAGATGACACCAAAAAAAGTGGCAATATTGATGCCGAGTAGTTGACCTTTCCTCGTAAGAAATAATATTAAGGACAAAAGAGGTACGATAAGAGAGATAATCCCTAATCGAGGAGTATTGTTCCGGAATTTTAGAAGATCAACCGATTACAAACTATAGGGAAGGTGCGGTTTACCACATGGTTCTTAACAAGAGTGAAGTTGCCCACGCGAGCTCCCATGTAGCCCGCATCACTTTGTTTCTCGGTGTTAGTTTGATCATGGCTTTGCTTCTTATCAGCGCCCTTTAAAAGAGACAAGTAATCAAAGAAATTATGTCTCCGCCAAAATGCGCACCATCTGCTGCTTACTGCCTTTGATAGCCGCCGTTTACGGTAAGAAATGTCTCTTAAAAATAGGTAAAATACTCATTTTTTACAGCAATCGACTGTCCCATTGGATATACCTCCGCTCAATTGTCTACCGGCGATCAGTTTTGTTACAGG
The DNA here is from genome assembly GCA_964036215.1 of Oscheius sp. DF5033. Classification (NCBI taxonomy): domain Eukaryota; kingdom Metazoa; phylum Nematoda; class Chromadorea; order Rhabditida; family Rhabditidae; genus Oscheius; species Oscheius sp. DF5033. Next base: position 1,315,510 of record CAXIWN010000011.1, read on the forward strand.
GTAAGAATGTTTGGAATAAATCGGGCTGTACTCAGTCTGACATGCAGAAATTCAGCGCGCCTATGTGGAAATTTGGCGTGCCCGCCAGACTTACCCCCCCCCCCCCCCCCTCAGGCCCGTCCAGAGAATTTTCGTCAATATTTCGGGGTTAAAATTCTATTTTACCAGGATTTTCAGTCTAATAATGCAATATTTTCAGATTTACATCACCTATTTCGACCGTCAACAAGCTGTAGCCCAATGCGCCCAGGATCAAGCCCACCTGGCTACCATTTCATCTGAAGAGGTTAGAATTTTCCATTCACAATAATATCAGCTTTTTCCAGGAAAATGACATCTATGTCCGTGGTGATCCCATAACTGGCTATCTAGTCTTTGGATTATCTTGCTACGATAAGGACGACTGCGTATTCGACGATGGCACAGCATTCAACGATATGTCATTCAATAAATTTCCTCACGGACCAAGATACCAGGACGGAGAATGCGTAGCAGTGGAGACAGCTGGAAGTGGGAAAATGGATGGAAAATGGTTCAACATCCCCTGTCCACCACTGGGATCATTTGTATGCAAATACAATCCAAATTCTGGTAAGAAATTGTCACAAAAAACAGATGAAAATGTTTTTTTAGTTCTTTCCCAACAAAGTGGATGTAACAGTTTCTATATTGGAAGCAGTATGGCAAATCAAACTATGATGGTGAGATTACAGGGGATTTTCTCCCTTTACCGCTGGTTTTATTGAGTAAACAGGCGGATCCAGACAGCGTTATGCATCCAAAAAGCCTCTAGATTGACTGAAATTAAAAATGTATCGTCCATTTCAGATCACATCCCCCCATTACCCAGGAAATTACAACAACTACCAAACGTGTTCCTATTTCATCCAAGCTCCTGCAAATTAGTACGTCCTTCATTCAATTTTTGTATAAACAAATCCTTTTTTTCAGCGGTGTAAACATCACCTTTACCGATTTCTATCTGGAAAAAGGTCGCGACTCTGTCCGTCTTTACAGTGGCGGATATCTAATGGATTCGGCCATGACTGGAACGTAAGTTTCCTTTTATTTTTGTTAAAAATCACAATTTTTCAGCTATACTGGAGAAAAAAGCCCCTTCAACGTGATCATCCCCAATACTGAAGTCATGATAACTTTGACTAGCGATGGAATGCACACCTTCCGCGGGTTCTCTGCGACTGTCAGCTATTTTCCCATGTGGGCATAGATGTAATGGAGAAATAAAGGGCTTTTGTATTTATAAATGTGTATTGCAGTCCAGTATTCTACCACATGGTTACACGTCCCCGAATTTTACAGACAGACATGAAGTCCCTGATGACACGTGCAGCCGCTGCTGATTCACCCCTTCTACTCTGTAATCTTCTGTTTTTTATGCTAATTTTTGCCACTTTCGCTATCAGATTTAAATTTCAGGCATTTTCCGGGGATTTTTCTGAGAACTTCTGGTAAAAATCTGTACTTGTGGGGGAATTGAGCAAATCCTGTCCGCCAACTTTTTCCACCTTTCAAAGACTACAGAAACTACCCTAAAATCCTCTGGAAATTGCGCAAATCTTTTGATCAGCGACCTGAATTGATACCGTGCGCTTTGGAATGTCAATCTGGCATGCTAACAGCTGGATGTGGGCGTATGTCGCGCCATCGGTCCGTTCGTCTCTATGGTAAAAATAAGTTTATTTCTCAGCTTTTGTGGTTTGTATTTTGACTTCGAATGACCAAGCATGCACACAAATGACACGTTTATTTGCCCTTGGATAAGGAGGAATTTATTTATCAGTCCAGCTCTTTTCTCCCCCCATGGATGGGTTTCTATTGATCGAGACACCTTCATTTCTCCTAGGAAAGATTATCTCCAAGGTTCGGGAAGTCTTTTTGTACCAATTTTTATTTCAGTTAGAATGCAAAAGTTATTTCGTTCTACAGCAGACATGCAGCACAATAGGCGAGGTCATCAGAGCCATTCCAACTATCCATGTTCGCATGAATAAACGATCTTATATAGAAAGGTAAGAAACTTTTCGATGGCGACATATTGGCAAAAATTCCTTTGGGCGGGAATCGAACCTACGAGAGATGCAAGACGAGCTGACGATTCGGCTATGGAGGCGCCAAGATTTTGTCAAAACACAGAAAAATTAGTAAAAATCCTCTGAACACTGAGGAATTTTTTGTTCGTAAGGAAAATTGAACAGAAAAGGCGGACTGGCGTTCTAATGATGCGATCATGGATGCCGGTCAAGCAGCATATGACACAGTTTTTCCAGGGAAAACAGTGCAGAAAGTTGGAAAATTTGCATGACGAAGTTTGAAAATCCTCGTGTGTTTACTGTAGATCCAGAAAATCTATATGGGATTAAACACGCGGCTATTCATCTACCCCAAGGTTTTGCATCCGATTCATTTTTTTACACCAAATTTTAGCCATTACTCATGAATTCGAAAAATTTATTGAATTCCTAAAGAAATACCGGATCACAACTGAAATTCTGAGTATTCAAGGTGTACTCGTGGACATTACAAAAGAACAGTGCACGGAACTGGTCAATATTCTTAAACCGACGAGTATAAATTTATACAGTCAAGGATCGGACAGATACGAAGGGCTTTTGGAAACTAAAGGATTGGTAGGCAGCCGTACTTCTTTAATTTTAATTGCCAGAATCGAGTAATTGTCTATGTGAAGCCGGATGACACACTTCTGGCCATGGAAAAACTAGCTAGTCGATTTTCGAAACTTGACTTAAATTTAGACGAACCACAGAGAGACACCCACGAACAGTGTATAAATTTAATGAAAAACGTCCTCCAGGTACGACGGCATTTAACCTTGACACTATTTTTCAGCTTCTAAACTCTCTACCCAACCTGTCCCAATTTGGATTTACTTTTCTCTGGAATGGCCCAATTGTTTGGACGCAGGATTCTATTCGACAGACGTTTCGCAATTTCAATCCAATGATACTTGAATATCTGATGCAGCACAATTCCACGCAGCTTGCGAGATGTGAGCTACAGTGTGTCATTGGCCTTCCTGAAGCGAAATGCACGGTTTTTATTGGAGCTAGTTATGTTATGATTCGTTATCGTATACCTCAATGAAATTCATCGGAATAAATATTTTATTTGTCAGATTACATCACAATTTACTTATTTTTCAGAGTTTATAAATGGAAATTTGCCAAATTTTTTGTGGAACACTGCTATAATCGCTTTCCAAACCTTGGGGGAAAGCTGGGGGATCTCATGACGCTCGTTTGAATTTGACTTTTCCCAATAAAAATTTGGAAAATTCGTTGATTCAAAATTTCACTACGCTCGTTTTCCGCAAGAATGAAAACAAACGATGTAATTTAATTTCACCTAACTTTTCCCAGCGTTCTTTTAATTCTTTTCCTAATAAGAAGCAAAGCAATCAATGGCTCTGAACTGGGCACGAGGCTCCTGATAACTCTTATCTTGTTTGATGAATAAGGGTGGCAAGTTTTTGGCCAGAAGAGAATGATCCGGATCATTTGACAATGTACTGGGTTACAAAATTCCGATAAAAACATTTTAGACTTCGACGAGTATCGAGCTGTGGATTGCCGGTCTGGAGCGCAAACCATTCGATCATTAACGCGTGGGATATCTTTCTGTTTATTGGTAAAAATGTTCAGCCAATTCTTGTAATCATAAAATTTTCCCCACTTTTTCTTCTTTGGAAACAAGACGGCCAGTCGAGTCGTGTTGGGAGAAAGATAAGAACATGCATTCCTGGATAGGTCTACACTCACCACCTGCCGTGTTCAGTCGTCTTTCATACAGTCATCAGATATTTGTGTAAGTTCATCGAAATTGGCGAAGATAATGGAGGAGAACGTGGAAATCCCACAAAATTATATTCTTGTATCAGTTGCTGGTTAGTTTCAGCTATTTTAATGGGGGCGTGGCCGTATTTCTGACTAAAATATGGTTGCAGACTTACCGTCCAATGTCGTTATGGGACCAGAACCTTTGTATCAGACTATTTTCATTCCACAGGAGTCATCATACCCACAGCCGGTGGTCCTTCCATCGCCTGTATGCCATTTACCACCACAATATACCCGTGGTAGATACGCCCAAAATACACGAGATCGAATCATAAGTCAGTTTCATTTCCTTCCCCTTCACAATTTATCCAGAAATGTATTCCATGCACAATCGGCTGAGGAAATTGCTGGAAGTTGTCAATAATCTTCAAAATCCTATTTATCTTCCATTAGACGGGGAAGAAATGACCCGGAGACAATTATTAGTCCAAAATCTCTTAACAGAAGTGCACAGCGGTGCTGTGCAAATTAACCTGGAAGGAAAGCAAATAACGATGATTATGAGAGAAAATCGAGTGGTAAAGGATCCTGCAAAGGAACAAGAATTGCGAAGACTGGTGGACATGTGGGAAATGGATAGCTACATGTTGGGTCAGGGACCACCTCCACATCCTGTTGGTGGTAAAAATGGCAAGTTTTTTTGGAGTGGCTCCGGATATTCCAACAATTTGCGGGTAAACTGGGATATTTTTCTGGGTTGCCGCTGAGAATTTCGTCAATTTCCGGATTGACTCATTTTTTGTGAATAAATACCAGCGATAATATTAAAAGTTAGGATTCTGATAAAAACTGAAGGATCCTACAGCGAAAATGCGTGCAGCCCTAAAAAATTGCAGAATATTCTGACGACAAAAGTTAATTTCAGTTGCTTCTCTGCCACACATCGTCGCAGTGCCGGGTCCACCAAATTTTCATCCAAGAACGATGGCTTACCAAGAGCCTTTTTGGGTTCCTCAGCAGTTTGGTCCACCAATTCAAGTGCATCAAAAAAATTTCCAGCATTATGGTAAGTTTTGAAGGAATATTTAAAATGCTATGCTTAAATGTCGCATTTTTCTGGAACACCGCTAACTTTTAGGATTAGAGGACCCTGAAAGCCGTAAAATTCCTCGCTGGCACCGAAAATCTTACAGCGGAACAATTGACAAAATTGGAAAGAAAGTTGTCACGAAGAAAAAGTACAAAAGAAAGAAGGAAAGTATCATGAATAAATTTTGCCAAGCGAGGAGTCGACGCAGAAAAGATGCTACAATTACTTCGTTTGAAAATCGAGATGAGGTAGAGGAATTCTGTGGACTTTTGATGTGTTTTTTTTTTCAGATTTTAAAGCAGATTTATGGTAAAATAATTACCGTAGAAACGAAAGAAGGTCATTCACAGGCTGTCATGGATCTGATCACCGAGTTGGTGGACAGAATACAGCGGGAGAATGAAAGATTGGAAAAGGAAATGGAAACTATCACTGTGAGTTAGAACGGGACAATTTTCCGCCCAGAAAATTCTTTACAAAATAATATACTTCCCGAAAAAAACTCTATTTTAGATAGAAACAGATGAAAAAATGCGAGAGGAGGTAAAATCCTTCAATACTGCCTACAAAATGGAAGATGTCAATGCGAAATTTGAAGATATTGATGACGAGGTTTTCTATAGAAGAATATCCGGTAGATCTCGAGCCGAATACAACAGGAGGAAGGCCAACATCCGGAATAAACATTGTCAGGATAAAAAGATTAAAAAGAAAGAAGCGCTAATCTCTTCAGGAAATATGAAAGACAATGTAAGAAATAGGCCATTAGAATTAGAAAAAAATTCAGGTTTACCACGAAATCATTTCGAAAATTAATGAAGAAGTGATGTCCCCAGCTGAAAGTCTTCTGATCCAAGAACTGACAGTAAAAATACGACTAGAAAAGGAAAGACTGGAAGAAGAAGAAAGCGTCATAACCCAAGAAACAGAAGAAAAAATGCGAGAAGAATTGGATGAATTTAAGAAAACATACGCGATAATTGGAGGGGATATCAGTGAGGAAGAAGAATGGCGACAGGAATAAAGAGGAAATGGGAATTCGGTTGTAATCTTTATTGTATTAATCGATCCTCTACCAAGTTCAAAGAATTGTTGCCAATATTTCTGTTCATCCCCTGTTAAAAATGTTTAATAAAAATTGACATTTCGAGACGCTTGAAGTTCTCATGTGATAACGAGTTGAGCCATCTGTTATCTACCCGTGGACCGCCATCAAGTTGCACTGCTTTAGATTTCCTAACTACTTAAAATAGGTGATTCCGTCATGAATATTGCAGCAGATCAACAAGCTGAAATAGACCGATTGAAGAGGGAGAAAAGCGCATTGGTTGAGAGATTGAGTAGACTTGAATTGAAAAGACAAGGTGAGTCATTATTGACCCAAATTTCTATTCCAGGGAGAAATTCAAGAATCTTCAAATAAAACCTCTAATTATGGTAAAGATTTAACTGTCTTTAATATTTCTAATTTCAGTTAATAAAGTGAAAAGTCATATAAAATATTATACAAAGCAGGATTTCAAAAATTTGGTGCGCAGCGACTCAGGGAGCGAAGGAGCCATTTTTGTAGGAAGATTGGACGATTATGGGTAGGATTTTAATTTAAATTTAAAGAAATTATTAACTTTTAGGCAAATTGTTCTAAAAGAATTCATGTGGACAAAAGAACATCCTCTGGATAAGTATAAAATGGAAATTGAGATACTTATTGAGGTACGGTAAGCTTTTTACCATAAATTGGCCTCATTTACACGGAAAAACTCCGAAATTGTAGCACAGACATCCAAATATTGTCCAAGTCTACGGTATTTTATGGGATGGCGTGGATAAATCGAGGTACCTTGGCTATGTTATGGAACATGTCGCTGGAGGCAGTCTACACAATCGTTTGGACATTTTAAACATGAAATATTCGAGATTTGAGACATTCACGATAAGAAAAAAAGCTACGATTTGATCCAAATTTGTACATGGATTGAGCAAATTGCCCGTGGATTGCAGTTTCTCCATAGATATGGGATAATTCACCGGGATATCAAGCCAAAAAAGTGAGAGAGTCCATTATATAAGAAAATCTTTTAGTATTCTTGTAGCTGAGAGTCAGGTGAAATTGGCAGATTTTGGTATTGCCAAGAGTTTTGCTGACGCGAGCACAACTGCCGGGTAAGTGAGGCTATGCCCCCATAATTAGCGTCAATCAGACGGTCGAGGGTTTCATTCCCACCGAAATCCAAAAGATTTTTGTACATAATTTGTCTGTTCAGAGCCGGTACTTTTTGGTACATGGCCCCCGAGACATTAAACTCAGGGAAGAGCAACCCACCAACCGATATCTATTCCCTGGCGATAACTATATGGGAAATATTTCATCGAAGGTCATCTTTTCAATTTTCACGCATTTCTATTTTAGGCAACCCTATTACGAGCTTAATAATATGCCAATTCTTGATCTTATTGGTATGATTACACAGGGAGTTCGTCCCACTGTGGATCCTCAAAAAGTTGACGTCAGTATGCAGCAATTTATTGAAAGCTGCTGGAATGAAAACCCGGCCAGTAGACCGTCTATAAAGTCTATTGTTGACTATTTTGAGGGAAAAGCCACCTATTTTAATCAGCTGACCGGTAAAAATAGGAGAATTCCGTAACTTTCGCAAAATTTTAGGTTCTACTGCTAGAAATGAATCACAAAATCAGAAAATTGTCCCGGAGACTTCATTAGAGCAGAGTTATGTCAATGTGAACACAGGATATATTTCTATATGGGATCCTATCAATACTGCACAAAAACATGACGGGCCAGAAAATCTGCTGTCCAAAATCAAAAAGATAGTAAGATCTTCTGGTCCCAAACAGCGAAATGCGGTAATTTTTCAAGTATTATGACTATGGATTACAGATTATGGTCGTAGGAGGGCTGAAAAATAATTACTCTGAATATTCGGGTATTCTAATTTTGAGCTCCGATAGATCCAAATGGATAGAATCTCAAGTCGACTTACCATATAGAGCATTAGGCTATGGGGCAGTTTATCTCAACGAAGAAATCTATTTTCTTGGTGGATGCGGGCACCATGATGTTTTGTATAAACTGGACAAAAATATGCTGCCCAAAATGCTGGCAGATATGAATATTGGACGAAAAGGAATCACGAATTGCTGCTTTGTATGGAAAGAGTGCATTTGGGTGTTTGGGGGAGCAGACAAGGGATCGAATCGGTTAAAAAGTGTGGAAAGATATGATCCGAAGACGAATAAGTGGACGCTAATGCCGTACGTTTTCCAAATTTTGAATGTTTGTTTCGGAATTGACTCAATATTCACAATAATTTTTGTGAAACTAATAATATTTTTAGGGATATGAAGTACGCCCGATCAGATGCAGCAGCTGTACTATGGAATGATAAAGTCATAATTTCTGGAGGGTATACGGGCATCGGCAAACCAGCATTGAACACAAATACCGTGGAATGCTTCAACCATGAAAATGGCCGCTGGACAGAATTGCCAAATATGCCCAGTTTTCTCAATTGCCATTCCTTTGTTTCATGCAACAAGAAGATGATAGCAATTGGCGGTTATGATGGAGAAACAGTGGGTAAAAATGTCTGGGAAATGGAAGGAAATTCAAAATGGAAACCATTACCTCCAATGAAATCTCCATCTTGGTGTTTTTCTGCCATTGTTCTGGATAAGGAAATCTACGCAATTGGTGGAAATAGGGGTAAAGGAGAAGAATGCCTAGATCGAGTTGAAATTTTTGATGGGAAGCAGTGGCGAGATGGACCATCACTTCCTTACACAATGTGCGATATGTCCGCTATGGTTGTACCTCAATGTTTTGCTGAGAGGTTTCGTGGTTGCAAGTCATAATAAATAATGAATATGATTGGTCTCAGTTTTACAAACAACGTGGGCGTCCCTCGGAGTTCTTTGAAACTTTCCTTATCGTGGTTGACCCCACTTCCACATTGTTCCAGGCGCCATGCTGAGCTCGCTTGTTATTTTCAGAATGCTCTTCAATGCTTATGAAACGTATCCTCGGACGTGCTACGTTCAGAGCAAGATGGTTTTGTGTTGAAAATAGCATAATTCCAGGAGTTCCATATGGCTATCAACCAAACCACACTGACAAGGGAACCATTTTTCCTTAAGGTGGCTTTTTGCAACGAGACCTACACCGTTCGAAAGAGCATCCAAAGTAACCCCAGAAACCGTTGCCAAAACCTGCAGAATGGCTCACCGGGCGACGTAGCACGCCTTTGAAGTTTGTGTGTTAAATCGTCAAAACTGGTTTTCGTAATTGTATACAATTTGTAAAACTTCAAAGGCGTGCTACGTCGCCCGGTGAGCCATTCTGCAGGTTTTGGCAACGGTTTCTGGGGGTACTTTGGATGCTCTTTCGAACGGTGTAGGTCTCGTTGCAAAAAGCTCTCCTCAGTACATTTATTATCAGAGCACGTGGACCTGTTGTTGCCCTCAAACTAATTGCAATATGATACCTGTGCTCTATGGTACTACTCCTACCTCAACTCAACCTACTACTCCTACGACAACCCGTCCTAATTCTTCTAGTTTCATCAAAATTTTAAACACCGCAGTTTCACTTTTTGTCATGGCATTTTTCTAATAAATCGGGTCTTCATTTGCTTGGCTTTTGAAATAATTTCTCCCTGACGACTCGTAAAAGAGTTTCTTCTTATCATAATGCCCACTGCCCCGTTTTATCTAAAGAAATGAGCTCATTAAACGCATCATTTTACCATCAGCACACTGACTATGTGCTCTATTTTTATATTTAGGATAAAATGCGAGGTAAAAGTCGGTAGTTGGGTAAAGCTGAATGTAAAAGGATCTGGTGGCATGCAGAAATGACGGTGGGCTCTTACCGAAGTAGTTAAAACAGCGACCTATGAAGTACACAAGTCGTTGGCAGGATTGCTAGGCTGGTCAGGAGAATTTATACAATAGAGAAACATTGAAAAAAGCGACATCTGGATGACGGCATGGGCCTTCCGGTCCCCTTTTATTATCACATTTCTGGGTAAATGTATAGTCTGCGTCTCTTCTTATCGAAACCTTTAAAAGGCTATGATTATCAAGAAAATTTTATGAGCACAATGCGCTCTCTGCTCTGCTTCTTCCTAGCATTTTTAGCTGTTTCTCCAAATGGTAGGAAATGGTTAATTTTTACCAAAATTTTTTTAGCCATCGACTGCCCACCCGGATATACTACCACAAATTTGATCCAAAATAATGTATCTGTCCCTTATTGTTACAAGGTCTACATAACTTATTTCAATCGGCAACAAGCTGTAGCTCAATGCGCCCTGGATGGGGCAACACTTGCTACTATTTCTTCTCCAGAAGTGGGTAATTTTGACGAGAAGAACCTTGATGTGCACGTTTGAACTTCAAAAGTTCTGGGTTCGAATCTCTGGCGTCTTTAAAGGATATTTTGCCGATATTACTGCGAAGAAGTCACGTATTTTCTTTCAGGAAAATCAAATGTATGTCAACGCTGATCAAATCAGCGGTGCCTTGACAATTGGTTTGAGCTGCCTCGACAATAATCATTGTATCTTCGATGATGGAACTCCCTTCAATCGATCAGCTTTTGACCCCTTCAGCGGAGGAGAAATTCGAGCAGATTTGGGACAATGCGTCGAGCTAGAAACTATGGGTGTTTTTGCTGGAAAATGGTCCAATGTTCCCTGCACTATGATGGGATCTTTCGTCTGTCGTTATAAGCCACAAACTTGCTCGACTCCTGTGATGAATCCTAGTAGGGAAATTATAATTTACAGTAGAAAAATTCAGATGTGACGCAGCAAAGTGGCTGCAACAATTTCTATGTCATGTCACCAGATTCTACCCCGATTACGGTATTTTTAGCATTTTGAAAGGTCCAATTTTTAGATTACATCTCCTAATTACCCGAACAATTACAACAATGACCAAACATGCGCATATTTCTTCAAAACTAGCCGGTAGAAAATTTCTGTGTATCTTTTAAAGAATTGTTTTCAGCCATCTTAACATAACTTTTACTGATTTTTCTACAGAAAGTGGATATGATAAAGTCAGAATTAATAATGGCGGTTATATGCATAATGCCACATTGATCAGGGAGTGAGGATCTGTCAAAAATAATTTTTAATGGAAATTTTTAGGCTTTCCGGCTCCCCAGGAATCGTCAGTGTGCTTACAACGGACAACGAAGCGTTGATCACATTTACAACTGACGGTTCTAATGTTGCCCGTGGATTTTCAGCAATTGTTACTTCTGTCTAATTTCGTGATAATCCAAAATATTTTAACTGGAATAAATGTTTGCTAATTGATTTGTTGCCACGAGAGAGCTTAAAATCTTGGAGGGCGCGTTCTGCTTCCCTTCTGGTAAATCTCGCTTTAAAATTTGGCGAAATTTCTGGACAACTCCATTCCAATCATGTCCTTACAACCAAAATCCTCGATTCCTGGTGCTCCTATTCCACTGCGCATGCATTCTTATATCAATCAGCCCGGCGTTACTCCATACGGATTGTGGGTATTATTACCCGATCCAATTCCTGGTGTCCCTCTTGGCTTGGAATATCTATCTTAAGTGGATTCTATGGTAATTCATCAGGTATTTCCCTATTTTGCGATGTCCAAAAATGTGAACTTATCAGATAATCGATTTGAAGTGGTGACTGGATGTGAGAGGAAGAACAGATGTTCGTTGAGGAATCGCGATGCTTTATATTTACGAATTGTTTCAATGATTAAGAGAACATTAAATAAAAATTTCCAGCTTTCTTCTTTTAATATTTTATCCCGAATATGATGATAAATAAATATGGAGGACTATTCCCAGTAAAGGGTAGAGATTACCACCTCGTTCTGGTTCTGCTTACGCACAAGGGAAGCCACCCTCTCACAGAAGGGAAATTACCCTAGTTACATGACACGCGAAATCTCACCAATATCGCCCTTATTCCCTTTATCAATTTAATCCCGGCCAAATGTTTCCAGTGCTCGTTGAACTATCAAAGAAGCCAAGAAGAGTCTCGACCTCCCCGCCTGTTGTTCCATTGTTCTTCATTTGATTTTATTCATTCGGAGGAGGGAGAGCGAGAGAGTTCAGATTCTAGTCTTGTGATTCATCCATCTTCTAGAGCATCTCTCATCTCCGCCCATATTATAGTCCATATTTTAGATGTCGCAATATTTTATATGGTACTTTTAGTCTTATTTTCTCACGTAGGATTGTGCAGACGGGTGATGTGCTCCGGGAATTATTAATGGAGCAAGAAAGAAAATGCAGAGAAAAAAAAATACAGAAATTTTGATAAACAATTTTCTGGACCTAACCAGCCGACTGCGGACGCGTAAAAACTTTCAGCCGATTCGTCCTTGGGTTTTTGTGTAGTCAAAATAGGGGTTTTCGAATTCTCCTCCTCCTGCAGCGAAGAAATATCGTCATCCCTTGCAAAAAGTGCTTCCTCCTCATTATGCGCCCTGTCTCTTCATCTGTTTAATTAGCTCCAATATGTCAACCAATTCTTCATTTTTGCAGGACCAGAGAAAACAAATTCCGGCTGTTGAACACCAACGAACTTGAGGGTGTAGGTCACAGAATTTTCCGCTTAACTGAGCCACAAAATTTAGCCCAGGACTATTTCCCCTCCCCGGTTTTATGGGTCATTTGAACAAATGAACTGCGAAAGCTAAAAGGGTGAAACTTTTTGTACTTCCAAAAGATTTCCTCAATTTCATTTAATTTCAAGAGGAACGCGCGTCAGTCCAGCAATACTTCCTCGCTCATTTAATGAATCTCACACTTCCGTGTTCCTTAACGGGGGGATGTTAATGAGCCAAATTTATTAAGAGCCTCCTGATCTTAAAAGAGGCCCACGCAATGGCTATCAGAGGCGGGTTTTTTTGCCAGTTTCCTAATCATTTTGGTGTCTAACGTGGTGGTAACGGGCCCGTTTTACGTAAAATCACTGGTTTTTCCCAAATTTATCCCGCCAACTGTTTCCCGTTACTATTTCTGTCAGCTTGTGCATAGCTTTCATAGAATCGGCCAAGAAATTGGATACTACCGCGACTGTATTTACTTATCCACTGCTTTTTGAATCTTTTGTCTGGAGACAACGTCCCCGCCATCTACTAAACTTCCCAATAATGAACATTTTTCAATTAGGGAAATAATCAGAAGCGTTCCCGTAATCAGCAGATTGTATTTCGTAACTTATCTCCTATTTTTAAAAAAAGGTAAAATACTGGCTGCCCTTTGATCTTCCATAGTCTTCCCCCCGAATTCTGCTAAAAAGATCTGTTGAAAGGCCACGATGACCCATAATTGGTTTCATTTTTGATCCTTCTCTCTCGCCAGTTCTAAGGAGACCTCAAATACAACCTCAGGCAATAATCTCCCCCCGTGAATCGTAGGATGGGTCACATTGGGTTGAAAAGTAGGCGTTTTTTGCACAATTCCATGGAATTTCTTGCTCCCAGGGACAAAAGAACAAGGATCCATTGCCCCTTCCACTCTTTCCAGGATTTTATTCCATTAGACTAATTCACTCGACTTTGGTCGTCCTTCCCCGATGCTTTTATTTATTGTTTCAGGGTTTCTGTGTGTTTATGAGAATTTGCACACGAAAATTATTATTTTCTATTAGACATTAGAACGTCAGATGGTCATTGGATTTCTCATAATTTTTCCTGGTGATTGGTTGCAGACGCACATTTAGGAAGAAAACAACTGACTGACAGCACAATTTTTGTTTGTTATTTCCCACGAACTCGTAATGCTCCTTGAGGTGGTTGCATATTTAAATGGCAGAAATAATGGAGAGATTCAAGTTGCAGTTGATGACCCTGGGAACAGTGAGCTGGACGCACTGGGTGACCAATTTGAAGGCGGGTCTTTAGATTTCTCTGCATATTTTCTCATTCTTTATAATCCTTAGCTTGTAAACGTTCGACCACTTTTGAGGACATCTTCTGCTCTTCCAGGAAAGCCCTTGTTATGCAAACTTGAAGACATTTTGCCTGGAAAAGAGTTGAGGAGTTCCCTTCTTTTTTTTCCACTTGTGGAAGGAACTTGAACTAGTCCAAAGTTCATTACATTATTCAAATTATAATCCTCTAGCTTCCCAGAGGGTTTTACGGGACGGTTGGAGATTTTTAAAGCTTTTGACGTCTTCTACTTCCTTTTTTTGTTTAGATCCGCGTAATAATTTTATGGGCTGCACGGATTCAACCCCGCGAAATTTGGATTACAATTTCAGCGCGAGCACGCACCTGTACAGCCTGGACAGATGGATATTTTATCCAAATTTTTATTTGTCTCAGAGTAGTTGCCAAAAATCCCTTGGACAAAGCTGGAAACCTTTTTATCACCAGCGTGATCCGAACCAGGGGCCTTTGGATTACAAGCCAGACGCTCTAACCACGGTTTCTATAGCAATTTTTTTAAAAAAAAATGTCGAAAAACACTGCCAATAAAAGCCCATTTTTTGTGTTTTTCTGTGTCTCAAAGTCCTTTTGATAGACGATTTGATCATGACCAATTATGGCTTCTTGGAACTTTTCCGATCCCTGAAGAGATTAGAAAAAAAAATCCAAATTATTATCCTAACACCCTCTGGTGAACAGAGCAGCATATTTTTATCTGCTCATCATTATTTCAAGGGGGAAAATGATACTTTCCTTGCAGCAGACACACCCCGCAATTGCATAGACGATTATTTGAGGGAAAGAAAATGAAACATCAATTGGATTAGGTAATTTTATACCAAAAATTATGTACTTTTCGTATAATTTCATCAAATTGAGGTAGATTTTCTTTCAGCATTCCTATAAAGAACAGGGACAGAATGTCCTCGACGTCATTTTGGCTCCTGAAATCATTCTCAATAAATTTTGCTTCTTCCCAGCAGAATCCTCAGCTTATTCGGGTTATTATCCATCGTTTATCCCATAATTCAGCTCACTGTATCCCTCTACTCGGTCCGTTTATCCACCAGCTACGTGCAAAGAGGAGATGTCCTTATGCAAAGAACATACCCCAAAAATGGAAACTGGGCACTTGAGTTGATATCATGTCTCTTCGAAGGAAGGACGATCCCCTCCCCCACTCACGACATCTTGTTTTTGTCTTCCTAAACAGGTCTTCTCTAGATTTCCTGGAACAAAAGCGGTTCCAAACACAAAAACGAGAGGAAATCCTTGTCTACCCATCAACAATCACATTTTTTTGTTACCAGAAATGAATCCTCATAATATTTTAGAATATTTTCTGGATACTGTATCCTGAATTAAAAGTCACTGCAATCTCCATTTTTTCCCTGATTTTTTCTGGTACAAAAAAACTCCATTTCCATTTTTCTTGCTTTTTTCCCGTAATTTGTACCCTACTGTTCACGGCTTGCTCTTTTCCTCATTTTTAACATGTTATGTCTGTCAAGAATTTTGACGTCGCCGCAATATCACCACAGACCTTGGATATTCTCCCGGAAATTAATCCCTAGAATTATTTCCATATTCTGATCTTTTGACAAAGAAGGTGCAATTGGTTGCATTGCCGCCTCCCAAATTTATCTAATTTTCTTCCTCTCAAAAATCAAATTATTCCAAAAAGTAAACAATGTCCGCTGTTTTTTCACTCATTTCTTTGACGATTTCTGATCTGTTTATAGCTTGTCGTCAAAATTTAAAGGAGGCACAAATACACACGCACGGAGGGCTTCGCACTAAAAACTGAAAGCTTTTCAGGCTAATTCCTTGAGGAACTTTGAGTATTTTAGTGGGCTGCGACTGAATTTTCACGTGTATTTTTACCCGGAACCACTTCATTCTTGCAGAAGAGGGATTCCCCCCGCCTTCTTCTTTTTCCAACTGTGTGCGTGCAATCGAGCGCATATAATGCAACCGAATTATTCTCCTGAAATCAGTCACCCCGAATTTCCTCGTAGTCATTGGTCCCGGTTGTTTTGAAGTTTTTAAACTAACCAACCCAGCTGACATTCTTACGCGTTGAGTCCAATATTATTCCAAGTCTCTCGGTGTAAGCTGAAAATCGAAAAATTTCGTCAAATCTTTGATTTTTGACAGATTTATTTTGCTGTCCAAAGGTTAGGAGAACTTCCTAAACAAATTTCTGATCTTATCTCGCAAATTTTTCATAAGCTGGTAAGATATCAAAAGTTTTTTGGATGCGTGGTCACAAATTAGACTAAGAAATGAGCTAAAAAGTAGTGAAATTGTTAAGAAAAACCATTTTTATGATGTTTCCATAAGAATTTTGTGTTTTCCACTGGTTTCTGAACATTTTCTAACTAAATTCTTGTTCCACGCATTTTTTGAACTTTTTCTATTTTCAATTTTAAAGCTAATATGACGAAATTTCAGGAAACACCTAGAAAATGATAGAAAAATGTGAAAGACTACCGGAATTGCATCAAATTTGTGCCTGTCTTGCAGTAGAATGCCCACTAGCCTTCAACGCATCAACACATCTGATGGAAAAATGTTTCATGGATTTGTGCTTCCTCCCAAAGCAGGTTTTACCCTTCTCTTCCCTAACAAAAGTCAGTTTTGCTTCATTTTGAGCCTAATTAGCCAATATTTTTAGGTGACAGCTTTATATTTTCTACTATTTGTGGTGGGAGTCAGTGGGAATTTGCTGACATGTGTCGTCATCAGAAAGCATCCATTACTCAAGACTAATAATAGCAGGTGGGAACGGGGGAAAGGGGATTTCCAGGGGAAATTTGGGCTTGTTGCTTATTTTTTTATAAAGGAAAAATACGGAGGAATGTATTTTTTTGTCTGCCAGACATTTTCGATGCATCCAGTTATTTTTTTCTGCTTTCCAAAGCCGCACTTCATTAGTTATGCGTCTCTCGTCAGAATTCCGGAAACTTCTGACTCTTTTTTTTCAAAATTCAAGCAATTATGCAGATTTTAATAGTTTTTTTCGAGAAAGTTTCTTATTCAAGAGAAAAAGAGGTTTTATGGCGGGTTTTATGAAAAAAGGATCTCTCTTTCGGATTTATCGGTAATCTTGGGAAATTTTTCCATTTCATGGTTACGGTAGCCATGCAGACTCCTCATCTTTTTTCATATTTCCAATATTTTCAGTTATTATCTCCTCAACTTGGCAATTGCCGACTTGGTCACCTTGTGTGTGGGTCTTCCATTTGAAGTCGTTATGAATTGGCATCAATGGCCATGGCCCTTTCCTGATTGGGTTTGTAATCTCAAGGGTCTCATTGCGGAGACAACGATGTGAGTTTCTGTACTTTAAAGCATTTAATCCTGTCTCAATATTTGGCGCCAGAAGGCAATTATTGGGGAAAATATGACGTTCAGGACACCGATTTCTTTACATTTGTGATCATTACAGCAGAAAGATAACAAAAAAGCGTAAATACGGGTGTTTTTGACATCAAAACACAGAGAAATCCCATATTTTTTAAACAGAAATTAGCAATAAATCGTCCTTCCAGATCCGTATCGATTCTCACAATCCTTCTCTTCTCCGTGGAGCGATACATCGCTGTCTGTCAGCCATTTTTCTTTGTAAAAATTAAGAAACATCTACCTAAATATGTAAGTTTACTCTAAAAACCCTTGAAATACAGTCAATTTTAGGTAATTTCCTTCATGATAATCATCTGGGTCGTATCAATTATCTCTTCAGTTCCATTTGGTTATTACCACAAGGCGGACTATTTTATTAAATCATGGCCTTATACGGATAATAATATTCCTGTAAGTTTTTCATAGACATTTGGGGCTTCTTGACACAGAAATAGTAGGAAAAATACTCTGAACAGTTAGGGGAATTGAATCCACAGCGTCTAGATTGCTATTCCAGCTTCATTCGATTGAGCCAGCAATCGTACACAGTTTGTAGGCCAAACGGTCGTTGGGCCTCTAAAATAGCGTTTTTCCGCCCAGAATGACCAAAACATGTCGTCTTTTCGCGATCCACCATAATCTACGCTGTTTCCAGGTGTTGTCCTCAAAAATGTGTATGATGCAAGGAATCTTTGACCCAGATTTCTTACCAACTTTCAAGGTTCGAATTTATTCTAAGAAATTTCTAATTCTAACCTTTCCAGGTCCTGTTCCATTTTTCTGCCTTGGCTTTCTTTGTTTTTCCCCTCTTCATAATTTTTATTCTTTACGCTATGATCGCCAAACATGTAAGTCGCAACTTTCCCTTCGAGACCATAAAAATTTTAAGGTTTTTAATTCTAAAAAGGAAATAGACTCCTTTGGGAAGGATTTAGCCCGAACGGATGAAGATGCAACAAAGAAAGTGACTACAATTTTATGTAAATCGGGTTTTTCAATAATTGAACCCAAATTTTTAGGCGCAATAGTATTCACATTTTTCATTTGCTATTTGCCGTTCCAATTCCAACGGTTAGCGTTTTTCTACATTGAAAAGGAATCAGTCGAAAATTTAAATCAATACGTGTATTTCATATCAGGTGTGGTTTCCCGCCATTTAAAATTGACCTCCTTTTTCAGGGATATTATTCTATTTAGCACCGATTATTAATCCAATTTTATACAACGTTGTGTCATCCCGATTTCGACGGGCATTTAAAGACGTGTTAAATGAAATGTGCGGTAGGAAATGTACCGGAGGAAATCGGATCATTTCTGTCAGAAGCATTCATAACTTTAATTATTCACAGTGAGTTTATTAAATAATTTAAAGATGAGTTAGTAGGCTTAAAAAATTCGTTGTTTTTTGCTGATCACAGGGATATTTTTGATTTTTATCTTCGATCCAAAAAAAGCGGGAAAACATCCATTTAAAGCGCATGTTACCACAAAACGGACTAAACTGCTGAGATCTTACGGATGGAACAAACGGAAACTGGGGAAAGTACGGTAATCCAAAAATTCAAAGCGTGCAGAAAATTTAAAGAAAGCGCCAATATTCTGTTTCTTAATGTTTTTGCCTGATCTTCAATTCGTCTCCTATTTTTCCCACTGCGACAATCCGTCAAAAGCTGCCAACCTCGAGCTAAAACACCTGCACATTCCACAGATTTTCGTGGCTATTAAACTCCATATTAAAAATATAAAACACTGGCGGTTGTCTTTGAATAAAAGATCGTTTATTTCAGTGTAAGCGACCGATGTCAAAGTATTCGGAATGATAGCGTCGACGTCTGATGTCTCCACGGGTTCCCGTCTACTTTTTATTGTTTCTTGTGATTTCATCCTTTTTAAAGAGGATTTGTATACGTGTATTATTGTTGTATGGCTCCTAAAAGGAGAATAAATTGTAATTTTGGTAATGAAATGATGGGAAAAATCGAGAAAATGGGCCAATCTTCATTTTTTTTTGGATATTCTTCAGTGACGGCACTAATAGTTGGTTCATCGCGGCAATTCTTGCAGTAATACACGGGATTTTTAATGGTTTCTACTAATTCGGATACGGAGAATCCAGCTGCAAAAACCGTTTTTAAATCCGACATCAGGATTCGGAGATATGGGCGCGAATTACTAAATTTAACTAGGAAAATGGTTAAAAACGGGCGAAAATGCTAAAAACTTCGAATTTTGATTAATTTTCTGTGTGTAGATTGTGTCATTTCCGTTCAAGCTGTCAAGTTCATGTATGTGATATGGCCACGGAGCAGAAAATGTCCTTGGGTCCCCCGGTCGAGGCGTCAGTTGTCTCATCTCCTTCCAGACCTCTTGCCATTTGTTCAAAGAACCCCACGCAAATACTCGAATGGCACACTTTGCCCTCTTTTTCGAAGAATTTCGCGCTTTTTTCCTCGATTTTTCTCGTAATCCAATTTTTTCATGATAATTATTATTTTAAAAAATTATTACACTCGTAGTATGCCCGGCTCTCTTTTGATTGCTCCCGTGGCATTGCAGGTGGGGCTGGCTGCCAACTGTCTGGATGAATTTGAGGCAATCGCCTATTACACCGGTCGGAAGGTGCCTTTTCTTCGTTTCTTCTAATTATATGACCGCGGGACATTACACGTACACTCATTTTTTTGTTTCCTTTAAACTGCAAATCCACTTGCAACTCGTCCAGCTCCTAACTTTGACAACTATCCTACTCTTTATTCTTCGTCCTAATTTTTGGCACTAATGCCTTCTGGGCAAAAGAAGGCTCCCCTCCGGAAAATGGCATCCGTTGAGCAGCCAATAATTGGTAAGAATTTGCGGATTTTCCGTTATTTGAACAAAGAAGGATCTGTACGTATTTTCGTGCACAAATTTCAGCGCACACTCATCTCATCTTAGCAGAAACACGGTGTACCGATGGATATTAACAAAAATCCCATGGACAAAGTGGAAAGCGTTTTGTCTCCGTGGGGATTTGACCCTCCTATTCCCGGGATCTCACCGCGCAAATACTACAATGCAATAAATAAATCCTAGAACAGCTCAAAATTTAAAATTTTCCCCAAATTTTGATACCTAAATCCAGATATTTTTGAATTTGCCGCTTGAATTTGTGAGCGTCTTCATTTTGCTGGTAGCCCACAAATTCGATATCTGGTGGAACATCGACACATTCTCGATTTTCTAAAAAAATTTTTAACTTTGCCCCCCGTTTTAATTTAAACGGATTTGAATCTGCATAACAAAATTCCGGAAATGGTCGCCTAACCAGTGACGCGTGTCAAAATTACGTTTGCTGGGTTGTAAACCCGAATTTCTCCTTCTTCCTTCCATTTTACTTCTGAATTATTAGTCATCCAAAAATTCTAATCTTTCAAATGTCCAGATGTTCAAAAAGTGCTCTCCTAGCTCTTTTCTTATGTCTGATCTTTTTCTATCCTTTTCTCCCTCGCGTGGCTCCAATTTGTCACAGCAGGGAGCCGCTTCAAAACTTGGCTGGACTCCCGCTCGTTATCTCCTTCGAATCTTTAATAAAAACACGGATTCATCTCCCTTTTAGAGCCGCCGATGTCGGCTCCAGTGGCACGTAGCCTACGTGCCCTGTTTCATGAACTTGGGAAAGGAACCAAAGGTACCTTTTTTTTAAAAAAAAGAAAAAATAAATTGTGTATTTAGGACTATGGCCCCTTCTAATTTTAGTAATATTCACGATTATTGGCGCTTTTATATTTATGGAATTAGAATCACCGAACGAAGTTTATACATTAGAACAATTGAAAAAGGAAAGAGCTGAATTATTAGAGGTAAGCCTTCTTTTTAATATTTTTTGGGACTTGTCTCCACGCACACGTATTGCATCAAAATTTAGCCCAGATTTTTCTCTACAAAATGAGCCATAAACTCGTTATTTTTCAATAAAATAAAATAACAACGAATTTTTTAAAAAGCAGAGTCAAATTTTTCGATTTTTATGAAGTTTCAACATTTTCTGCCTTTATTAAAGATTTTTTTAATGGATCAGCTCATATTTTTCAGAATACCGTCTTTCGATTGAATAATATTCGAGGAATGAAGCCGCAGGCGGCGTATAATCACACTGTGAAGACATTGCAACGATATACAGAAAAAATAGGCGTGGAACCGGTAATTTTTCTAATTAACGTGGTAAGAACCCATAAAATTGCAGGTTGACATTGAAACCCAGCAGAAATGGACATTTTGGGGTTCAATGTTTTATGCCTGCACAGTTTATACCACAATTGGATACGGTAGTATTTTCCCAGTAACCACTGGTGGCAGAATTTTTACCATTTTGTATTCCTTCATAGGAATTCCGCTCACTTTAATTTGTCTCTACTATCTCGGTAAGGATTTTATTTATTTTATTTAAAGGAGATTTTTAGGTTTGGTCTTTGCCAGAATCTGCAAATTCTTCTGGAGATTAGCGCTGCATACTTGCGGCTGTTTTAGCAAGGATTTACAGAAGAAAGTCAGCGATGCTGTGGGAATGGAGGAAGCTGAGGTTAAAAAGGCACAGTAGCCATTTAAAGAAGGGAAATATTATTAATTTTAGGAAGAAGACGAGACGAATGAACTCCTCTCGTTCCCTATCAGTTTCTTGGCCTTTTTAGCAGTTTTATGGATTTTGATCTGCGCTGCGGTTTGGGCTTATACTGAAGATTGGGATTACGGTAGGTTTTGCCTATTTTTATGGGTAATTTCCTTTTAAACATTAGCGGGTAGCACAGTTCTTTTATTTGGTTACTGTATCCCTGTAAATATCCCATTAACAGCCACATTTCCTTGTTAAAAATTACCAAAAACCAAACTTTTGCCCTGTGTCACCATAAATTACACGTTGCCCGCAAAAAAACGACCAAAAAATTTCCTGAAGTTGACAAATAGCTGATCCCCAGAGGATAGGTGACATGCGCGCGTCCCCCAACTAGTCAAATTCCCTTCCTCTTTCCCTAATACGACAATCATTTCAGGAACCTCCCTCTACTTCACCTTAATCTCCTTTACTACCATTGGATTTGGAGACATTGTCCCAAACGAGAGAGGCTTCATTCTCTTCGCCTTCCTCCTCTTCATTGGCTTGGCTCTGGTTTCCACGGTTCTCAACCTTATCCAACAGCAAATTGAAGCTCTGGCAACGGTGAGTCAGTCCCTAAAATTCACAAGGTCAGAGTGTCATCTGTTTATCTAAATGCCATCATTTTCCCGGTTTAATCTCTTGACTCCGCGACATCTCAAATATCACAATGTTCCTTACCAATGTTAGAGTAATTCAATCCTCTCATTTGCTACTTTGTTTACAAGCTTGGGGCCAAAGTTTAGTGAAATTGATGGCAAGAATACTGGATTTTTTCGTCTTTATAATGAGAAAAATCCCCTAGACAGTTAGGAGAATTGAATACGCGACTATTGGGTGAAAATCGGTGCGTTGATGACAATTCACTTGAATTTTTGCTCTCCATGTGGCTAAAAAACCTTCTGCAGCCCCTTTAAATGTTCCAATTCTAGGGGATGCAAGATAACATCGACCGCGAGTACATGAACGCTCTTGCGGAAGCAGCAGACGAAGGAGAAATCAGTGAAGCCGACATGAGAAGAATTAGCAATGCACAGGAAGGAAAAATTGACCCCAATATGACCCAGTCAACTGTCGATGGTATACAGACCATTTATTTGTCAGAAGACAGCTTCCAGAGTCGAATAAACGAGCTCTAGACGCGGTTATTGCCCGAATGCCCCTGAAGGAACGTCTCCTTTTCCGGGTTATGCCAGCCGCGTCAAGAAAACAGCTGGAAGCATCGGCGCAGCAGAAAGCTAACAGGAAAAATAGAGGAGTACAGACGGATCAGAGCCTTTTGGAGGTAAATTTAGAGATTTTAGTAGTTCTTTTTGGAACGGGAATGGTTCAGTTTTTATTGTCGTCTTGGTTTGGGGCTAGTAAGGAGCATTTTCCGGTGATTTTTAGTGCAAAATACCCAGTAAATTATGAAAATAAGAAAGATTTTGAATGCTCAAGATTTACGGAACTGGGAATACTATAATTTATCCGAAATCCGTACCAAAATATGAGCTCATTACACTAAAAGGTGCCGAAAATTGCGCGCTTGTTTCTGAAAAAAAAATTGAAAAATTCCCCAACAATGCACCGTGCTGGCCCAAAATTAAGTTACAGGTTTTTCTCGAAACCGTATACTGTCCATTAGATTTTGCATGAAGTGCACGTATTTCAGAATTTGATCAAGGAAGAAATTCTAAAATTGGAATTGAATAATGAGCTGGACAGAAGAAGACCGCGACCATCAGGAATGGAGAGTCCGTTTCTCCCAAAGAAGAATCCTTTCGATGATCCAGCTCCCGTTCCCGTGCAATATATGATGCCCAGTACCAGTCACCAAGAAGAAGAAGAAGCTCCCGAGGCTCCTGTCCGACCACATCGAGGATTTAAAATAGAAAAAGTTACCGAAGTCGGCCACGACGAGGATAAACCCGTCATCAGCACAACAGTTCTCAAGGAGGATGATGTTTAGGCATGTTAGCACTGCATCCTATCATTTTCCTTTAAATTCTTTTATAAAATAAGAAATTTCAGTTGTATATACGGCAGAGGCATATCCGCCGACAAGTACAAGAAGATACGATTGCGCGACAGAAAAGTCGACCCTTCCGCTGATATTCTTTCCATTTTTTCTTGTTTTTTTTCTCCTACTTCCGTCATAAATTTCTTGTGGTAGATTCATTAATCCGCATCGTCAGATATTATGAAAGGCCGTATAATGTAAACAAAGAAGAACGGCAATTGCAGAGAACTTTCTGCTCTCTCCTTCGTCATTTTTGAATTTTGGAAGGACAACTTTCGGAAGCAGGATCATCTTTATTTTTACCCATTTTATATCCATTTTGACCCATTTATTCCTAAAAGTGTGTCATATTCTTTAGCACACACAGATATTCGCAAAAAAAACACTTTAATGCTGCGCAAATTACTCGCTAAAGAGCGTGTGGACACACAAACGGTACGCTCATATATTGAAATTTTACGGATTTATCCCAAGACAAGAGCAAAAATACTATGGACACCCTGCGTAAGGTTCCATAAAAGTTCCAGACACCTGTCCCCCATTATTCCTTCCGCCAGCTAACTTTCAATGGGCTATTCTTACCTTCTGGCTTCCTTATGGCCTCGTGATTACTTAGGGTAATTATTTGTTGAATTTTCTATGACTTCCTGAGGGAAAATCTCATCATAATGTCTTTAGCTTGCACTCTATGAATGAAGATCACGGTAATTCTCATAATTTCCAGGAATTTAAATCGGTGATCATAAGAACAAGCAGTATTTTCTCAGCCTCGTCATGCGACGATCCTCGTGGTCTCGATCTTTGCTTTTTTTCTCCTCTTCCTTCCCCGAGTGGGATCCGAATTTCTGATCAAGGTCTATTTGTCTTGAAAGACGGATCTAATCGCCGATGCACTGGAATAAAAAGACCTGCAAAAAGCCAGTGGGCGACGGCGGGATTACCAATTCGTGCCAGGAAATATAACGGCAGGTCAAATATCTCGCCGTGCTAGGCATCAACCTAAAAACAGCACGCGGAGAATCGTTTGATTTTGCAGGGTCACGGTGATTAAAGAAGTTAACGAGTTTATGGGATAGAGTCTAGGGGAAGAGATGGGGAAATGGACGGCCTCTGCTCATTCTACACTAAATTGTGGGCTCATAAAACAGAGACTTTGCTATTTTTAAAGTTCAAAAGCTATGAAAAACGTCAATTTAAATCCCGAAAACGTCGCTGCATTTTCTTTTACGCAATTTTTGAATTCCTCCCTTCAATTCTCAAGATCCCCGCAGTCTTTACATGTATTTACTGTATTAATTACTGTAACCTTCTTTATTTCTTCGGGACTCATTGTGAACTGCAGAAATCTTTGAATCCCGAAAAGAATTATCACAATGATCCGTTTTTCCATTTTCCCCATTTTGGTCACCAGCACCCGTATTTCCACATTTTCCCACGTGTTCGTCACCTTTTCCCAGTCTCCATGCCTCATATCCTGATTTTGTCATTGTATGTATATTTTTACCTGGCTCTAAATTAAAAATCCCTCGATTTATGATCACGAGATCCAGGAAATTAGCTTTCTTTTGGCCTCTGGCTTAAAGATAGGAGATTGCCAGCATTCCTGATTTCCTAGAAGAGAGAATTGCCCATTGTTCTCTGAACTTGTCGCATTGTCAAAGTTCGAAGACTGCTGCTCTTTAAAATCTGCTTTAAATTGAGTCGAGACCTTAAAAATCAGGAGCTTTCATCCAGTCGTCGAGTGCCCGTTCCGTATGGGGGGTGGTAATTTAGGATTCCCACTTCAATTTGGTTTTTTTTTCCACTTTGCTCGGCGATCCTATTTCCTCCAGAAAAAAAATTCTTATTCCAATTTTAATGACGTGTAGGCAGTTGGGCGGAAAGTTTAAAGAACACGTTGTGTCATGTTCAGCCAGTTCTATTTTGGGAGAGGAAATTTCTCCGATCTTTTCAGCTCTGACTCCTCTTTTTAAAAAGTGAATTTCCTACTCCGCGATAAGAGGAGGTCCTACCCGCCCCCACCCAAATTTGCCGACGGGGTGTGTCCACAAGTCCGAGAGCTCAGTCTCCGACTTTCCTGGCTTAAAATCCGCCCAGCAATTATCTCTCTCCACCCAGTTGCAAATTGTTTATTTTGACGTCAAAACTTCTTTGTGTTACATTTTTTAAAAATCAGCAGCATTTTGTTGCAGAATATGTACCTACGTCTACTACTTCTCTGCTTGTTGGCAGTCGTCCTTGGATCAGCACAGCTGACTGGAGAAAAACGACGAGTTGGATTGAGATACATGGCTGCGGAAGAAGAAGATACGCCGTATAAGTGAGTCGACATCCACAATTCCAAGCTGAGCGCATTTTTTTTGGATATGTTTCTACAGGGAATGCATCCAGAAGAATCGAATAGTTGTTAAAAATATTCCGAACACACAGATTTTGGATTGCCAGTCGGGTGCACTAACCAGTTGATCATAGCGTGAAGCCTGTGATCCGCCGGTTGCAATTTCTTGTACAAAAACTTCGGGAATTTTGGATCCCACCGCGAAAATATTGTAATTTAATAAATGTGACCTAGGAGAGCTGAAAAAACTTCAATCTCCCCTTGAAATTTGTTTTCCCCCGACCCTTTTCCCCGTATCCATGCGGTGATTCAATTTCATCTCCTTTAACTCTCCGGCTCTTTTCATTCTTGCGAAGCAGCACACAAAGAAAACATTGAGAGGAAATGCCATCAATTTGCATTTAGCAGAAAAACAAACTAAATTATTCAAAATATTCCTTGTTCCAATTCTTTTTGTTTCAGCTATGGAGCACGAAGTGGGCAGAGGGATGCTTTGACTCTTCGACTTCGTGGAAGGTATGGCAAGCGGGCAGATCCAACTGGATTCCGAGGTCAATTTGACTATTAGAATGTGTGTATAACGAGTTGAAGAATGTTGTCCAGAGATCTTAATAAAGGGTATCGTGTTAAATTCCATAAAGTATTTGTCATCGAAAGATTACTGTAGCTCTAAATACTGGAAAATCATCGGGATTTTTGAAAATGTGGGAAAAAAAGAGGGAAATCTGGAAAATTCATATGGGTACAAGAAAAAATTACAAATTTTGACAGCAGAGTGATTTTTACGGCAAATTTTTACCCTTGCGCCATGTTTTTAGTAGTTAAAAATGATAGAAATAGTATTGGTTTTACCCAAAAATTGAGAATTTCTTTTTCTGTAAAATTTCCCGAAGGATCATTTCCCTCAAATTCCGAAGGTTCCTTTAAAAATTTTGCCATTATTTACTAGATTTGGCTGCCTACTTGAATAAAAGTAGATTCGTTCTCACCCGCCTACGTTATTATTCTTTTCAGATTCCGTTATTTGTTATCATCATTCATTCATTTCCGCAATAGGGAGTCACCTCGTTTTTGGGGAACTAGACAAAATAAAAATGACCAAATTTTTGCGGAGGAGATTGACGTATTTTCATCTCTAATGGTTAAAATGTGGCATGTTGGCTTATCTTCTCTCCAAATCTGTAAAAATTTGGTTAAAATCATGTCAAAATGAAATCAACGTGTCGCCTAATAAGCCAAAAAGTTGGCATTATTCATCTCTTTCTCCGCAGCGGACGGTCACAGCAATGGGAGACGAAGAGGAGAAGGAAAACCCTTGCGCCAATTTTGAAAAAGGCAAACGGTTAGTTACAGTTGGATTTTTGATGTGCGCGCAGCATGGCAACAGTTACCCCCAAAAATACCCATGTGCGCTCCCAATAGCAAAAAAAGCAGATCAGTTACCCAGTCGGCGCCTAAAAATTGAATTTTTTTCGCGTTTATCATCCCTGCTACACGGAAATTTGGGTGTAAAAATGCACATTTTGCACTGATTACTGTACACCGTAAAATTTCCTGCGGTATCAGTTGCAATAAAATTTGTGACCATGGGCGCACCAACTGCGACCACTGGGCTACCAGTAATTTTGGAAATGCACCGCTCCCACATTTTTGAATATTTATCCTTCGTACCCTGGTAGCAAAAAATTGGCCACATGTTTTTGGATGCGCTATAATTTCTTGTTGAAATTGTGGAAAACGACCGCAATATACTGTAAAAATGGCGACCACGGGCGCATCACCAACAACCGCCAGTATCTCTTGGAGAAGCAAATGTGCCCAAATTTTCGCTGTTCTTTTTTTTCTACCCGCTTATTGTATATCTTTATTTTCAGATTTGGTGAATGGATAATCCAAAGCAAATTGGATGAAGGCGGTTTCGGTCAAGTGTACAAGGTTGAGAGTAAAAAGGATCCGGCAAAGATAGCTGCCTTGAAAGCCGAGCCAAATGACGTCGAGGGCGGCAGTGCCATTAAATTGGAAATGTACGTGCTGAAGACAATCAATTCGGATGGTGAAAAAATCCACGTACCGACTGTCTACCACGCGGCAAAACACAAAAAATTCTGCTATATGGTTATGATGCTCCTTGGCGAGAATTTGAAACATCTGAGGGCTAAATGTGACGGAAATCAAATGTCGCCTGGCACGTGGTCCCGTATCGCCGTCCAATGTCTCTACGGTATCAAGCTGGTGCATGACTATGGCTTTGTTCATCGTGATATTAAACCAAATAATTTCGTCATGGGACACGGCAGTGATCCGGAAAGGGCTCGTATCGTCCACATCCTCGATTTCGGACTCACAAGATCCTACGCCACGAAAAAAGGCGGCATTTGGGTTGCCAGAAGGGCTCGCGGAAGTGCCGAATTTCGTGGTACACTACGCTATTGCTCCCCGAATGTGCATCTGAAAATAGAGCAGGGAAGACGTGACGATTTGTGGGGATTGCTCTACGTTTTGATCGAATTCCATTGTGAACTGCCATGGCAAAAATGTCATGATAAGGCACAAGTCGAAACACAGAAGCTGAACATCAGTGATGCTAATCTAATGAAGTACATGCCGGAAGAGACGAAAAAACTGCCCGCATCTCTTCGCACTGTCGATTGTTATGGACGTCCCAATTACAGGTACGTGGTAATCACAAAAATCGTATGGGTAATGCGGAGATTCGAACCAGGAACATTTGATAGCAAATCCTAATTTTTGCGTGTCTATCGCCCTCATTGCCTAGAGTTTTGTGCAATTTTTTTAAAATAAATTTTCAGTGAATGGGCCAACGCGTTCAAAGCCGTCTACACACGGATGAAGATCCAATATTGGGATAAATTTGACTGGGAAAAACAGGATGAACTGGATTCGATCAAGAAGAAAGTCAACGGTCGACAGCCGTTGTGGATGACGGGTGGCGATGCCTTCTTTTCTTCCGATCCGATCAAAATCAACGGACCACCGCCTCGTGATGGTGGTAAAGGTGGCTGCGGTGGTGGCAAAACAGCCTGTGCCGAGAGTGATGCCAAGAGCCGGCCCTTGGAAAAATCGAGCATCAATCAGACAAAAAGCTGCGAGAAGTGAGCAGGCAATAAAAATCATTCATCGAATAAAATAACCTCCGGCTGGCTGCAGGAGAGAGAACTATTTGTTTTTGTTGTGTTTTTCTGTGTTTACATTGCTGGGGCTTTGCAGACAAAATAGGGATAGACAAGGGTACAATCCGCATCATTCCATTGTCCTCTGTTCATAATTACTGGCATCGTTATATCATCCGTGATCATCTAAAATCGATTTTAAATTGAACTGTAAACAGCTTACAAAGACGCAATCAGCTGTGGGAGATGGTCCATTCGGCTCTCCAGGGCTCCAATTACTGTAATCGAACTGAAAAAATGGATTTCCGAACTTAAAAATCGGGTAAAATTACCGGAGTACCATCCCAGTTAGTGAAATCGGCGTCAGTATATCCGGGACCAATTTTTCGACCACCAATTTGAACTCTGAAGAATTTCTGTAATTTTTGGGTAAAAAGGCTAACCGCTCAGCTGGTGGTCCAACGGGTGTCAGGGCTGAAAATGATAAATTTTTCTGGATTTTTTGGTGGTAACCTACCAGTGACAAAATCATTTTCCGCTTGACTATGAATCGACACCAAATCCCCTCCTTGTCCCTGACAATAAGCCCTGGAATCAGTAAAACTGGTGCCCATATTGGCTCCCAAATAATAACACGAATTTGTATCCGCAAAATATGACCATCCCATGAGACAGGCTACAATAAATGTGGTAAAACCGAGGGAAATTAACGTACGAGGGCCGGTAGTGGTAGTTGTAGGAAGAGTAGTCGTCGTCGGTGGTATTACAGTAGTAGGCGGAATATCAGGATTATATGAGGCAAGGCAAGCTTCCCCTTCTCTGGGCAAAGTAGCAACGCACAGAAAAACGATCAGCAGACGGATCATGGGCAGAGATGGCTGTGGCCAGGTTTACGGGCAACTGCCCTTGCGGACTTGTTTCAAGCAGGGAAGACAGCGGCAGATAGTGAAACCTATTAAAACTTATATGTGAAATTTCAACGTTTATGAAAGGCTGGAAATATTGGTAGTAAAATTTCGAAGAAAACCATCACAGTTGAGAAATTTTTTAGGATAGAAGTAAAATTTCCATAAAAAATGAACCGAGAGACTTACTTTCATGATTTCATTGTCAAAAATGACTAAAGAATTTGCCATGGTAATTTATTTCAAGGAAAGTTTGGCAGATCGGAGAACATCAAAAAAGACATCCATTGCCAGGTTTTTCAGCTGTCTGTTTGATCGCGGACTTGTTCATGACGGGGGATTTGAATCTGGGAGGTCTTTTCCTTTTTCTCCTGTCTGAATTGATAACACTTTTGGTTTTATACAATCATTTATTGCGGTTTTTAATCAAATTTTTAGGGTGGCAGAGCTTTGCAAATATAAAATGAAACGGGATTCGTAGGTGGAACATCATACCATTCTCCACGGGTCAGGTGAGCATAATTATCCGATATCATCTGAAATAATTTTTTTTGGATATATAAAAAACAACTTATTTGTACATAATCCCCTCCGTCAGGCTCTCTTCCAGGACTAAAGTTATTGTAATCAAACTGAAATTACCGTTATTTTGGGTAAAATAACGGGTAAATTTACCGGCGTTCCATCAAAATTTTCAAAATTTCCGTCTGTAGCACCTGATACGACTCTTTTTATCCCGAGCTGAATACTGAAACCCAGTTCAAGATTTCTTATCCAAGGAATAAACTACTTTTGGCCTATACCATCTGCTGGATAGTGTCCGACAATAAAATCATTCTCTTCCTGGCTGTGAATTGACGCCAGATTTGAATCTAGACCCTGACAGACCGCTTGGAAATCTTCAGGTACTCGGGCGGAATTCCATACAAGCGTTCCAAAATAATAACAGAAACCCGTATTATTATTCTTTACCCAATCTGATTTACAGGCTGAAAAAAATTAATCAGGGCTTATGGTACTATAGTACGTTTTTGAGGACAGCCATATCCTACACCTAATATGACAGCAACTCCAAGAACGATGGAGAGGCGCATCCTCCCGGTAGGGGAAAATAAAGGCTTCCACATGAAGCTCGCTGCATTTATACCGTCTACCCGGTGGGAACTTTCTTTTGTATGCACGAAATTTGCACCAAGACAATGGACAATGGTTGCAGACATGGATACAACAATAGAAGATAGAATAAAAGGGCGTTAGGCCCTTTTCCAGGCCTTGAGCAAAGTAAGGAAGCCATATTGAGGGAAGTCTTCCGCAATTACTATTTTCCTGTTTGAGTCCAAGATCCCAATATGCGAAAGCTACCCGTAAATAACACTATTTATTTCTAAAATTTATCGTGTTGGCTCCGCTTTACAAACATAAAAAGAAGATTGAAGATCACAGGGGACATCATACCAGTGTCCACGTATCAACGCATAGAAAGGACCTGCCACCATCTAAATTGACGAATTTTAAGTTAAAAAAAATCTTACGTAGACGCAATCTCCTCCATTCGGCTCTACTCCGCCGAAGTTACTGTAATCAAACTGAAATTGCCATTATTTTGTGTAAAAATAAGGTAAATTTACCTTTGTGCCATCAAAATTCGTGAAATAACGGTCTTGTGCTCCTGTTACCACTCTTTTTGGTCCGATAACAATACTGAAACCTGATTAAAATTCACAATTTGTGACCTACTTGTGACCTGATTCAACGATTGGAGCAAGTCCTGAAAATTTCAGTTCCACATAAATTAAAAGCCACGTACCGACAACAAAATCATTTTCGTCCTTGTTGTGAATAGATGCCAAGTCTCCTCCCATATCCTGGCAACTTGACCGGATCTCTTTCACTGTCATGGGGCCTTCGACAGTGCCAAAAAAGTAACAGAAACCGTTGTCCTCATTTTTTGTCCAATTTGCCTTACAGTGCAGGGCTAAATTGATTTTTTGCATGGTTCATAAACAGAAACATACGCGATGTCGTAGGTTCTTTTCTTCGAAAGCAGCCTTCTCCTTGATGCAAAAAAATACCCGCAAGGAGGATAAATAAGAACATTACCCTGGAAAAGGAAGATTTTAGCGCTAATTGGAGAAGAAACGGAAAGAGGAATTTGAGAAGCGGCGAGGAGATAGATTGTGAGTATAAATCCATCTGCAGGGAATCTCTAACAAGATAATGATCATTGGATTTCATTAGAAAAAGAAACGATAAAATAGTCCTCACAGGAAGCCGCCAATTAAGAAGAAGCATGAAGCGGGTGTCGAACTTTTTCAAATCGATTTCAGAATCCGGTCTTCCCCTTTTCTTCTCTTCTTTTTCCTTGCGCAGTTTTCTTGACCCTAGACAGGTCAGCTTAATTGGCAGATGGTCAAAATATTCAATAATTTACTCTTTGGTACTATTAAAAGCTTCTTTTTCGTTTGTTCACTGAACCAGTGGCCATAAGGAAGAAGAACAGCCGCTGGCAAACCGGACTGCGCTTTTGGCCAGCCTTCTGCCAGAAGTCCAGTTGATCGCGGGCTTGTGTCCCAGGCGGGGCAATGCCCGTAATCAGTTTCTAATCATTCCTTACTCCTTTTCTCTACCTTATATCGCAAATTTTGGTGCTATCTTAGGATTATTCCAGTAAATTGCCCCAGGCTGATGATCACGAGACGATCCCGTTTTTACCAGTCCAGCACTTCTTGAATACCATATCTTTTCTATTGATTTTCTCCAAAGTATTCCAGCTTTTTGGGTAATTTTATATCGGCTTGCTTACTGAACGAAATTGGATCGGTATCTGCCCCGCCGCATTTTTGCCGCCAGCTTTGTCCCCCCAGTCGCGATTCGAATCCCATACCATAGCGTACCGCCGCAGTTCCCAACAGAATATCGAACAATTAATTCCCACTGTTTATTTAAATACATAATGACATACTAAATTCGCGATATAAATTTGCTGTATTTTACATTATGGGCGCTTTACAGACAAAAAAGTCGGATTGAAGATTACAGGGAACATCATACCATTGTCCACGGGTCAGTGGGGCAAAGGCGTCAGACACCATCTAAAAATACCAATTTTTGAGTAAAATATGTGCCCTACGTAAACGCAATCTCCTCCATTAGGCTCCGTTCCACCAAAATTATTGTAATCAAACTGTAATTATCATTAGATTGTGTATAATCTGGGTAAATTTACCGGTGTTCCATCAAAATTATTGAAATTAGCGTCCATGGCTCCTGGAACGACACGGGTTGGTCCGATTACTATGCTAAAATTTGAATTGCGCTCAGTTTTTGGGGGATAGCTTACTTTTTAGATGGCGCACCGGCTGGCACCAAGCCTGAAAAATGGTTATACAGTGTAAATTAATATCACATACTGACAATGTAGTCGTTTTCTGCTTGGCTGTGGACGGAGGCCAAATTTCCTCCCATATTTTGGCACGTCATTTGGAGATCTTGGACAGTCTGGGCTCCCATCGTGGTACCAAGGAAATAACACGCCATGAGATCATCGTTTTTGGTGTATCCTTGTGGACATCCAGCTAAAATTCTCATTACCCTAAGCGCTCAATAACCTACGCGTGGTAGTAGTTGTGGTAGTCGTGGTGGTAGTGGTTGTTGTGGTTGGCACAATGTCAGGATTATAAGAGGCTAGGCAGCCATCTCCTTGATGGAAAATAACTGAACCCAAAATGAAAAGCAGCAACATTGGCAGCTGGCAGAGATTGTCTTTGACCAGGTTTGTCTTTAAATTAGCTCATGAGGGCGGACTTTTTTTAAAAGGACTGGATCTGAAGCTGTGCTGGGCATGTTTTGGGCGAGTTCTCGTCGCGTGCCATGTCTCTTTTCGACCTGGACATGTGCTGCTCCCCTCATCTTTGCTTCTTATTAAAAATTAGTATCTTGAGGGTAAACTTTCCAACCTTCGCGTGAAACTGGAAGAGGCGAAAATTCCGTCATTTTTTTCGATGCTCCTTTACTTTTTGAATTTCTTTTGTTATCCCGAAATTATCCTTACAAAAAAGCGAGGCGACATCCTCGATTTAATAAAAGAAGCCCGACAAGGAAGAAAAACATCGAAGTCTGCCAAAAGCGGACAAAATGCGCCAGGTTTTCGTGAAAAGCCTATTTAGTCGGGACTTGTTCTTTTTCTTCTTCGTCCCCTAATCAGCTCCCAGGTGTCTTCTTCATTGCCTTCTTGACTGTCTCACACCATATTTGTCTCCTATTTTATTTGGCAGGTTATTTTTGGGGCTAAATTTTAAGAGGGGAAGAACTGCTGGCCAAATTTACAGTCTGCGATTGTCCCTGGGTGCATTTTACCTTTCATCTTGTGCAACCCGAACGGCCATTTTTAATTTCTGGGTCTATTTACTGGAAATCCGGTGAGCATTTTTTCTTTTTTCATTATTTATTATTATCGCCTGTGACACCCGTCGTTTACCCGTAAATTTTCCTTTAGTGGAGCCCATTTTCCCCACCTTTTTTTCTCCTAGTATTTCCAACATTTTCTGGATTTCCCACAAATGCGGGCGCGGCGAAATAAATTGGATCGGTATCTGTGACACCGCCAGCTTCCTCCCCGATCGCAATTTGGCCGTTTGGCTGCCTATCCCTGGTGTGTTAAGAACTTTCATGGTGCAATCAATCGAATTACTAGCCATTCTTCCCACGAATCCTTTATTTATTTACATAATTAGTATAATTAGAGCATTCTAGGTGTTAAATAGTGTGAACAGCGTATTACTTACAAAGTGACGTAGTACATTCGTGAGTACTGTAAGTTACATTATGGGAGCTTTACAGACAAAAAATTGGGACTGTAGGTTACAGGGAACATCATACCATTGTCCACGGGTCAATGGCGCGTAGGCGTCTGTCACCATCTAAAATTGTACATTTTTTAGGTAAAATACATCGCTTACGTAAACGCAATCTCCTCCATTAGGCTCATTCATGCCAAAGTTACTGAAATCAAACTGAAATTATGATTATTTTGGGTAAAAATCGTGCAAATTTACCGGTGTTCCATCAAAGTTATTGAAATTTGCATCCATAGCGCCTGGAACGACACGGGTTGGTCCGATTACTATGCTAAAATTTTATTTATGGTCAGTTTTTTTAGGATAAACCTACTTTTTAGCAGGTGCACCGGCTGGGACAAGACCTGAAAATATGATTACATGTGGATATCCATTAAAAATCACGTACTGACAATGTAGTCATTCTCCGCTTGGCTGTGGATCGAGGCCAAGTTTCCTCCCATGTTTTGACATGTCATTTGGAGATCCTGGACTGTCTGTGCTCCCATCGTGGTTCCAAGGAAGTAGCAGGCCATAAGATCATCATTCTTCGTGTATTCTTGTGGACAACCAGCTGAAATTATGAATTTTTGTACAGGATTATAGGAAAATGAATAAAGTTTGTCAATAAAAGAGAATTTCGGCAAGAGTTAACACAGAAATTGGGCTGGACATTTGTGTAACTCCAGAAATCTACGGAACCAAAAACTGTGGATTATGGGATTCAAGCTATATTTCTGGACGCCGTTCTCACCTACTGCAAAAAAAAGTCAGCTGAGATTCAGATTCTTATCAGGATTTACAAAAAGAGAAAAAGTTCCCATTTAAAAAGCAGATTACCGCCGAAAAGTACACATTTTACCAGAAAAAGCCAATAAAATGTACTTACGAGTGGTGGTAGTCGTAGTAGTTGTGGTAGTCGTGGTGCTGGTTGTAGTTGGTACAATGTCAGGATTATAAGAGGCTAGGCAAGCCTCTCCGAAACTAACTGCACCCAAAAAGAAAAACAACCGCCACATATCGAAAGAAATCGCCTTTAGCCAGGTTTAATTTGCTTCCAATGGCGGACTTGTTCAAAGAGAAGGACTGGATCCGATGGGGGGATAGGTGACCAATGTTTCTCTCGCCCGCGTTTCAAGAAACCTTTCGACCGGTAGATCATTAGCTTGTTGACATCCGGCCTGTTTCCATTTTTTCTAATTTCCTGCCGCTTTTTATCAGAAAACAGTAAAACGAGTCAAAAATATCGAATTGCAGTTCTTTTGAGGTGCCGAAGTCGGGTTCCATAGCTGGCTTACGTCGACCGCAGGCTTTTCGATCTCTTAGAGGATCTCATCAAAGATTGCAATCGACATTCTTCCTAGAAGATCAAATACTCTCCTCATTGGCATTTTATGGCCCAAAATTTATGTCTACAGTAGAATTTTGGCGTTAAGTCCGCAATTTTCTCCGTATCCTCCCAGTTTTCCCAGCATTTTATAGTCCAGGCTGGACTCCAGCTTGCTTTTTTGATAGCGTCGATCTATTTTGCACCCTGGGGACCGTAGCAAAATACGGGGATTCCTCCGAAAATTAGTTATATTTTAGATAAAAAGTTACGCAAAGTAAAAAAAATTAGATAATTGCCGTTTTACAGACAAAAAATGATGATTGCTGTGTACACATAACATCAATCCATTGACCACGAGTTACTGTGAAGAAAGTATCCGATACGATCTGAAATTAAACATTTTGAACCAAAAAAACTAGCTTACGTAGACGCAATCTCCTCCATTAGGCTCTGCTCCACCGAAGTTATTGTAATCAAACTAAAATAACCATTATGGTGGATAAAAAATGGTGAAATTACCGGTGTTCCATCGAAATTAGCAAAATTTGCATCCATTGCTCCTGGTACGACACGGGTTGGTCCGATTACTATGCTGAAACGACACAGTATTCTGGTTTCTAGTCAATCGACTTACTTTTTAGCTGGAGCACCAGCAGGAACCAAGCCTGAAAATGTATTAGAGAAAAATTATTGCAGCAATGGCGGATTTTAATTTAATTCTTACTAGTTATGTAGTCATTTTCCGCTTGGCTGTGAACGGAAGCCAAGTCTCCTCCCATATTCTGACAAGTCATTCGAACCTCCTGAACTGATT
Organism: Oscheius sp. DF5033; assembly: GCA_964036215.1. Taxonomy (NCBI): domain Eukaryota; kingdom Metazoa; phylum Nematoda; class Chromadorea; order Rhabditida; family Rhabditidae; genus Oscheius; species Oscheius sp. DF5033. The sequence goes on from CAXIWN010000011.1 coordinate 1,352,760, forward strand.
GAGCTCCCATGGTGGTGCCAAGGAAGTAACAAAAACCAAGGGCTTCATTTATCATATAGCCAGCTGGGCAGCCGCCTGGAACGGTTAAAATTCTTTGCATTTTGCGTGCCGCCAATTATTGAACTTACGAGTTGTAGTAGTCGTAGTAGTTGTGGTAGTCGTGGTACTGGTTGTAGTCGGCGGGATGTCAGGATTATAAGAAGCTAGGCAAGCCTCCTCCTCATGAAAAATACTGAAGCCCAAAAGGATATAAACCACTAGCACCGACATCGGATGAGATTGGCTTTAGCAAGAGGCTTAGGATTAATTTTCTTCCACGGGCGGAGCTTTTTTAAATGAACTGGATCCGATGATCTGGACACGGCTATTTTGAACGCTGATTTCTTATATTATCTCCTTCTAATCATTACAACTTGAATATTGAGCCTCTTATTTTCAACTTATAGTAAGAATTTGAAAATGTGCAGATGGAAAAGTGGACAATTTGAGTGGGCTCAGAATTTCCGCTGTTTTGGCATCCGGTGATACCCGATCGGATCCTCACTAGTTCACCACCTCACGATTATCTATTTTCAGGATCAAATTCAATAAATCAGCGTAAAAACCTGGCGAAACTGGCGCAGTTGTGAATTAGCGAAAGCTAATGCTAACGCGCATCAATTTCCATGCAGTCCATAGTTAGACAAGCGCAAAACGATCCGAATAGCCAATTTCCTCGTGCTTTTTTGGATCAAGAAGGTGAGATAAACTGAGATAAGACGAAATAATTTGGCAAGCCTCTCCTTCCTGCAAAATAGCAGCGCACATAAAAACGACCAGCAGATCGACGGTAGAAACTTGGAAGATCGAAAAAACTCGTCCAAAGCGGATCTGCCTGCTGATATGGATACTTTGGACTAATTTTTGATCTCCTAATGCCGAGTCTTCCCTGAAAAATTTGAGAAATTGGAAAAAATGGTCTGATCATGAGCGCAGAGCCGTCATCTCCGGTTATGAGTTGTCCTGCTTACGTAGAAAATCATATCGTCCCATACATTTCTCTCGGCTGATCCTACAATGTCATCCCTGCTACGATTTTTCCCATGTCTTTGCCCGAAAACAGAAGAAGATCCAGTTGCTTTCTTCCATTTGCAGAATATCCCTGCAACCTTTCAAATTCAAGTGCTTAGAAAGGTCTTCTTTTCTCTTTTTTTACGTGACTTGACCTTTTTCAGGTTGATTGGAAATCATATTTCCGGATGCAGCAGACCTGCAAATATTTCAAGGAGATGGTTGAGGAAAATAGAACCATCACGGGCATTTCCCTTCCTCCATCCATCATCCACGATCGAAAATTGAACAGAATCTGTTATGCTTTTGATAATTGGAAAGTGGAAATAGGCAGTCGGCTTTCATATGGGCTAAAATTCGATACTTTTCATATTGATGGAGGTTAAAATTCTTCAATTCTGGTTATAAAAAGTTTCAGATACTTTCAAGGAGCTTGGATTCGAAGGATTCTGCCAATCCATAAAATATGGTCGATACAGCTGTAAAACTGTAAAAATTTATGATTCTCCTGGAAAGACGAATTTGACCAAAGAACAATGCATTGAGATTTTGAATATCTTAGGACCTACGGCGGTCTACATTGACTGTATTTCTCATAGCAACAATTATGAAGCTATTTTTCATTGCAAGGGAATTGTGAGTATCTCCGCATTTTTTATAAGTATTCTGGGCAACCTAAAGATTTACAGTAACCAAGCGAGTACTATAATTTCAGAAAGCCGTCAATATATGGGCTACAGTGGGTGCAAACGTTGTCGAGCAATTATTGCAAGACTGCCTCTCCTGTTTTGACAGTGTTTCCTTACGTTTATTTGGAGAACTCTCCTATAACGACATTTGTGATGTCTGCAGTATTGTGAAGGTACGCATTTTATTACAGGAAATAGTATTTTTTTCCAGTTCCTTCGATCGCACGTAGCCGTGAATCTTCAAGAGTTCTCGTTAATTTTAAATTACAATGGGTCGGATGTCCTTTACAGCCAGCTTTCGGCTGCATTTTTTAAAATGAGGCCGAGAATGTCCTACTTTGAAAATATGGGAAGATATCAGGACATCAGCGCGTGGGAATTCTCCAACCGTCACTTAAATCGCAATGTAGCCCTGGATCCACGTAGAGTCATGGTATGGTCGCATGCGAAGTCTTAGGATGAAATAAATGTCATTTTTGCCTTTTTAATTTGTTTTCATAGAAACTTCATAAACTTCACTGTTAAGTAATATTAATAAATTGCATTATTTATCTGCGCAAATGCTCACTTTTTTCCTAAAATCGGATAAGTACCAGCCTATAATGCCAGTCCCAATGATTTCGGATGCCAAAATGCGCCCATCGAGGCCATCATTAGTTGCACCTATGGTCGACTGGTATGAGTGTTGCGTAGCGATCAGATGTTTGCGGGTTCAATCCCCGGGCTGTGACGAATTGCACAATTGCATCTGACACCTCTTATGTTAGGTCTAAATTTCCGAAGGCCGATGATTCCATAAGTATTCTGAGCCAGTTTTTTCTCTTTTTACAAAAAAAATTAATTTTTATTATTTCGTATGCACAAATACTGTGAGCTGTCATAAAAAAAAGATAAAAAAGGAGTAAAATTGATGAATATTACTGCACGGGAAGTGATATTTGTCTGTTGAGAGAAAATTTAGCGGGAATGCAGCAACTCAAATTAGGCGATCACGTCCCACGGAGATCTGGTCCTGTCGAGAATTACCGTTTCCCTAGAAAATATTAAATAGAATTTTAATTGAAAATGGCTACAGTACCTCCCATTTCTTTCTCTCCTCGTTAAATAGTTGAATTTGTCCCTGAAGGGCTTCTTTTAGGGTTGAGACCTCATCGCGGAGGGACGAGACTTCGGTTCGGATTGTCGAGTCGGATTCCTGAAACGAAAATGTAATTTTTCTTAACATAAAAAAGGCTACAGTAATTTGTAGCCAATTCGCAGAAAGAATAGCCCTATTTTTGCTCAAAAATCATCAAATTCCTGAGCTTTACGATTTACAAAAGATTTTCCCCTCAGTTTTTCAATTTTTATCATATTTTTGAATTTTCCCGCCACATATTACAGTAATGCAGCCCCCTCAGCCTTTGAAAACCTCGAAATCTTACCTTAATATGCCTAGGAGCGGGCACAGGAGCGTTTTGCCGTCGCTGTGCGCATTCTTGACAAGGTTTAGCCAGCTCAGCCTTGATTTGTGCCAATTCCCTTTCCAATTGGAAGCATTTCCTCAACAGTCCGGATTTCTCTTCTCGCATGGATTCAGCATTTCTTGAGAGAGTTTCAGTCTGTCGCTGGCATCCAGCCAACTGAGCTCGAAGGGCATTTTCACCCCTTTCCGAAGCAGCTAATCTCGTACGAAGCCCGTCCAGTTCTTCCTTCCAAAGGCGCTCCTTCTCCTGATAGACCTTAAATTTCCTTTAAATGAGATTTATAAGTTACAATACCTTGACAATGACCTCTTCATTATGTTCCATGGTTGTGCGCACTTCCCTCAGTTCATTTTCTTTGTCTCGGATCACCGTCTCAATGTCCATAATTCCCGAATCACTTGGGCTGGGAGTCACGTGAACTCCACTGGCACTTCTACCAGTTTGTGCCAATGTCGGGTATTTTTTATTTGTACTGGGTGGGCTGCTCAAATGGCTACTGCCGCTGGATGCCGTCGACGAGGACAATTTATTCCCACCGACAAAACTTCCATAATCTGAGCCACTGGAACCGACTGAAAATAACAAGAATAATACAAAAATTAGGCGCGCTAACAGTCAATGAACTTCTCCTTTTCAATATAATCCGGCACTGTGTCGTATTCATTTTCGACGGGTTTTTCTGGCGAGTAGCTGGTGCTCGGCTGGTACATTGTGCGGGGCTTGGCGCTTACCACGGGCATTTGCGAAAGATTCGAAGCGGACTTGGCGAGATCACTAGAAAAGTTACTTTAAAATTTAAAGGGGAAAATTTACCCTCGGATTACTGGACGTTCTAGGCGGATGACGTCATGTGACTGTCGATGGCTGGCCAAGGATTCGGGCTTATTTCCAAGAGGACGGAAAGCTATTGGGCGGATGATGTCCTCGTGCTGAAATACAAGTTTTTATAGTAAATTTCGAGTAAGAAGACGAATTCTAGATGTCAAAGATTCAAATCCTAGGAAAAAATGTGTGGTTTAGACAATTTTCGGTTTGATACGTGGTAAAATCGTCGAATTCCAGGAAAAACCGCGGCCTTTTCTGATTTGCGGCAAAATTTCTTTGAAGAGAAAGAATTTAAAGGACGGAATGTCGAAACTACTACACGTCTGACTATGGAGGAAAGATCCCCGGCCAAGATTAAGGACACAAAAATGGCCAACAGATACGAATGGCCTTGGCTATTGAGAAGACAAAAACCAACCGTTGGCTTGACACCAGAATGTGGGGTAATTTTAGCTGGAGGTGGCAAATCATACAAAGGATTAGCCTTCGTGTACCCTGAAAATACTTTTTAAAAAGCGAGAAAAATTAAAACTTACCATCAAAAGTGCTCATCATTTTCTGTAAGCTATTCATGTGCTGGTAATGGAATGAGAGATCCTTCTGACTGTGGCTATTCTCCTTTGAGCGGAGAGTTCGGTGTTCCATGTCCTTGCTGAAAATTTGTGTTTGACCGGATTAAATCAAATAACACAGAAAAACCGGGAGAGGATGAGCTGATGATTAGCCGGAAGCAGCAAATAAAACAAGCGAAAAGAACTAAAAAAGAGGCGCGCACACATTTTCTTCTCGGGAGCCAGAAAAATACTAGGGAAATATCAAAATGATCACTGAGAGAAACTTGTTAGTAAGTCCATGATTACAGTAAGCAAATGTGCATAAGGATAATAATAATATCGGCTGGTAGTATCTATCTCTCATGGCTGTAAATTGCGGATATGAATGTCCACTGATGCTGACAGCGAGAGCGCGATGATGCGCCCAAGGACAAATGGACCTGAGAAGGAAAACATAAACAGAATCTGCAGAAAATTACAGTTTTGTCAGTTTTCTAGGTCATTGAAGGCAGGGTGGGGGAAACGCGCTGGCATTTGAAAAGGATCCGATGTCTCCCGCAAATGGCGACTCTCCTGCCAAGAGAGAGAGACCCCTCTTGGCTTTCTAATTGACAAACAGCCCGTGCACGTAAGTACCTTTAGAGCCAGCGGGGGAGAGAATTGGCGAGTTTCTGGACGCAACAGAGAGGAGAAAATGGAAACAAACTGTAAGCGGACCAGGAAGAAGTTCATCCAAATTTGCAATTCAAAGCTTCTGAGTTTAATTTCCCAGGCAGCCAAAGGGTTTTGCTAATTTCTTGTGACTTCTGGTGTATAAAAGTGGGGTGTGAGACGACTAATTGCTGTTTCGATTTACTGTCCGGTTGGATGCGTACACAACGGGACGAAGATGAGATTTTGACGCGATTTAATTGAGGCTAGACAGTTTGAGAGAAGATCTTGCTGTACATTTGCGGCCATTTTAGGCATTTTTGCTGTAAACGAAGTGGCCTTTTAAAGTGTGTAATAAACTATGCCACTTTTGTTACGAGAAATAACAGCTGGCAGGGAAAATGCAGAGGTTATGATGGATAAGATGCCCACATTGTGATGATGCATTTGCCAGACACAACTCACGCTTTGATCTCGGGTCTTTTTGTTCAAAATTCAAAAAAGCAAAGTGATGGAAAGCCATTATTTTAAAGTTTTATGGGTTCGGGAAGCATTTTTAGCGGGTAAAAATAAACCTTTACCAGAAATCTTCGACTGTAAGAATTTATAACCCAAAAACAGCTGCATACTGTTCTTTAAAGAAGAAAAAGCTGGAACTGCGCGTCCTGTGAAATGTCAGACGTCACTTTGTCTATATGACTGTTATCAATCGGGTACAACACGTAGAATTTGGGGAAAAGGAACAAAAAACTGGAGGAAACTGGCATACCAAAATCATTTTGCGTTCAAAATGTGGAAAATTTTTTTATAGAAAATAGTAATTTAGCCCTGGGACTCGTTTACTTTCCGTGTCCTTGATACTTCCAGGCGTCCAAAGCCCAGACCCTCTGGAAAATGTGTCCAGTCGTAATTCCTGCTTGTCACATTATTCTCACAGTGTTATCGCAATAAAATAGCAGCAATACAGATGCTTATCCCCGGCTTCTTCCCCACAAAATGTCCAATTTACCCTCTGTACCCAAAATAATCTAAAGAGTGTGACATATTGTAAAGTCCTTTATTTGCAGAAGAAACGGTACCAGTGTCCCCAGCTGATACAGTGACTAGAGACAAATGACCCAGGGACGCGTGGGGGAAAAGGTGTGAAAGATGTACAACTGATCTTTTTTCCGATTCGCGTTTTAAAATTTTCCATAGGAGAAGTCGAGGCGCCACCCCCCGGAAGCTGATACCGCCGTTCGGTCACCCACAAGAAATTCCATTTAAACATATGACATCGATGGGTCTCACATGGAACAAGGCGAAGAATTTTAGCCATTTTGACCTAACCTTTTAGGTAAAATCAATTCCCCGGGTAGTCCACAAGGTTTTTGACAATAAAAAGGGCATGGTAATGTACAAAATCAGTTAAAAAACATAAAACGTCCGCTCAGGACATGTAAAAAGCCCAGGAACTCCGGGAAGAAAGTACTCTGCGGCTAAACGATTAGAACAACAACAAAAATGTGGCCAAGAACATAAATTCTCGAAGTGGACGTGGCTTCGACCAGCTGTTGCACTGCTGGGGGACTTAACAAGAGAGCCCGACAATTACACGCAGCAAAGATCTCCCATTATTTTAAAAAGGAACAGTCTCGCTATTTTGCGCCTAGTATTTTTCGAAATTACACTGGAGGTAGGGAGAAAAGGCCAAGGAAATGGTGAGCTGGCAGAAGGAAGGAGCGGCTGGAGAGAAAAGAAGACAACTCACACAGAAAGTCAGATGAGTCATAACGGCTGGGAATATGATTTCGGAGATGGAATGGCTGGGAAAGGGGAGATATACCATGGGGTATTGGCAGAAATAACAGAAAAAAAAACAGAATTTTGGGGGATTGGAACCCGGGACCTTTGAATTACAAGCGTGAATCACTCGACTGTAGGTCCTCGGCCAGTCGCGCAATTTTACGAGTAAAACTTCTAAAATAACGCCGGCTGAAGCACAGGATGCGCGCTGACACGGAGCTTTGTCTAGCCAAAATTTGTCACGTTGACTAATAAGAAAAACTATTAGATGCTGTCAAACATACAGCTTGTCCCGGCCGCCGGTCAGCGCTCGTCAACCAAGGGCAGTTTTCGCCCGCCCCCCAGCCCCAACTTTTTCCATGCAAAATTTCCCGTGTAAACAATGAGATAAAGTGTCACTTTTGTCGATTTTTCAAGGTAAACCATTAGGCGCAGGGACACAATTGCCCAAGATCCAAGGTCATTTTGGGAAGATGGCGGAAAAAATCGGCAGGAAGTAAAGAAACTTTGGCTATTTTTCGATATAATTCGGGGCGGGTAATGGGCACGTCGTGCGCCACCCCGAAGCTGTAAATCTTCTAGTGTGACCAGAAGAAAGCGGGGGGAAAAGGTTCCAGAACCGAGAGCATTTCTCAATTAAAAAAACCGGATGTTCTTTTGTTGTTTAAAGAAATGAGGCGAGAATTGTAGCCAGCCAAAAATGGTGATACAGTTGTGTTTGCGGTGGAACAGGTCGGAGACAGAACGCCGTCGCGAGGCTCATTGCCGATGGACATTTCCTTAGACGGAAATGATTTCTGGCTAAATATACAAGATTTTTCTATGGAAAATCAGCAATTTTAGGGAGAAATAGAGAGGCAGAATCGAGAAATCGCCGAAATCATCCAACTGTAATGGCAAGACGGCTGGATGACATAAAAATTTTACAGCTGACTGATTATACAATTCCAATTACAGGCCGGGACAGCGCGGCATCTGCCAAAAAGCCAAAAAACGCAGAGAACCCATAGATTTCATTACGTAAAAATCGACACCGCGTGGTCGTCGCCCTGGGCGGGAAATGTGAACCGTTTCGGGGGACTGAAACTGTCGCCGACCATGGCCTTAATAACTTCTGGGAGGTAGAATAATAATAATAAAAATAATAAGAAGATCCCATTTAAAAAAGGAATATAGGTGTTGGGCAGATAGTCACCGGCTGACCTGGTGACCATTCAACGTTTTTGTTTGACCGGGGGTGGCCCCGTCGGCTGGCAGGGTGACGCGGGCAGCGACACTTTTCAATGGGTCAATTGATTGTTAATTTCCTTTAAAGAAACTATTGAATTATTTAACTCTAGTGGTACTGGCGGCGTGCACAGAACAAGCAGAAATTTAACTCCTGTCAAAAACTTTGCCCTCGCCTGTCTCCCGCTGCTTTGACCCGGTTTTGTCAAACAAACACGACAAATTATTCTCAATCTATTTACTTGCCCAGCTTCAAAGAATGGGGGACACAACGCCAATTAGTACACACAGGCAGAAAGTTCGGCCAATGGCACTGGTTTTGTTAGGAAGACGCGACACCAAGAGAAAAGAAAAGGAGAGAGGAGGCCATTATGACCACCCAGTAAAGCCGTATCGTACTGATTGGTCCGACTGGTGTCGTCAGTAATTGGTTGCTATTGAGAAAGAGAAGAAGAGGCTATTGTTTCCCGGCTGGTTATTATTGCCAGGGGGAAAGAGCTTGGTAATTAAAGTAAAAGTATGAAAAAAAGCAAAATTAAACAGCTGACGGTCATCAAAGCTCCTCTCGGTTACGGGGCGCACAGATTGCGTAAGGTATAGGCGGGTCAACAGGATTCGCAATTCCTTTGGGTCGCAGGCTAGTGGACAACTCAATTTTCTTTAAAAATAGTTGAGAAAAAAAGATTGCACAAGAATTGAAGGGCCAAGCGAGAAAAATTCCGAGGCGCCCGTATTTAGCGCCTAATTTTGGATTCAAAAGTCGCAGATTCAAATCCCTCGAAGGCCAAAGGGTTTCTATGCGTCCAGAGGATTTTTGCCAATATTTTTATACTTATGGTAATACAATTTTCCCACAGATAAAAACGGCCAGCGGATAATTTACACAGTTCCAGATGGACCAGCTGCTAAAAAATCACGATAACAGACGGTTTGGGCCAATGTTTTGCGCCCAAATGGCGGCCGAGTTACGTCTCACTCGAGTAGCCGGCACAGTGTCAAGAAGGCATAGGCGACTCAAGTGGGTAGTGATATCTCGAGAGACCGAGAGGATCTGCCATCTGGTGGACGGAGGACAGAATGGTGCCGGATAATAAGACGAACAAACATCCACCACCAGCACAGATACAATTAGGCAACGGATTAAATGAGAGAAGAGATGGGCGCGAGAGAGAATGACCCACAGTGGGAGGTGGACTGCTAGCCAGATCTCTCAGGTTAACAAGGGAAGTAATTTTGCGCAACGGTTTATGGAAGTAGCAGCTGTTCTTACGGGCATTTTTAACCCATGGGAGACAAGGAAAACACATAAACGGCCATCATGCAAAAGTGTGTAAAAATATTCACGTGGCAATAAGAAAGAGGTCAAAAGAGGAGGAGGTCATTGTGTTTAAAAGGCACACCCACTGGGAGATGACAACAAAGGGCGGAAAAAGAAGGAAGATGTAGTGTCACGTTGTCATTGGGAGACCTGCATAATGGGAACAGGAAGCATACTCGGTCACTGAGTTGGGTGGGAGGGAAGCAGGTGACTTTTGGGCCCAATTATATTATTCTTTAGAGCTAAAATAAAATCATGCAGTGGATCTTGTAGCGCATTGCTTTAGCTGCATTTTGGTATAAAAATCGTTATTTTTGACAAGATTTTGGGTTACCGCTGGACGACGCTCAGTTTACTCCGAAATTACCCATCATTTTTGCATCAAAATATTCCCCGAAATCTGGACTATTTTACAATAATCCTATATATTTTTAAAAAGAAAAATTTTGGGCAAATGAGCGCCAGAAATTGTACACAGCATTTAGCACAAATATCCTGGGTCAAAATCAGATAATAGCCAATTACAAGGAGATTACGGACAGCCACAGTGTCTATCTGACCTTCAACTGACCCACCCCCGTATCGCCATGTGGTCCCGTGGACCAGCTCGAGGGTTAATTGAGGTAAAGAGGCGTTACTGTTCGTGGCTGATTGAGATGTAAATTGAGATACAGACGACAGATGGACACCAGCACTCCTGCTGACAGCCAGTCTCATCACATTGTTTATACTAATAATATGTTGTGTGTGGTCGGCGAAAGAAATTGGGGCCGATCCGGAAGATGCGGGAGGAATGGCCGATATATCTGATGACTAGTCGTCTGATGACAAGGTTAATGAATTCTCTTTGCGGTTATTAGCCGAAATCTAGGGAAGAATAGATAAAGGCTGGAATTTTATAGCAGCGCGTGAATGTAGCCAGTAATTGGAGCTTATTGGCGGTAGATACGGGGGAAATACGGCTGTATCCGACCAGGATTTCGGGTAAAGCTATTAGGAATCTTTACCGTACCCGCAAAAATCTGAAAGTCGGTAGGGCGCGCAATAAACCTCCTGCTCTTATCACCTCTCCCGGTAAAAATTGTAAATTTAAAGAATTTACCCTAATAGCTGATGAGCATTTTGTGCTGATTTCGAAGAATGCAAAGGTCGTGGTGAGCGCTCTGGTGCCCAGTCGAAGATAACATCATTTGTTGGAGCTGCTGCAGCCAGCATTGGTCTGAAAAACGATCAAAATAATGGAAATCCAAGAAAATTGAGAAATCTTACATGGCGAAGTCCAAATACTCGTACATGTCTGCTGCAGTTGTGTGTGGCTGTTACTGAGCTCTCAAGTAGCCACTGGCCAGCACCTAGCCTTTCAGAAATTTAATACCGCGCTCGAAAAGAAGCGCAGCTGACTTTCTCGACGGCTTATTGTGTATATTTTGACAGGAAAATAAAGGAAAGTCAGAGAACTCTCGCCGTTCCAAGAGATGAGCAGGTCAGACAGTTGTCAATGATAAATAGACGGCTGGGACAAGTTCAACAGGTGCTAAAGAAGCCGACATTGGCTGTAAAAAAGCGAACAAATGCTTGTGGAAGGGAATTTATGGGATTTCTAGGTGGTGAAGGGAACTTTGCACCCGTAGGGTCTCGGCAAACCGATATTGTATCCAAATTTTGTGTATTTGTCTTAGAAATATTCGCAAAAATCCTGGTTACAAATTTTTACTACCGAGAGGTATGGAATCCAAGGCCTTTGGATGGTAATTTCGGCGGAATTCTGCCAGAAATTGATGCTATTTTTAGCAAAAATACCCAGAATCACGTCTAAAAGCCTTCAATTTCCAGAATAACGGCCCCAAACCCCCAAATTAACGTAACCTACACTCTGTGCTGAGTTTGAACAGAAATAGAGCGAATCCTTAGGCGTCGAGATGCCATTTCGAGAAAGAAACTGACAAGCGGAGGATCTTTTTAGTAGGCAAGACAGCTGGACCCGTCTTTGGAAAGAACGAGGGGGAGATTTTTACGGCTCTGCTGACAGATGGTCGCCTTTTGAGGCCCGGCCCGGTTCAGCGCTGTACAATAATGACGTAACCGGTACCTTGAGGACGGTGGAGGGGCGCTCTGTTCCTGCTTACGAAGACGGCCAGACGAGTTCAGTTTTGTTTTCCATTTTTGGAGTCGGTCACTTGAGCCGTTGGTCAGCTCTTGGAGTCCTATAACGAAATATTACCCATATTTTTTTGGGTAACCTTTTGATAGCCGATCTGCCAGGCTTTGTCTCTCGCAACGAATGTCGGATGTACTCATGGCGGCTGGGATTCGTCGCTGCATCATTTCGCTGTCAGTCACTTCTGACAACGGCCTGTCTTCCACAATTTCTAACAAACTTCTCGTGGCCTCTGCTAGTCTTCTGAATTATGAAAAGTCCTTTAATTTGGTGGTTACTGTACTTTAATTCGCTATTATGATGACTGGGACGTCGGCAGGGAGTTTCAGCTGCAGCTTCTACAGTTCGGGCTAGTTTTCCGTCTCTAAAAAATTAGAAAATTATAATTTTAGCTCGGTTTAATGTAATCTTTCGGATCACGGGCAGAAAATAATTCCGTAAATTTGAAAAATTACAGTTTTCCAGGCCTCTAACGACCCCTTTAAATCACAATAACCTACTTTGCTGGTGATGCAGTACTGGAAGCAGATTTCGGTGACTTTGGCGAAGGAAGTGATAACGATTCGGAGGCTTTGACAACCGGAGGAGCAACCTCAACCCGGATCGACTGCTCGTCTTCCGCAAAGTCAAGTACCACGGAGTCGACGTCACCCTGAGTGGCTGTTTCGACCTAGAAATCATTTTTTTATTTATTTGGATAAAAATGATAAAACTCACGGCCTCCTCAGATTCCTCCTCCTCTATTTCCGCAGCGCGACGAATGGTTTTTGCAAGCTCCTCAGCTTGTTTAGCGATTTCCGTTAGCTTTTGCTCCACGAGATGAGCACACGTGGTGGCGCTTTCCCCGCTGGGCTGCTCCTGTAAATTTTGGCATTTTTTGGATCAAGTGGCCGACACAGAAAAAAAAACATATGAAACAGGAAGTCTCTTTAAATATATTTGCTGATTGAAGAGAGAGACGTTGTCCAGGCGGACTGAGATTATGGGCTACGAGGGACGAGCAGCACAAACATAAGCGAGGACTGAATGGACTAGTTCTAGCGACACCCCACAGCGATGACAGCGATTAGAGCAGCAGATGTCTTTTTAGCTAGTGGAAATATGGAAAAAGGGGAAAAATTACAATAATTATTGGGAAAACTGCAGAAAATGGAAGGAAAGTTCCCGAAATTTTTCCTTTTTTCAACCAAATCTCCCGGAACCCGTCGCTGCACCTTTAAAATCTCGGTACCAGGCTTTTCTGCCCAAATTCGCCAGAAAACTTGGTGCATCCCAGAAATTACAGCATTTCTCCTCCTAGAATTTTGGGCACACAACGCATCGACACGAATACATCCACCGTTTTTCAGGTCAAAAGGTTTCTTTCTTTTCATTTAGTTTAAATTTGGCTGTAATTAGCCAATTGCCCAGGGCAATAAAGCACTTTTCCTTTGTCAGGCTGGTTGAAAAAAGTGGGACATTTCGGCAGAGGAAAGAGATGACAGTGGACGCGCCGAGGGCGAGAATGTCGTATGGTTAGCATATTTCAGAGGGAGAAAACCCGATTTTTTGAATTTTTGAGCATTTAAATATTTTACCGCAGTATACTTTGAAAGTTTAGGAGATTTTAATGGATTTCTCTTCCTGGATTGGGTAAAAATAAGAAAAATTGCTTACGAAAGTGGATAAAACGAAGAAAAGGGTGACAATAAACTGGCTAAATTCAAATTGGGAAAGTCAATTGGATCAGAAAATTCCCTTTTTTTCTTATCTGGGATGCCGTGTCTAACACAACAGGAAAAGAGGACAGAAAACCCGTCGAAGGACGTAATCCTATCAAGGGGAGGGAGGGATGGTTGTGCGGGGGGTGCACAGCGGGTGGTCATCACTACCAGACATTTGAATCTATGCCAATGGCATGAACCAGCTTTTGGAGGAAGAGAGTTGATTTCTTTAAAGAAAGGCGAAGGGCAAGGTCAGCGGTTATGAAGAAAACAAACAGCGAATGTCAAGTGAAGCGAGAGCGCGCGCCTTTTTCAAAAAGGACATGCCGCCATCGGCAAAAAAACAATGACGGACACGTATATTCCATATTTAGACCAAAATAAAGGTGAAAGATTACGGTGGGAGAAAAAAGGCTGTTCCCGCTCAAAAAACTACCAAAATGACCATGTCTGAGAATTTTAATCCGTCGCCGAACGCGTCTACAGCAATTTTAATGGCTCAAGATTGTCTCCCACAGCGAAGGACATCAGGTTACTTTTTCCAGATAGGACCCACTTAATGGCATTGTCAGCAGCTAAAGAGGCCTGGCACAGTAATAAACAGGCTCCTCGCCTCAATCGAGGGATCAACACGGACTAATTTTGATGTAAATAGTACGATGGGCGGATGATATTATGGAAAGCGACAAGGGGCAACTGGCTGGGGGGCCAACGAGTGCGAGGAGAGAGAAGAGATTTTGCATACAAATAGGAGCTCGGTTTAATCGCATAATTGACCCAGGGGAGGAAGGATTGAACGCAGCGGATATGCGGACATTTACCAGAGATTTTAATCAAAGTAAAAGGGAAGTAAAAGTTTTAAATAGCTAAAAACGCCGGAATCGAGAAGTTTTTGGGAATATTTGAAGCGTATTGCCGAGAATTTTTGGTGCATCCGTGGTAGTGTTTAGCGGGATCGATCAGTATTCAAAAAATAGCGGGTTTTCCTGGGACAAGAGAGAGGTTTGTATCAGAATTTGGTGAATAAATGGAGATTTTTGGCTTAATGGAGGCATTTATCCAGATTTTTGGTGGCCTGTGATTTTTTTGAAGAAATCCTTTAAAATTAAACAACAGCTACATTAAACAAAAGTTTGGGGATCTTCAAGTTCAAAGAGAAAAGGTCAAAATTTTCGAGTAGAACGCCACTTACCGACTGGTATTTACTCTCTTGACCACGTAATTCCCCCACACATGTGACAGGTAAGTAACTTACTTCTCGTATCTCACGGGGTCGTCTTTTCGGAGCTACTGGCGATGCTTTACAGCTGAGGGAAATCTTCTCAAATCGAGAAGAAGACGACGGGGCGACTGTCTTGTGAGCCGCTTCCCGCGCGCTGAAACGGTTAATTTAATTGAAATATTAAAAGACCCCTCAGTTTTCTACCTGTTCATAGTTTACGAGGGGTAAAAGATGGGCGAATCAAATTATTAAAGGAAAGAGAGAGAACGGAGGAGGAAAAAGCCTGACGAGAGGCAGCAGCCTCTGACTGGTTTTCTTCTACTTCGATCATTGAGGAGGAAGAGAAAATTATCTCACGAAGAACGACATTTCATGGGAACGGACAGGAATCTAGGGAATTCTGGTATCGTGGTCGATGATCAGGAACCTTTTTTTGAACTCTTCCCGGAACTGGAGAAACTTTTACACAAAATTGGGAACTTGGATGGATGGATGATTGCGGGTTGGGGATAAAAATCCTCAAACCTTGTCAATATAAAACCCAAGAAAATAGGGAAAAGCGTGGAAGTCCCAGTGTTTTTCGGGATCTCCCCAAGCTCTGCCTCTCCTGTAAGTGGCTTAGAGGTCAATTAGGAGCAGCTGAACTCAATTACAGCCGTGAATCCGAGCCATTTTCTACCCAAAAAGGGAATTTTTTAACCTACTTGCTCTTTTTTACGACCATTTGACGACAGTTGCGACTAGAAATTAACATACAGACAGAGACGGGTAGAGGAGAGTCTAATTGTCTGATTATACGGGACGGCTGGTGGTGTGCTCCTCTGGGGGATTATACCCGCCGAGAGAGAGAATAAACAGGCCGAACAGTAATGGAGCAGAACCGATGGATGAGAAAGGGCCGTGCGGCTGTTTTACAGCAAATGAAGAGAAAGAAACTATGACCCAGTTTTTTTGCCAATTGGATGGGGTAGAGAACTTGGCAAGGTACTTGACTTTGAAAACGAGTCGAGATCATTTTTCGCACCTTTTTTTCCATATTTTTACAGTCGAAATGGTGTTCCAAAACAAGTTATAGTGCATTACAAACCGTTTTGAGATGTTGCAGACCAGTGGGAATAATCTTGACGAGCCGTAACCGCGTGATTGCTTGTAATTTAAAAATGGAGGATTTCCCCCTCGATGACGAAAACACTTTTTCTATGGAAAATTATCTTTTTTTGCCGGACCCAAAGGTCAGGGTTCAGTTCCCCGGGTATTCAGCGGATTTTTGCTACAAAAATAAGGGTTATTCATGTAAAAAGAAAGCGCCTAGCTGGAGAAAAAGTACAAGACTACCTCTTGGCCTCTCCCTTTTCCAGAAGATGGAAATAACGCGCATCTTTCAGGCTTTTTTTTAATAAATTTGAAAGGTCTACCTGTAGTGTATAAGTTGAAAATGCCGAAAGATGACCGAAACTGCAGCTGGCATGGCGACTGAACTGAGCAGGGCCTTTTCCGCTCCGTTAACAGGGGGACTTTGTAGGGTGATTGATACCCTCCGAGGTGGGGAGGAACACTACGGGTAGCAGCCAGAAAAAATGCCCTCCTCTCGCATGTCTCGCCTGATGTGAGAGTGTAGCAATTGCCCTTTGACTGGCACCAAAGGGACTAGCGGGATCGGGGGAATCCAGGAAGAGTTCCGAGGGACTTTTTCTAGCCAAGTTTAAAGGAAAATATACTGCAAGAAAGAAAGACAGACAGTTAGATAGCGGTGCCAAGAGGCTATGACCTCGACCGACTTGGAACACTGCTAGGCAAAATGGGAGGAAAAGAAGAATTGGCCTCGATCAAAATTGCGCGAGAATATAGTCGATGGGAAAATGAGGATCAACACGACGCACTAATGTTCCTCAGATCTTGGGTGATACGCCGACGCGGCGGGGGTCTTTTTTTCTCAGGGAATATAGGTAATTGTTTGGTTTTATAGAGTGCTATACACTTGCGCATACACACATGTTCATGGATTTCATAGTGTGAGGAGAGAACGAGATAAACAATGGAAATTGCAGATTTTATAGAATTTTCGATAGCGGCAGAAAAATTCGATGGATGTGCCAGAAAAAATCGGCTGTGCTAGAAAAAATGAATGAACCTTGAAAAATACAATGGATACTGAAAAAAATTTGATGAATATCGGAAACAAGGTTCTGACATACAAAATTCGACGTGCCCGTGGTCAGGGAGCCGGAGATTTATTAGCTAACGGTACAGGGAACGCTACCCACCTCTGAATTAGAGGGGAACTTTTACTTGTACCAGTATGTTCCGAAAATCCCAAATTCTATTTTTAAGGCACAAGTAAATTAACAAGTTTTTTTTGAAGCATTCTCAGGTAAAAAGATGGATGCAGAGAACACCAAGGACAGCCTGTTGCCAATGTTGACCGATAGCAGACCATAGGGAAGTCGACTGGCGACTACTCCGTCTGTTTCCCTGCACCGACGTGATTCAAATTCCTCCGAAAACATCATAAAATGTCACTTACACAGTCCTCTTCTCGACCTTGGCCTCAGCAAAACATTGCTTTTCTTTATTCTTGACCAGCAATCTCTGTGTATGTGGTTCGGGTGATTTGACCGGGCTGAAAAAAGTTCCTCATATTCCGTCACGGGGAAATTTGAGCTGCAAAGTCGCGTGCAACCAAATTGCAAAGTTCAAAACTTGTGTAAAACAGAGACTAGAGCATAGTTTGAATTTGGGGGACGAGGATTTGAGGGGTGGTCAATCAATTGATTTCCGCCGAGAGCATCTGGAGGCCGTAAAAAGGATGCGTACGCCCCGCCACACATTCGCATATGTTACGTAAAAAGATCGCGATGACCACTGCATTTCAGCAGATGGACACGAGGGCGAATGGGGTGCGAGGTGTGAGGGCAGGGGTAGGGATCTGAAATACTGGGTAAAATTGGTACTCAACCTCAACATTTGGACTCTGTAACGTATTTTCTTGAGTATTGAATATTTTCAGAAAAAGCACATTTCAAAGGGCTTGAAAATCATAAATATTTTCCTGTGTTTTTCAAGGCTTTTGTTGAAAACTCGAGGCTTTACTTCGGCGAAACCTAAATGACTAAATGTTGCAAAAACCATTCATATATTTTGACTAGTTTGCTGAAAATAACAAAAAAATTGTATTTTTCATGCGCAAGTATCCATAGAATAGTGTTAAATTTTTGTGGAATATCAGCTTTTAGTAAACGAACCTCGAAGATCCCGATCGAATAGGAAGAGGAGGTGAGACGACTTTCATTGGCGAAACGGATTTCTGTTCCTTTTTCTTTTTCTTGTCATTCTTTTTCTCCTTTTCTTCGTCTTTTATCGGTTTACTGCAATTCAAGTCTATTAGTTATTTGCTTTTCTTTTTTTCCCCAGCCCGACGGATGTATACATTGTGTTATGCAGATGTGTATCCTTGAAATCTGATCCCCAGACCAGTGTTCAATTTTTCTCGGGCTTTTCCAGCTGTAGTATTTGAACTTCTATAAAATATTTTCAAGGTAAAAGGCCGCTTTAGACGATGTTTCATCAAATTTTGGGCGATTTTAGAATCTCCGCAGTAAACCGTATCATGCTGGTTTACGAAAGTTCAAAAACAGCTCAATTTAATCCTATTGTCAACCACAAGACGCTACAGAAAAAAACGATGTTTTTGACAAGAAACACATGATATCACGGGAGAGCCAGCGGATATTTCAGAGTCGAAACAAATTGACACATAAAAATTGGCCCCGGATCAGATGTGACCAGCACATTTTCTATTTAAAAAGGATGGCAAGGATTTTTGGTTCCCAAGCCACTATACAATAATTTTGAGAAAACTGGGCAAAGTTGGGACTATTACTGGGATTCATACGAATTTTCTTTCCTATGAAAATATCCTGCTTTTCCCAATTTTTATTTTCCAAAAATAACGTAGCTGGTACGTTTCTAATCGCTCCAGGACCTGAGGACTGGCTTTTGAGGATTTTTTACAGAAAAAAAGTAGAACAAACCTGGTCCTATAAATGCCTAACTCTAATTTTCTACCAATCGCTTCGATTGCCTCCATATTACCTGGAAAGTGTGGAATAAAAAAGGAAAAGAGGAAAATGTAGAATTTTAGAAGAGTTGACCCGATTCTATCGGTTTTACTGATGTTTACGAGCTTATTTTCCCTTAAAATGGGAGCTGAAAGAAGTGGCAAGGGATAAAAGCTGTACGGTAGGATTTCTAATGGATACAATCAATAATTACTGGAGCAAAGAGTTCGAAAACAAAACAATTAGATGCTTATGGTTGAGAATGAGGGCCCTGAGGCTGTGATGTGCTGCAGAACAACAGCTGTGCATAGCCCAGGGGCAAGACGACACACAAACGACAGGCAGTCATCATGGAAGATCCGAGAGGAAGTGACGTATAGAAAAAGTGACAGCTTTTAGAAAGAGAAAGTGAAAATGAGAGAGGAGAGAGACAGAAAAAGGAGAATGATTCATGGAAAGAGCTAAAGATTCCGGTTGAAGTTATCGGACGATCGGATCATGAACCCACGGGCTGGAGATAAACATCTTTAGGGTGAAACTGACATTAGGTCAATTGGAAAAAGAGAACTTTTAAAGAGGTTTTGAACCAAAGTACAGTTGGATAGTCAGATCAAATCTTATGGCGCGTAATTCAAAAGTCCAGGGTTCCTTTTCTTCAAAAATATTACGGTTTTTGCCAATACCGCAAGTTTTCTCTGCAATCCAGGTAGTTTTATCGTGAAAAAAATAATGAATACCGCAAATTGATAAACAAAAATAACTGCTGAAATTCTGCGCGTAGCTTTTCTGAGATTTTCTCGCAACAGCCTCATAAACGGCGCCTATAACTTCTATCTGAAGGCGTATCTACAAGTGATCTATCCACTAATGAGGGGTCCCTGGAGACTTTTCATACTAGAAGAAAGCGCGAGAGATGTCTGAGGATCCGTAAAGTCCACAACCAGGGACAAGGGACACATAAATCTATTCAAAAATCAGTTAAACGCAGCAAAATACCACGAAATGGCCTATCGACAACTAATAGATATTACCACATATCCTCTGGACAATCTGGGAAACTTTTTGCAGTTGAGGGGAGTCGAACCAGTGCCCTTTAGACCGTAATTCGGGTATACTTGCTCGATGGCGTTTACCTCCCTGTCGGTGATCGGCAATATGGATAAAATTTTACAAGAGCACATTTTTTGGAAATCGTCTAGCTCAAAAAAGAGAGAAATAAAATAAATTTGGGAGAAATAGCATTGTGATCGAGAGCCGGAACCAGCGATTGACGAGGATCAACAGGCGTTTACTCTTTTTCCCTGTTGCCCATGAAGCTCAATTTATCATTTTGTGGACAACAACACGGGTTAGCTCTGTCAAAAGACCAGTATCAGTCAAAATAAAGGATCTAGGTCACTCAATTGGCTAGAAAAATTCGGCTATAGTCGAAAATTAGCTAGAAACAGACGTTTTCAAGTGTCCAAGCTAGTGGACAGCAAAGCGTCATCGTCCGGACGAGAGAGTGAGCTCAAAAAGTGCCGATGGAACATCCTTTTGGATGGGCTGGAAACTGTTTGCCCGCTCGCGCAGACACTTCACTTCCTCCATGGAAATGATGGAATTCTTCCCTCCGATTAGTTTGCCTAATACACACGAAGGGAAAGAATGCTCAGAAGGAAGGAAAGAGTTTATTTAAGAATTGGGTTGTTGAGCAAGGAAGAGCCAGCTGGTGAAAAATTGGTTCGTAGTAGGGTGGCATTCTTATTACACAGATAACGAGAGGCCAGTCGGAAGGGCCACTCTCCCGCAGCCCTTGGTCCTCGAGAAAAAGAAACAAAATTTATTACTTCTTACTATTCCTATTGACTTGAGAAATGTTTCAAATAAATTGGACTGCAGCGTCAAATGGACCTTTTCTGGGTTCAGGATTTTTACCATTTTCTCATACTGGATATCAGTATAATCATGCAGATAGTATGTAGCCAATTCAGTTGATGTAATGCGGTTCTTTTTTAAAATTTCGCAAGTATTCAATAGGAACTTCTCGTTTACTTTGCAGCCCCTGCAAGAAATAATCATCCCAATAAAGTCTTTATATTTACCTCCTTGGATATTGATCTTCTATATATCGTACGAACGCTGGATATTTTTTAGTAAATGTAACAATAATTTATTGGGTAACATTCCAAAAATTCTAAGTACAATTTCAAATAATTAAAAAATTGCTATGTGGAACCGGAAACGAAGCATCGTTTGCGTATTTAAAAACAAAGTTTGCCATTCCATCTCCAATTTTCAGTTCACAAATACGGTTATCAAATCCTAACGAACATTCGAACTTGTGTATTCCCTTAGGATCCGTTTCAACAAGATTCAAATGGAAATCAAAAAAGTCGTAAACTATTTCATTTGCTGATGGGAATTCAGCTAATTCGAAAGTGCCACAGATAGAAAAAAGGCGAAGGTTTGGAAGCGGTTGCCGGAGACACTGAAAATACGCAAAATTATGGTAAAAATAATTTTGTTACCTGGAGGATTCGTTTAATAAAATTCAAGAATGAATTAATTTCACCTTCAGTGACATCCATTTGCAGACTCCGAAACTTTCTCAACGATTCTTCGATTTTATTCATATCTGGCATATTCTCCAGTTTCAGAGAAGTCAGCATGTCTTTCTATGAAATTTGGAATTTCAACAGGCCCGGTTTCCTACCACTCCTGTTGCCTTTAGAAGAACTTTAAATAAACTCGGCTCCATTTGTAGGTGAACTTTCTTAGGCCGAAGAGTCTTCAGCGCCTTTTTATACTGACGGGTAGTGTATCCCCTCAAATAAAATGTGGCCAATTCAGTTGATGTAATACGGTATTCTTTTAAAACAGTGCATACATTTAATAAATACTTTTTATTGCTTCGTGAACTCCCTATAAAAATGATTATGACAGTAAAGAATTGTTCCTGACCTCCTTGAATATTGATTTTAGAAAATTGTACACCATATAGACTTTTAAAATTCAGGACTTTCGTATGCCCGGTATGCGCATAATATTCAGGGCCTGTGCTGTACATATAAATGTCCATAGAGAAATCATCGGATACGTAAATTTTGACATTTTGATTTGTTCGAAAAAATTGAGCCATATCTCGGCATGTTTGCTGCATTCGGAAATAGCTTTTCCATTCAAACTGAAAATTTTATTTGAAAAAGCACGGACAAACCCGGGCAACTATCCTTCCTAACATTTCCGGTGGAAGTTGGAAAATACCAGACATTTTTGGGAGAGCACAAAAATATGATGAGATGGTCACAAGGATCAATAAAGGCGGATCCGTATGTGACCTGACCTTAATTTGGCTCTCGACAGATGGCACAAGAAGATCAAATGGTTGCTCTAGTTTGTTGAATTCTGAATATGGTAGAGAAAATCCAGAGAAAAATAAACGTATGCAGAAATCGAAATGAAAAACAGTGTAGGTCCCAATAGGAGGGCTAATTATCGATTGGCTCTTCATGGATGTTGACCATCTGCTCTCCCAGCTGATGTAGGGGCTGAAAGAGCCGAAAGGGTCTTGGAATCCTGTCCTGCCTTGGAAGGAGGTTGGCTTGATGACAAGCGGGATTTCAAATTGTACGAAGTTTGGCTTATAAAAAATAAATTTCAAACCGTGGCTACATGATTTTCTCGAGTTTGAAAACGCACAATATGTTAATAAAGTGACAGGCATCATATTGTGAAAGCTCCCAGTAATAATACGTACTCAAGATACTCCAAAGGTGAGGAAAGACCTACTAGTTGCCTTGGCGATACCTGTTGCTCCTCTTTTTACCACCCATATCTCCCCCTTCTTCCCCCTCCTTCCTTTCCCCTATACATGCTGATGTGCTAATCGATGTCTTTGCCGGTATTCATCTGCGCGCCAGAAAGGCCAAGTTGTTGTCGTTCTGATTCAGCAGAGAAAAGGATCACTCATCCCCTCGGAGCTATTGTTCGATGGGGGCTTCGCTATTCGTACCGTTAATTTCTTGGTAATATTTTCCCCCCAGACAGCCATAATATCGTGTTGGTGTCGTCCTACAGTCAATCCAGGGTCTGCATAATAAGTAGGTCGTGGGTTTTTGGGACAGGGAATTTCATGAATTTGCAAATTTAATTCACGTATCTCTCGATATTCACATAATCAGTTAGTCTCGTGGTAAACTCTGGACTGGTCCAGGTAATTACCATAACCATTTTGTCGCATCCCCAGGTCAGTTTGGAGCTACCCTATTGGGAAAAATTATTTGGATTCAAATGAGCACTTTAACCCGCTATGGAAAAAAACCTACTAGATTCTCCGGGCATCCGTACCGTTTTCGAAGGCATATATTATACATGCGCCCCAGAAATATTAGCAAAAATCCTATGGACAGCAACTTTTTGTCACCGAACGAATTTGAACTGGCGATCTTCGAGTTGCAAGTACGGCGCCAATCATTTGACTCTGGGCGCCCAGAATTTCTTTCCTTCGTTTCTAAAAATGACGCGTAACTGAGAACCTGGCCGAAATTACCAGTAATTTTAAAGATCCCAGGATATTTTCAAGAATTTTGTCCGATATCCTGTATTTCCCCTTGGTTCTAGATCAATTTTTCTGAATTTGTGCCCAATTTTCTTTTTTTCCTGCGGATTCTGGTAGTCGTTTTTGTTTAGAAGACCAGAATTTTCACTTTGCCTCAGAATTTCCCTCGATTCCTAACTTTTTTTCCAGCGATTTCTCCCCTCATTCCTGTCTCTTTCCCGCCACTTTCGCCCAGCCAGAGATTGTTGTTATGTCCGAGAATTGCCAAAGAAGGAAAAGGCTTTGTGGCCGACAAGAGTGAGACCGTCTCTCGGAACCATGACCAGCCAGCCTAAACATGCCTTTGGTGGCCCCTTTCAGGCACTTACTTTTGATTGTGACAGGGCAGGAAAGTACCAAAGCTGTAAACATCGCCAAAGAAAGAAGAAAGGCGGAAACGCTTGGCCTCCCCATAGTTCAATGTTCGTCACGTGTAGCCGCCATATCCCGTGTTGTACATAGATAGATAACAGTCCCCAAAAAGACGGACAAGGCTCCTATCACAAGCCGTGAAAAAGTGGTGAGACCGCTGGATTTCCTAATATCGGTGGCTGTCAGTCAATAATCCTTGCTGATAATTAAAATCTGGGGATTGCTGTACTTTGGAATTAAAATCTCGCAGGCGGAAACCATCAAAATTCTTCTAAAAATTAAAGAAAAAATCAAAATTTCATGATTTCCGCCCGGAAATTTTGTTTATTTTGAACTTTCCGGGGATAAATGATAAGTTATCAAATTTCTGACGCATAGAAATGTGTTCCAGGACTTTCCCGGTGGTCTAAAAGGTCCTGTAGCGAAGAAATCAGTACTTCTGGGAGGTGGAAACCATAAAATAATGAGCCAGCTTGGACGACCAGGATTTTGCGCACCATGGGTCACAGAAATTCAAAGCGGTTATAATCAGCGCGCCCGATTTTCGAGGTCCCGAGGATTTTTGCAAATATTTCTGTGGTAAATCCATGATTTCCCCTACCAGAATCACCAGCCCCCACTTCCTCAACTGCCAGTATCTCTATCCCGTTGTTATCAACCCCTCTCTTCCCTACTCTCGCGCTGTTTGTCCCCTCTGTCGTTTATTAGCCAAGGATCCGATTTGGTTGTTTGGTTTGACCCCACAGATAAGACGCGCCTGTGGTATTTCCCCCCAGCATCTTGTGAAAGCCTCCTCCTCGCCGATAGCCAAAAAAGCCCCGTGATGATATTTTGTGGGCCGCCGTTGGTTACCCTTTTGTGATTGTCTGAATCATTTTGGCTGTGTACGGCATTTTACCATGTGGGATTCAAATTAGTCGGGCAGGAGAGAGAGGGAAATATGCAGATGAGTTGAAACATCCAACATACCCGATTGATTCGGGAATAATGATTATGATAAATCCTATCGACAAAATCTGTAGCCAATGCTCCCAAACACGCGCTTTCGGTTTTGTTATTTCACCCGTCATTTTATATAAAAATTTTACCAAAATATTGGATTTAAAAATTATCTGGAAAATATACAGGAGTACAGAACTTATCCAAAATTGGGGAAAAAGGGCATTTTACCACGTTTTTAGGCTAAAATCCAGCCATTTCCCCTATTTTGGCCAAGAATCCCACTAGAAAACGGTGTTTTACCAAAATTGGGCAATTTCGAGGCTTTATATGATTCATAGGACTTTTAAAATCAAAGAGGCGTTCATTTAAAGGTCCTAAACGGTCATCATCTTCTGTAACTCGTTCTGGAATCATTTCGGGGACAAAACTCTAATTTTCAAAATTATTAGTCTCATATCGTCCTTGTGCCAAGATTTCCCCAGACTTTTTTTCAAATTCGCAGTTGAAAACCGCCAAAATTTGTCATATGACGCCATCCAGCCCTGTGTTCCCACGGGTCAGCCTCTCGGGTTCCCTGTCCAGACATTTTTTACCTGTCATCCGCCGTTGTCCTCTTATCCTCGTGTTGCACTTTTCGGTCACGTTCCCATGGTCTCAGCCGGCGCGACATGAACTGTCGCCGAGATCCTAGGATACCTTCAGGCGGGCCGCTTTTCTTTGTACACGCGTCATTTGTCCCTTTCCTTGTTTTCTGACTAATCTTCTTCTCTCTGTGGCCTCGTCTTTGATGTCTACAGTGGCGCCGTTTCGTTGTGTTCGCTCTCCTTTTCTGTAGGTAGGCTCATTATTATCTGCCTCCTCTTATCAGGGGAGAATTGGGTATGAGGATCGGTGTCAAAACAAGACGGACCTCCACTGTTTTTCCTCCTTACTATCTCCTCTTTCCCCCATCCCAGTTTTATTATGACGTTCCTCATTTAAAGAAAAAGCCCGGCTGGCAGAGAGACATAATGCCGTTAAGGATATCGCGCACATCGCCGGTAATCCTCCATTAGCCCTTTGAAGGAGATTCTCTCTGCCACTCGATTTGTCTCATTCTAATCTCATGCTGGATTTGCTTTGATTTAGGAGACTGATCCAAAGATCTTTTACACAAAACCTGAATCTATTTTGTTTTCTCCTTGATCCTAAAGTTTCTGTCCCAAAACAGCGGGATGTGAGGCCGCGCCGCTTGTCAACAGAAGACAACACAAACTATCTAAAGGTCAGGTTTTCTTCACTTCCCCTTTCTCTTCATTCCTTCTTTAGGGATGAAAATAAACAAGTGTTCTTGGCAAGGGAAGAGAGAGAGAACAGTGGGCAGGAAATCAACGACCTCCGGTCACATGGGCGATTTAGATAGATTTTTACAGGAAAAATTCCATTCGGGACCAATTTTGGAGGGCAGGTAGCGAAGAAAATGCCAAAATTACACGATTTTGACCCGTTTTTAAGCAAATTTCGAATATCTCGGCCGATTTTTCCATAAAAGGCTCCTGTACAATCTTGACGAGCGGATTACCACAAAATATGGCTTATCTGATGTTGTGATGTTAGCAAAAATCCCTGGGGCAAATCGAAAACTGTCGAAGGGAATTGAACCCGCAATCTTTGAATTACAAAGCGGGCGCGCCACTCGGCGTCACGTGCGTCACGCCTTTTACCTGCCAACTTTTTGTTATAAATTGCGTAGAATGTTTCCCTTTTCTCCGTTTCATAATCCATGTTATGAAAATGATCATCTTTATGGAATTCCTCGTGGCCATCTATGAAATCAAAGAGAAAATAGCCCGGGAAAACAGCATTTATTCAAAAAACAGCTTCCTCTCCCCGCCTGAAAAGAATCAAAAGTTGTTTGTGCTCATCCCAGTGTATCCAATTCGAAGAGAGACGCTTCTCCAGTGTCGGGGCTTTATGTTAATCCCAAGCCCTGAAGGCTTAAGAGCAACCAGCGCTAACAAAGCTTGCCAATTAAAATCTCGATTACGAGAAGGGATTGTGTCTTCTTCGCCTTCGACCCGATTATCTGACGGAAATGAGTCGAGTTAAGGAATTTTAGACAACAGCAACTCCTCTCGGCCTCCTATCTTATCTGGGGACACAGCTCGGCTCTTTGGATTTAGGAGGCCCTTACGTCTCGCGTTATCTTTGTGGGACATGGCGACTCTTCTGTGAGAGAGACTCTCTTATCCCAGCACCGAAATGCTTTTTATCTGCTTTAAATGGCAGCAGCTGGAAGTCATTTTCCCCCAAGTAAAAGTCTCAGCTGGGACTGTCTCTCTCGTCTTTTGCCAGCAGCTTAACCCCGGTCCCTTTCCCTTTCTGCTTTTCTCTCGCGAATGCTGCCATCGGATCAAGGACAAGCACTGTCTGTGATCTCCCCCATCTTTCTGTGTCCCAATGGCGCTTTAACCCGTCAGCGTAATGGCTGGCGGGAACTGTTCCACCGTTGTCTGGCAGGCAGCTGAAGCTGGCAAAAAGGGCGTGGGGGTCGGGGATGAGGTCAAGTGCATAATATGCCCTACATTTTGGGGGAGGGTCGAAAATGGCAGGAGAATTCTTTGATATACGCGCGTTTCTTCTGCGCGCTTGGAATATTGGCAAAAATCGCCTGGACATTTTTGAAATCCCAGAAATCTGGGTATTCTTAGGATTGTGCGGGATTCGAACCAAAGAATTTTGAATTAAGCTAAACTGTTGGCGCGCTGGTTTTGTTCGTGAATCGTTGAAATACACCAGAATTTTTAGATAAACTGCCGATAAACCTTGGAAATTAAGAGTTTTTGCCTGGGAACTTCTATTGAAAGAAATTAAAACAGTAATTTCTTAAAATGGGTTTTTAGTCTAAAAAATGATCTGTAACTGGTTAAAGATCGGATCCCACGTGGTCTTTCCCCGAAAACAGTCTTCCCTTCCTTGATCTCCCTGTCTCTGTGTCTCTTTCTGGATCCTGCCAGCCATCAGTCCCCTTTTACCCTGTTTCCTCTCTCTGGTCGCCCCCGTCCCCTACCATCACCACCCCTTCCCTTCCACCCCGCATATACAACATCTCAATGCATCGAGAAACTCGTTTTGGCCTCGTATTTTCTTCTTGTGTGCTGGCGGCTGGCAGCGATTTCGCCTTCTTTGCCCCCTGCCATCTTCGTCGAGAGAGAGAAAGGAAGAGAGAGAAATAGAAAATGGTCGGAGGGCAGAGCCGGTCCCCTCGGATCTTTTTACCCGCAGAGGCAATGGGGGGACAGCACACTCGAAACGTCCTCTCGCCTTTATTCTTTTCTTCTTTTCTCCTCTCTTTCCCTCTCCTTCGACTTCAAAGATCGGGGAATATTTTAATTGTGATTTTCAAAGAAAACCGTCGTAGTTGAAGCCACCAGCAGTCGAATCTCGGCGCTGTTTATTCCGGGGATTTAGTCGTTTTCGGTTGGCGCAGTCTCTCTCTCTCGACTGCTCAAACTGATTAAAGCCGAAGGTTTTCTTTAAAAAATCCCCTATTTTTAAATGAATCTGCTCTTTCTCTCGAATCACTCATTTCTTTAAAGAATTCCAAACTGGTTTACCAAATAACATCACTTCTTCCTCTTTCCCGAAAAATATCAAAATCCAGCGTTGATTATTTCCTGATTTAATGAGAATTTTACAGGATTGTGAAAGCTAACTTTGACGAAAGACTTTGAGTCACCGTCAAAGTTCTACCAAATCCAAAAACCTGACTTGTTTTTCCTTATCATCTCGGCCACGCGCACTCGGGGGAACTAATATCTATTTTTAGTCGGGTTTAATGATTTTTTGTCTCCCTGTTCATTGTTTAAAAGGAATTCTGAATTCTAATTTCTGCATAGGAGCCCCAAAACCGTGGAAATTTCCCCGCGCCTGACCCATTTTTTTCCCACGATCTACCATAATCCTCGCCTCGGGATTGGCTTTTATCCGCGACTCTCGAGGACTTTCTTTCTCTTCTTTTGCTTCTCTCTCGGCCTCTTTAAAGGGATGGGCGGGAACTCAGCCGACCCCGCCCCTGAGCCGTTAATCGGCCGCCTGGTGCCAGCCGGACCGATCCCTGCCCACACCTCGACATTCTACCGTAGTCCATCTCGACTCTCTAGAAAGTTATTCTTTTTCCTGCAAAAATCGGTTATTAATTTGCTCTGGCTCCTCAACTTCCCCCGTCCGAATTTTCTTCTTCGTCTATGGGTATTCTTTCTATTTTTGAGTCGAAAATTCTATTTTCTATCATTTAGATATGTTTCCGCTGCGCGTGGCAGTGGAGACAGTGCGCGCGTCGCACTGTCTCTCATGTGCTCATGATGGACATATTCTCATTGATACCTATGCAATTGTCAGTGGCAGTACGGTACTCTCATCACTGGTGGATACCGTGCTCTCGGCTCTTGGTCATCCTCAGCTGGCTTTAAATGCCCGTGGTAAGTCCAATTTTACCCAAAAAATACCCAAAAACCCGGAAAAATCTTTCGATCTGGGGCGGAATTGAACATGCAAGCTTTTTATTACAAATTGGCTCTGCAACCCTCAAAAACCAGTAAAACCCTTTCAAAATGTCCAGAGAATCCCAATCATTTCTGACACTGTTTCCTGTTATCTAATCCCATCCATTGTGCTCCCTTGTCTCTCTCTTTCTTTTTCCTTTGCGAACAAAAGCTCCCGAAACTTTCGGCTCGAAAACCAGAAGAAAAAGAGACCATGTTTGATGTTATCCCGGTCGCGTTAGGGACTACTACACATCACATGACAATCTCTTACACTTTTTGGGAAAAGGCAGAGACGAGATTGAGCGGGTTTGCCAAATTTAAACCTAAGATTCCTATCTGTTTTCATTAAGATTTTCTGAGATGACGGGAGGACCCCACGTGGCTTTAAAATTGTCATCGCTCGAAAAAAAAGAAAACAACTTTTGCTTTCGGTCCGTCGACCTTCCGCTTCCGCTGTTCCCGCGCATCGGCAGCATCGGGCGCGGCATAGTGAAAGTTGGCCATTAGTTTTCTTGGCGCGCCCATGCGGGGGATCGAATCCTGTGCTTTCTCTCTCTCGAGGGGGAGAACTCTCTTTTCTCCCCTGCCTGCCTCTTGTACCTGAAACCAGTCTCCTTAAGCGGGCAGTTGCGCAATCGCTGTAAAATCTCGTCGACGGCAGTCAGGGCAGATGTGATCGAGGAGACCGAGCGCGCGCTTTCTTCTTCTTCTGTTACAAAATGTAAGAAAGGGAGGAGAGGAGGTGGAGAGTAGGGGGAGATGAGAATGGCAACCTGTTTCCTAGGGGGGGCAAAGAAGGGACGAGAGAGATCTCAAAAGAATAATTGCCCTCTGCCGATCATCTCGAGAGAGGGGTCGAGGGGTTGAAGATTACACAGCTACAATAATACAATTTTTTAGGTATGGTACAAGTCAACAATTGGAAGCCGCTGCCATTTGAACAAATTACTGATAATCTTGATGATACAGTGCAGAGCCTCTTTAAAGATGTCTCGAATCAAATTACACTACGAATTTTAACTAAACCGTGAGTTTTCCACCAGAAATTTCCTGTTATCCGAAAAATATCCCCTGATAAAGGAAATCCTGGGCTTTATTTTGATACGCAACATGCCATGTTTTTCTTTAAAGAAAATTGAAAAAGCCTTATTTTCAAAATTTTCAAGGGATACGGTATTTTGAAGTTTGTTCAATATTCTCTCCCATTTAAATGGGTCCAGATTTCTGCTCTCCTATTGAGCAGAGAGTCCTAATCCGGCTGCTGTCCCTGTACAGTGTGCACACAGACAACGGACATAAAGTGACTCTGGTGCTGGTGGAGCCAGATTTCCCTCCTGCGCAGACTCAAACTAACCGGGCAACCCGATCCCCGTATATGCGCGAACTTGGCTTTGTGTTTCTATTGAGCGAGAGGTGGCGAGAATCACACAAACTGAGAGTGAGGGCCTGTGCCCAAACACTAGACATACACACACATATACACAGTCCCGTGGCCAATCCGCGACGGAACGGCAAAGCACCTGCCCTCTCGACATCCTGGGGACTGGGAGAAGTTATTTTTGTGTATTGACTTGGAAGGATTACCGTATATTGAAAATGGCGGGCAGGGGGATGACAAAGCCGATAAGAGACGGCGACAGGCGGAAATACTGTGGCATTCGTCATAGGGATTTTGGTAAAAAAAACTTCGAACCTGGGACTTTTAAAATAAAATGGAATTTTCTAAATTTTTGCGATATTTTCCCATGAAAAAAAAGATTAATAGAATCCTTTTTTACCGTCTAAAAGATCCAGAAGGGAATTATTAAAGGGGAAATTGCTATAAGATCGAGTTTCGCTGCCTTTGATGTCACAAAACTTTCCAATTATGCCCTATGACTAATACTGTTACACTTTCTCCTCTCCGTCTTCCATTTCAAAGACTCAAAAAACCTACTCAACCCTACGATTGTAACCTTTCATGTCCGGTTTCGTGCCATCAGCACAGCACAGGAAATCATCCACACCACCATCTTATTAGCATAATCCGGCTAGAGCTGCTCCCCTGTCCCTTTCGATTTCCTACACAAAAGTCCCCGGGGTTTGTGGGAGAGACGGGGTGTTTGTGTTGTAGCGATCTGGGGAGATTTGTCGCTATCAGCGAAGCGTGGCGTCTCGAGATTTGATTAAGCGAAGGTCAATGTACCGCTGGTGGTTTTTGTGGCGGGCGGCTAGTAGACATTGAATTAGGGATCACTATTCACAAAACATAGGAAAAAAATCCCGGTGCTGGACTCAAGATTTTGGTCATTTTCCTGCCACAGAGATGCAGCCAGAAATTCGGACGTGCGCCCATGGAAACTACAATACCAGGGTTCCTGGTGCGATTCACAGGGTTGTCCCGAGGATTTTTGCCATTTCCGTTGCTTCAATGGGTAAAATTGTCCCAAAATCCGTAGGAAATTGGATAAACTTTGTTTGCAAACTTGAGATAAAATTCAAAAAAGCTTGCGGATTCCAATTTACTGATAGTCCAAGGATTTTTGCAAACATTTCTATGTCGGAAGTTTCTTGAATAGGCTAACCACCCTAGAACCCATAAAAAATTGGATGATTTCCCAGGAATTTCACGAGATAAGGATACTTTTTGGCGCCCGGAAATGACGACCCAAGGCCCTAATCCCCATCTTTCCGCGTATGGCACCGGTTTCCGGTGGCGGCTTTTCTCCTTCTACCCGAAATGAAAAGAGAAACCGTCTTTCACACATCCTCTGTGTGTGTTCCCGTGTGTACTTTCTGGATGTTCAATTGTTCACAAGCATGTGTCTGGGACAGCGAGTACTTTTGCCTCTCCTTCCTCGTCTCCTTGTAAATATGGCTGTCTGGCTGTTTGCCTATCCAAGCGATCCGCAATCCGCCCTCGGCCATATCGGCTTTTATTACCGTCTTGATAACAGCTAGGCCGACACAGTGTACAGAACGGATAAAGGAAAGGGGGGAGAAAGGGGCTCAGTGGTGACAAGAGGGGGGCCGAATCGATTTATAAATTTTATTTAAATTATAATTTCAGGACTAATACGGATTCTGCAAGTGCACAATGTATTACGGATCTGAAACAACGGCTATTAAAAACGGCTATAAATAAAAACCCGGCGATTTTGAATACTATTGATAATCAACAAATCAAGGTAATTTTTTGCATTTTTCCGGGTTATCAAAGTTCAATCCCCGTCTAGCTTTCTGTAAATCGATATTAATTCGATTTGACATTTCCCCAGTGTGATCAAATGACAGTTAGGAAACTAAACACGATTAAACTGGCGTCATCCAATTTTTATCATTTTCAGGATCTCATATCACAAATAGTAGGCGGAGATGAGCCGACAATGTTGAATCATGAACAGATCAATGCTATCAACGAATGGCTCGAATCATTGGACCAAGCTGAAGAAAGGCGAAGGTGAGCCAATGTGTATCCAGATTACAGTAAGCCTGAAAATCGCGAAAGCTAAGAAAAGCGAGCGCGCAGTAGCTCAGAGAGCATAATGGATTAGGAGACACAGAGCACGGGCGCGCAGCTGGCTGGTCGAGCCGAGGCCTTAGATCAAGACTTACGGCCCATAGATAATCCACCACTATTGGCTCTGTCGCAAGAGAAAGTTAATCTGTTGTGCAGCGCAGAGGAATTCGAGAGCTGGCGGACTTTAGCTGAGCACAAATGGGGGTTAAATAACCTTTTTGGGATAATATGTGTGGTGAAACCAGATGAAAAGAAAATACTGTAATTTCAAGTCTGGAAATATTGGGAAAAATCGTTTGATAAACCCGGAAATTTGAACCTGATTTTCTTGGGTTGCAAGTTCGGCACGCAGAGCCTTCCACCCCGAAAATTCTGTGGCAACCCGGAAATTCATCCTCTCCACCATGGGCGCACGCTGTCTCCCTGCTAGTCCATGAAATGTACTCCGAATTTGCTACCAAAAATTTGTATTTTTCAAGGGATTAGCTCCCAATTAAAGGATACAGTAATCTCCAACGGCTCGTTATTCAGCTCTTCGCACTTTTGGGGGACTAAACAATTTCCTGTGGATTCGCCATCTTCTCCCAATGGCAGCCAATCAGACAAGAAACCTCGATTATCTTGGCGGGATCGAGAAGAGAGGGAAATTGCCTGCCCTCTGGCGTCGTCCGACCGGGGGATTACACTTTGTTTTCTGATGGCTGCTGCTAGAGACGAAAATGGAAACTGGGGGACTTGGCATTGTTGGGTTGAAGGGGCAAATCTTTTAGAAAGCGACAGGTTTTCCTGTCCGCTCTCTTGTTCTCTTCATCATCTTTCGCTTTGCCATTCATGTAATTGTGTCCGAAAGCGGTTCCACTGGAAGGGAAGAAAAGAAATGGCAGAGAGCGCGCGGGAGAAAGAGATAATCTCATAAAGGGTCAAACTGCGCATTAGTTGGAGAAAAATAAAGAAGGACGGGTCGGTAAAACAAAGCACAATAATTTCGGACCAGAAAAGTTGACGAAAATCTTTGGATACCGATGGGAGTTAAACTTGGGACTGTTAGATTGTAATTTTTGGGATTGTAATCACTGGACCATGGGCGTGAATCCGAAATTTTAAATCT
The DNA here is from genome assembly GCA_964036215.1 of Oscheius sp. DF5033. NCBI lineage: Eukaryota > Metazoa > Nematoda > Chromadorea > Rhabditida > Rhabditidae > Oscheius > Oscheius sp. DF5033. The sequence continues at coordinate 1,386,492 of CAXIWN010000011.1, forward strand.
CAATTGAGTGCACTAGCGACTCGACCACAGCCGCAAATTTCTGACCTTCAATCCGCTACATGTACCAGGATTACTTTCTTTTTTACTTCCTAGCCAAATGACAAGCCCAGAGATTTTTACATGCTGTACATGCACCCAGCGTCAAGTATTCTTGTTCTCATTTTCCATTCTGGCAAAAATAATACGCTCAGGGATTTTTACGTACACTTTTCGCGCCCAGCGTCATCTCTGACTGTTAGACAGTATCCCCATTGTGTCATATCCTCAGTATCTGTCTGTCTCTTCTTCATGTCCTTTCATTCTCTTTTCCTTTCTTCTAAAAACTCGTTCCTGGGCTTTCGACCTCTCTCTCCCCCCTGCCATTGAATTGATCGCGGCGCAAGATCTTCCTGTTGCCCGGGAGTGGCAGCAAGCATCAGATCGCCATTGTGTTGTTCTCCATAAAAATCTGTTTTGATCGCGAGGTCACTGTGTTTGCTGCTTGTTGTGGGCAGAGTGTAAACCAAAGGTTGATGTATCATCATGATCATATTGGGGAAAGAATGCCTGATCTTCCTTCTGATCGATTGTATTCTTCTTTCGACACCACGCCATGTTTTGTTATGATCCGGGCATGCTTGAATTGGGCAGCCCCGACGGATCTGACTCATGGCATGACAAGGCTTTGGAGAAGATGCGACCATCTACGCCGAGCGCCCACATATGGCAGGCTAAGCTGGGGGACTGACGGAAAATTATTAAGAGGGAAATTTTAGACGGAAAATGGTAGATGCGGGACATGTAATCGGCAGCCAGGGGACAAGTGGCGCGTCATTGGTCAGGTGGATTTTTAACCCACAAGTCCGTGGCTCGGATCCTCGACTTGTTCAAAGGATTTTTGCCAAGATTTCTTGATATCTTACGCGTAGACACGTACTCTACTCTGGGTTGAATTTGACCCTCCAGTCATAAAATGTCCTGGTTTTCGGTGCCTAAAAATACTATTTCAGCCCGCTGACGCAAGTCCGCTTCAACCAGCTCTTCGAAACTCCCAAGCTCGAAAAATGGTTCAAACAGGACAGCAATCCCAATCGACAGAAGATTCTCCAATATATGAATCTGCTAAATACCAGTAGTTTTAGGAAAAATAATCCAAAAATCACATATTCCCAGGTATTTTCCTTTTCTAAAAAGCTTAACGATTTTAGATTTGCAACTGGTTCTCAAATCAAAGAGCCAGTCATCGACGGCCAGCTCTTGCCGCCCAACAGTCGGCTCTCAATCAGGTAAACTACTTCGATGTAAGTAGAACTAGTCTTCTTTAGTTTCTAACACTTTTTCCGTTTTTTTTTCTAATAATTTGCTTGAATTTTGTGGAAATATCGGACATTTTTCAGCTCCAAACAGTTCTACCCACCATGGTGACCGATTACCGGCCAAAGATTGACTTCAATAATTTAATTGAGAGCTGTACGAAGCTGGCCAATGATGTAAATCCTTTTTTGCTTTAAATGGGGCCATAAATATGGTGTTTCAACTATTAGACGGTTTAAAATGAAGAAATTTCTCGCCGAAATCAAATTTCCTCTGAGAAAACCGTTTGAGAAAGTTTCTATCACATTTTCTTCTTTTTGTAACCGAAAAAAAGATCTGTTCCAACTTGTGTCAAAACCCAAATCCACTAAACAAACTGTGCAGCGCCTGGTTAACAAAACCCCAGGTAAACACCACCTGAAACTTTCCCGTCGGGACCAAATACAAATTTGAAACAAATTCTTTCCTTTTCAGGAAATTCGAGTGGATGGAGGCTCTGACTCCCCGAGCCCTGGTGACGATGAACTACACAGCAACAGTGATGGAGCCAACGATATTTTATTCAAGCAGGTAGATGTTCTCCCCTTTTTTGGGATCTAAAGGTCTAGTCCATTTAAACCGCCAGGTACAAACCTGGCTTGACCTTGGAGGGGATTTCACGATTGTTATCTACTCTGTCTTTGCTTTCAGTTTGTCCGCGCTTTAATGACCTTGTCAGATAAAATGGGCGCGGATTTACGAAAACATTCAAACATTCTGGGGGGTGAAGGCCTAAAAATCTGGACCAGGTGTTTTAAAAATATTTTGTGGCCTGAAAAAAACGGAAACATGATGTCATTTTGTACCAGGAAAATTGTCAACCCTGGTAGGCGGGTAATTCCAGATAAATCAGCCAGGATATTAGAAATGTTGGAAAAAATCTTTCGAAAGGATCGAAATGACGTTTTTTGGATTACAATTTCGGCGGCTCTAATCACTCGACAATGGGCGCGCTCACAAATTTGAGCCCATCCGCTATTTTCCACCAAAGTTTCCCTACAAAAGCCTCTAATCAATCAGTAAATGCTCCTTGCACAATATTTATGCCAAAAATACCGTAAACTAACCCACAATTTTCAGGAATCAACAGCTTCCTCCCCGGATCTCCCCCTGTCTCACATCACAGGCCACACAACTTCCATCGCTTCCTCATCTCCTCGCCACTTGGCGCAAGATCTCTCAATTCAAAATTCCCTCAACGGATTGAATTCTAATCTGGGAGCTTGTAAGAAAATGACTAAAATCAAAGGAAACGTAATTTTCAGCCCGTTCTCGGTTGATGTTCGATCCTCTCACCGAGTTACCAATCCTGGAGAGATGGTTCGAAGAAAATCCACATCCAACATGGATGCAAATTGATCAATACACACAAATGTTGAATAATTGCCCTTACAGGGAGAATTATCCGCATATCAGTCAACATAATGTGAAGGTAGGCAATTTTGTCTTTTCTGGAGAATCCATCGAGCCACCAGAAAGCTGAATTTATGCTTTTTTCCGAAATTAAAAACCTACCATATAAAGAAAAAATCATTTCAATGATCATTTTTTTAATCCAATAACTAGCCCTAATCATGGATTTCTTGATCCATTCAAATTTCCCGCATTTTCAGATTTGGTTCAAAAATCGTCGTGCCAAATGTAAACGAATGCAGACAGGAATGTTAGAAAAGGTTGAGAAGCTCTTCACTTGATCTACTTCTTCTCCCCATAATATCCTCATCCGTAGCAAAATATCGCCTATTCGGGTCTCAAACGTTCCCACATCGCTCTCTCTCTCTTCGATTCTTGTAAATCCAGTGTATTCATGTGCCTTCCAAGTTGTTTCCCCGCCCTTTAATCTCATCCCTTCTCTCCCAATTTCTAGTCCTAGAGTCGTGGGAGTCTTGTGTTATTCCCCCACACACCACGGTGGATGGTCTCCTCGCAGCTTTCTCTCCTTTGGCTTTCTACTTTCCTCTGCTTTTTAGTTCGAATAGTTTTTTAAGAGATTTCTCTTGCCACATTTGCCTTATATTTTTTATAGAGAAATACATGTTGTTTTATTTGTTCGAAAGGTTCATCTGAATATAATAAATAATCATTTGTAGCCGGGGTTGTTTTTGGATGTAACACTAGCCGCCAGGGTGGATAGTTTATCCGCCGGCAATGCTAAGCTCTGTTTATATACAAATGCAGCGCTTCCCGTTATCGATACCAGCAACTGATCCAGGTCTGGAAACCGGGAAAATTTTTAAAGGGACGCTCATGATTTCCGGTAAAGACCTTCTGAGCAGGCGGAGAAATGGCAAAAAAACGCCCAAAACCTTCATTTTTCGGGATTTTCAGAAACTCTTCATTTCCAGGGCTTCCCAGAATAACTTTAATAATTGTAGGCATATTTTCGGAAATTTTCAACGTTTCTACTAATTTGGATATGGCGAATCTGGTGGTCGGAGCTTCCTTTTCGAAGATCTGCTGATATTAAATGACTGATGATGAAAGAAAGAGTGACATGGATGGCTTGAAAATAGTAAAAACTGTCAATCTTGAACAAATTACAAGATTTTTACAGCACTTTGTACCATTTATTAAATGACAAAGAATTCAAACCACAAAATATCACAGTGATGAAAGGATGAAAGAGATTTTGGTCTGGGTGAGATCACCACAACCGAGATGTCCAAAATACTGGAAATCGCTGATTTTTTCCTATTAGGCAATTTTTAAATTCAAAAAGACCCGTAAAAATTGAACTAGAATGACAGGATCAAAATTGCACTTTCGACGGCGTATTGAAGACGGTTAAAGCTATCATGGAGGGGAAGGAGATCGTCGACGTTGCCTGATAGTTGGTAATCCATGAGGGGATCCAAGAGGGTTGGGAGGAAGGGAACGTGGGCGGTTGGGTAGCGGGATGGGCCGAAGAGGAGATGACGATGCAGCGGAGAGGAAAAGGCAGCGGAGTCTAGGAAGGCCCTTTCCAGCTGTTGGAGCCTGGTGTTGATTTGGAGAAGCCGGGTTACTGAGACGTACGCATTTCCTGTGGAAATTTCCTGAAAAGGGGAATTGTAGCTAGGCAGAACGGTAAAATCCAGCGGGCAGCTGGCGAAATGTTGCCGTGTTTTAATAAAACTACCCACTTGTGCTTCCATGAGCAGAACCCGGGCGGATATTTGAAATCTCCTAATAGCATCCTTCAATCGTTCCATTTTTTCTTTATAAGAAAATTTTGACGATATATTGCTGTGCATAAAAGTTGTCTCCACTCGCTGTACCATGGTGGTTAGCATGTGCGCTGTGTGTTGTGGATTCAATGGCAGCACCAGCTCATTTGTCAGTCGATGCGCTACTTCCATCCAAAGTTGACCAACAGCCGTCATCGAGCCAAATGTCGGGTCGACGAGTCTCTGGACTGTCCAAAATGTCTCGTACATTGTATGGTACAGGGCGTAGGACTGGCCGACAGCGGATTCCAGCTTGAAATCGGCTGCTGGGATACCACCGTAGCTGACAAATCTCTTAATTTTTTTTGTTATTGAAGTACAATAAAATTTTCTTACGTAATAATCCGAACCAGCTGCTGGTAATGCGATTTCTGGAATCGTTCTGTCACCGAGAATTGGTCCACGGCTGCGGTAATGTCTCCAAGAATCCAGCAAAGTCGTTCGCCCAGCTTTCAGCTCATCAGGATTTGGCTGAGGGACTCTTAAATTATTTTTTTAAGAAAATGCTCAAAATGCGCGTAAATAGCGTGCACTTTCGAAATCGGGGCTGTAAATAGCCAGGAGACTCAAAAAAAAAATGTACAAAATCGGCGTTTTTCGGCATTTTCACAACATTTCATCGCTTCCCGTGGTTGGAAATGAAGTAAATTAATAAAATTACCTATCAGCAGAGTCAGCAATTACCCTAAAAAGGGATGGAGATGCTTTGATATCGAGAGTGGTGTTCCCAGCAATATGATCCACATTCAAATAGGCTACAGCTCGTGTTCCCAGCACCAGTTGCATCTCCTCTAACCATTCTGTGGATCCGATTAGACCATATTCTTCAGCATCCCAGTGGCAAAAAACCAAAGATCTTCTGGGTGGATCCAAACGGTAGACTTTAGCCGCAACTCGGGCCATTTCCAGCTGTGTTGCTGTTCCTGTTAAAGGGTCTATGGCTCCCTAAAAATGGAATACTTAAATATGTGGAGAAGAAATTACCGTTCCCCAGGCGTCGACATGATTTCCAACCAGGACCCATTGATCTGGCTCTTCATTTCCGGGTAGAGTGGCGATTATGTTCGTGATTGTCCTCTGAACATTCTTGGATTTTACTTGTAAGCGGAATAATCGACGTCCTGTTCGCTTGTATTGCGTCGAGAGGCCTCCTTTCCATTGAGGATCCTGTAAAGTAGTAAAATTAAAAGGGCTGTCCTATAAAATATGGTAGTAATCCGTGAAAATCCGAAAATCTCCAAAAAATTCTTACCATAATGACATCGCCATCCATATTAGCAAAAAGATAAGCGGCATCATGATATCCAACAGGTGTTACAGGAATTTTTGGTAAAAATCCCTTATCTCTGGCGGTTTCCACAGTTTCTGTTCTGTGGACATAAATCAACGATGGCAATCCTGGTGTCAGTGGATCGCCATGGGTATTTAAAGTCGAGCCTCGCTGAGCATCATCCCCTGGCAGGTAAGAATCATCCGGGAATGTCTACAAAACCATTTTTCCAAAAAATAAGAATTACCCGATTTTTGTCGTATCCTGTGTAATGAAGTGGATCACTGAAGAGAATTACGCCGATTGCTCCTCTTTTTTGTGCTTCTTTGATTTTATCCGCTCGGGGAATCCCGGCATATCGAATAAGGGCAATGGCACCGTCGACTTCTTCTCCCCGCTGAAAAAAAAATAGAATTTTAAGACTGCTAGGTCCGGAAACTTCCTCTTACCTCTTCCAGTCGATCAAAATCCTCTTTCATCCCATAATTACAATAAACAATGGGCCCTTCAACTGTTCCATTAGGAGAATAAGCATTCCACCAGGAGCTCGACCGCAAATCGGCTTGCTTTAAATTTTTGTTTAAATAAATTTCTCCCAAAAACCTCTCGTTGGGCTTCTGGCGGTCCTCGTGGTCGTCCACGGCCTTCGCTGACTATCCACCATCGCTCATCCTCATCCCTAACTTCAATTGTATTTGGGGATTGAAAATCAGGATAATTTAAGAGGACCGTGTAGTTGTGAAGGCGAACATCGTAGCCAAGCCGCCGGTACTGAAAAATAGAATTTTCGAAGAAATTACGGTAGTTCCCTGACCTCATCAGCAATTTTTCCCATCAGCGCGGTGTTTTCAACGGTTCCAGCCAGATGTGCCGTTCTCGATAGCCATTTCAAATTTTTTCGTATTTTTGCCGAGTCAAAAGAAGTCATCAACAGCTGCGAAATGTCATCCAGCTGTAATTATGGCAACTTTTTTTCTGATCCGAGGTCAAACCCTGGGACGATCCTCTTGCAACAAAGTGGAATATGGCGCGCTACTGCTGTCTTTTGAATGACATTCTGCATACTCTTCTCGGAGTTTGACAAATGAGAGAAGAAGACAAAGAACGAAGGCAGCCACAACGGCCAGGAGTGTCAGCATTAGGGCAATTGGTACCCATTCTCGGTGGCGATTTTTTGTGTTACTACTGAAATATTGGAGATTACTGAGCTGTCCGCTGTTCATTGGGGCCTAGAAACTGCCCAAAATGATCATCAGACACCCGCATCAACCCATAATTCTGGTATTTTCTGTAGAACTCACCTAGTAGATCGAATTAGCGAAGCCCTAGAAGTCCTATCGGGACTGTGACTACCCGTTGAGCCGGTGTCAAGAAGTCGTTGTCGTGATGATAAATCCGAGAATGGAATTATTGACTTCTCGCTCATCCTTTACACCGTTTTTTCATTTCTGAAATTGTGCAAAAATTTAAAAGGAAGAAAAGAACAAGAACAATAGGTTGGAAGTGATTATTTGCTGCTGAATAAGCCTCTTATAAGCCTAGAAAAGAGCCCTCAATACGTCTTTCTAAGGCGTTAATAAGATTTTGCTTTGAACGGCAGTCTATTTCCGTTCTCTTTTATTCTTTTCTGGTTCTTTATAAAGTTCAAAGAGCTTGTGATTCTTTTAAAGAAAGTGCATTAACGTCATCTAATAGCCGCCAGGAAGCAGCAAAGAAAAAGAATACTGCAATGGCCAGAAATCGGCAGGAGAACACTGGGAGACGAAACGGAAACACCCGTATAATCCTTGTGGGACAAAAAAACATGGGACCCGAGGTGGACTTGAGCAAAGAAAATGTTTGCTCGACGCTCCTGATATGTGCACTGCCCCCCAGGCGGCACTCTTCTGGCTGGGGAGAAACAAGACGAGCAATTGACCTTTTGTCAGAAAAAATGAAGAACCGAGTGACCACCAGAAATTACTACGCTTCAAGTGGTGGCTCTGAGTACACAATGCCGGGGGAAGCTGGCACCTCCCGCCCTTTTGAGCTCCTCCCCAAAGATAGTTTCCGATTTCTGGCGAGTCAAAAGTTTTTGGGAAGAAATTAACAAGAGCAGATACCTGAAATTTTTTTCAAAAATCCCATGGAGAAAGCGGGAAGGTGAATCTCCTCGTCGACATTTTGCCGACATTTTGTCGACGAGGAGATTCGAACCCCGACCTCTGGATCGCACCCTACCATGGACGCTCCGGAAGTGTTCCTAGAACGCCTGCGAAATGGTGAAAATAAAAATGTACACGAGCCCATAAGATTCCTACATTTTCTTCAGTCTAAAAAACTATTCAGTCACCAATTTTCAGCTGCTGCAAACAATAATCGCCATACTCTGCACATCGCCATGAATTTTTCACTATTAGTAGGGGAATTATTGCGCACATCTGTTCACTCAGGTTGAACTTCAAAATTCGTATAGCATTTCCCCAGGAGACAGCCAAAAAAAGTTGACGATGTTTGGATTATTGACAAAACTGATCAGACGAAAAATCAAGCCCAATAGTCATGCAAAAGATACACAGAAGTGGGCGTGAGGGCGACCTGGAAAGGGAAAAGCGAGAAAATTATGAAATTCCCGGGATTTCCCTCAGAATTCTGCAGGGAAACCTCCTTTAATTCATGTAAGAGCCTCATCCATTTAAGAATTATTGGAAGTAGTTCAAAGTAAGGGTAAAGTGGCCTCCAATTAGAGAAATGAGAGACCGCCTCCTTACCCAGGGATAAGAGCTCTAAATTCATTAATAGGCGGGTGTTCCTGGCTGTTTTGGCGCCTTTAAATGGATAAAAAGATGGTGACAGATGCGCTCCCTTACTAGTATACAGCAACAGTCAAGGACGAGAGAGGCGCGCAAATAAATCCGTCTACCAGAAAGCGGGAATGATAGTTGTGGAAAAAATGAGGCTATCAAAACAGAAAAGGAGAGAACACGGAATGGATAGAGGATCTGTACGCGGTAAAAGTTGGGTGAGAATATGGAGGACCAAAGGGTCGACGCGAGATTTGCAGTCCAGCTGTCCAAGGTTCGAATCCGCCCAGAAACAAAAGTTTTCCCAGTTTTTCTACAAGATTTTTGCTAATATCCTCATGGCAAAAATGGAGAAATCCGTCAAGATTCTAGAGTTAACGATCCAAAGGTCCCAGGTTCAATTCCCAGCCAAGTCCCTCGATTTTTGCCAGTAATCTACCACAAAAAAATGACTAAAACTGGATTCCAAAGGAAGTTCCCAAGATTTCCAGCAGCAGGGAGGAACAAAAATGGCCGTCCTCCAGTCCCAAAGCCATAGTAGAAGTGGCTGTAATGCCATAAAATTTGAAAAGGCGCGAAAAGTGCCCCGCGACTACGAGAAGCTGTGTGAATAGAAGACAGACGAAGATGGGCCAGGTGCCAGATGAAAAGAAATGCCGCCCGCAGTTATAACGGGAAGAGGGTGGAAGTGATGAACTGGGCGCAGCCAGTATTAGTCAGTTATGCATCATCGAGAGAGGAGAGGAAGTGTCGCAGGAAGTTATGCAGAATTTTTAAGGATCGGACAGTGGTCAGCTAGTGGTGACAGTCCCGTATGTTGTATAAATGTCCCCAAAAGACGTAGATGATTGGCCGTCGGAAGTCATAGCAGTCATTTTTAGCGCTGGATGACTGTCGAAACATTGTGGAACGGCAAAGAGCGGCAGTTATAAAGTTGGGGACCTACCAGGAATAATCAAATTTGACTGGGATACAGGGAAACTGTACTGTAATTTTCAGTAGGACTGCGTGGTGTTGATTATCAACCAAACAATCCAGGTTCGATTCCCGTGTCAACCAGAGGATTTTTGGATTTCCATAGGTCATAAAATCCAGGAAATACAGTAGAAAATAGTGCAAAATGAGAATATTGTTGGACACGGATGTGTGTATGTGCCCATCAAGTGAAGACGGGCCGCGCTGATCGGACTGACACTTCTGGCGTGATATGTAAAGAACTGAGGCAACGGGTGTTCCCCCGGCTCCTTCCGTAAAATGATATCTTCTCGCGTTCAGGAATACTCCTTGGGCTGTAAGTGCCCTCAATTAGGGTCAAAACTTTTGGCAAAAACTGTCACATGAGGATAGTCTTGAATGAGGGGAAATGACCATTTAACGGATCATAAAATGGGCGAGACTAGTCCCCTTTGAGGTATTGGTCACTACAGTTATCCCTAGCCGGGAGAAGGGTTTAATTAGAGCTGGTAAAAACTGTCTGGTGTCAGGGACGCGACAACCGGCAATTATCGCCTCGGCCACTAATTGTGTAAAGCAAAAACTTTGACGGGCGCTCATTTACACCTTGTAAATATGTCAGGAAACATTCTTTAATACGTGCTTATCTCAGAATTAAGGTAAATTCCTGACTGAGTGTCAAATATTCCGTGAAATTGACGGTGTACCCGCTATTTCCCACTAAATAATATGATTTCAACGGTTTTAAATAAGTAAAACGTGGCGAAAGAAAGAGATGCGAAGATGCGATAAACTCCTTCTGCGTATGTTTAAGATTACGATCAGGACATAGCCTAATAACCGCGAGAATTGTTGATTTGAGATGGCAGGGGGTGGGTTCTGTGGAACCGTTTTGGATCAAGAAAAAGAGGAGGAGGGGAAATGAAGCGTAGAGAAATTAACTGAGACTCCCAATTGGCTGAAACCATCTGAAAAGCAGCTGTTTGACACTAATTTGATGACAGGAATGGAGGAGGCGAGAGGGAAAAAGAGGTAGAGACCGTCTGGGGCTTGAAATTAGAATTTGTAAGGTAAAAACACTGTAGCCCAAGGTTTTCGTGGTAGAAAAATGTGAAAGAATGAAGTCAAAGTGCCTTCAAAAAAAGGAAAATTTTGTCACGGGGAGGATTCTTGATCGGCAGGATTACAAGTCCGCCACCTCACGACGGGTAGCTTTTGGGCAAAAAAGTTCCGGACTTGCCGCAAACCCGGGAAAATGTAAAGAATGTAGGAAAATTATAGAGTACAGCCCAGGCAGGTGATCTCGTCCCATCAAAGGTAATTCCCGCGATCGAGAGGAGCCGTGGGATTGACAGCCGGCAGCCCGTGATCAGCCGCCCAGTCCCGTATGCTAATGTAAGCTAAACACCCGGCTCTCCTCTCTTTATTAGAGTCATAAGCGGTTGGGATTAACTGGGAGGGCCAACAGACGAGAGGCGACTGGACTCCGGGGTGGTTTAAAGAATGGCAGCAAAATGTTGACAGTAGCAACATATGGCATCCGTGGCCTAATAATTACAACCAACAAATGAGAACACATGACGCCGAGTTTGAGATGACGAATATGATTGGTGAAACACGAAAAAACTGCAATTTTTAGCCAAAAAATGGAATTTTTTGAAAATTAAAGCCGCCAAAGAATGTACTGGCCCTAAAAGAATGACATACGATTATGATAATGAGACGGGAAGAAGAAATCTCAGAGGAGCAATTAATCCACGCGACTTCTGGCTCAGGGTGACAGAGCTAAATGAACTCAAAACTTGGGATTTTGCGCGTTTCGTACTGGGAAGCGACCATTTTTGTCAGGAACGATACGAAAAGAGACGGTTATAGTCACCGAAAGGCAAAGGCAAAAATCCTTCGACTTCACGAGGCCTCGAAGCCAGTCAAATAAAGCAGAAGATTGGGAAAATTTACCGTTTTTATAGCAAAACCTCCGTATTTTGTCATTTTCTGCCTTATATCCACACCGAAATCTCATCTCTATCCATTCCCCAGAGTCCGCTGCTCCGTATTTTTACTCTTTTTCATGTTTCTGACACATCTTGAAGACAAATGTCCGTATGCAAATGACTTTAGTTGAAGAAGCTGAGTGTAGAAGACACATTTACAACCTCTAAGATTACACAGACAAGTTTATGCACACATACAGAGAGAACACTTGATGAGTGACAAATACATGAGAAGAGGAAACATGAGAGGAGGACAACAACTGTCAACCACAGGGAGGTCGTTTAGAGCCTAGAGGAGGTCGGAACGGAGTGTGATAATGAGATTTTAGAGTAGATTATGGGTGATTTGTTGAGAGCATAAGCTGCAAGGATGAATTGTGGCCACGGGCAGATAATGAGAGGCAACTGGCCATTTGGACTGGATAACCTTGGGGGAAATCAAAAAACCCTGAGAAAAACCAAGGAATAATCCATCTGCAAGAACTTTATGCAATTTTAAATTCTTCAACACAACGATCACCAGCAAGTTTATAGTCAAAAAATAGTGCAGAAAATTCTCTACAGAAGCTAGTATAAATTGCTGGATTTGGCTTTATTTTTGGAAAATGGCGAATTTTTTGAAAGCCTAAATGGGTAAATCTTCCGTTTTCAAAAAAATTATAAAATATGGCTAAACCTTTGTTTTTCGGAACTTTACTATTTCTTTCCCGTTAATTTGATTTAAAAATGTGTTTAAAGAAAAAATTAAAATAAAAAATAAGGAAGAAGGAGCCTTTTTTGAAGACTCTTCCAAGTTTTGTCTCATTTACTCCCGTCAGATGGGTTGAAATGATAAGAGTTCCCCAAAATGAGATACTCTTTCCCCTCAACTTCAAAATTATCCCCTGGTCAAAAGAGAAAAGACAAGGCAGAATGTTATTAAATGAATTGTCCACAGCCAGCAGTCGTTGTGATGGTTAGTCAGGCTCGGATTTCAATTACATTGCTACGAGCTTGTATGTTTGCCGTCTCCCCCCAGGGGGGCAGTCGCCCCGAATATTCCGAATGAGCATTTGCTACACCTGGGGATTTTGAATATTTTCATAAAAATAAAGAAAGAATCTTCTCAACAGGCAGGGGATTGAACCCGGATCGGTTGAGTGACAGAATGGCGCGTGGCGTTGCGCTCCAACATTTGAAAAAGGAAAAATAAAAAAAAATAACGCAAGAAATTCAAGAAGATGCGCCAAAGAAGATCTCCCAGATGAAATTGGAGATTATTAAAAGCAAACAAACTTCTTGTTTTTTTAGGATATGGATCTCCTGGTGAATAAACCTCCCCGGAAAAGATTTGAGTGTTAGCCAACAACCGCCTGGAGATCGCTGCCGCGTGTTAACAGTCCCGGTAACAATGGCCCTTGAGGCATATAATGCAAGCGGGAAGGGAAGGAGAAAGCGAAAACAAACTGTGACGGCTGCCGAGGAGAAAAAAACTGAAATGGAATAAAATTAACACCTTTCATAGGAAACTGGCAAAAATGGTGATTTTGGCCAATTTACTATGGTTGTTTGGTATTAAAAAATAGCTCAGAAAAAATCTACAAGATGATTCCATCAAATTCCGTTTCTTTCCACCCGGCGGGCGGTCGGTTGCCACTTCTCTGCCACCAAAGCTGCCAACCAAGAATTTTCAAAAATTCGAAAAAATAGCCCAAATTTCATTTTCGTCCCATTTTACTCTCCCTTCCCTCTAAATTCTCTTTGATCCAAATGAACACAATTTTAACAAAAAAAACTTTTATTATCCCAAAAAATCACAAAAATACCCGTAATCAAAAGAAAATATACAAAAAATATCATCTAGAAGCTATCGCCATCCATAACTTGGTGGATTTCTGTGTCTCATTGATTCTTCCATGGCTCGTCGTATTTGTTCTTCTTCAGAAAGACCGGCTGTATAATCACTGGAAATTAAAATTTTAGAAGTATAAAAGATTCTCACTCGTAGCCTCTTCTTCCAGTTGTAGCTCCTCTTCCACTGAAACTACGTGGATAAGAATAATCATCGTTATAATCGCCAGAATCTTCTTCAAATGGTGGTGCTGTTGGTTGATGTTCATAATTTTGTCGGGCCGCTCCTCAAAAACCCCAATAATATGTCAAAAACCCTCAAACCTCCAGCAATTCCAATAATTCCTGTTAAAAAATCAGCTAACCATTTTAATGGTCCTGCTGTATATAATAAACCAGTAAGAATACCAGCCATGTGACCAACAAATGATGCATTAGGTGTTAATAACTAAATTTTTACTTAAAAAACTTATAAAAATAGCTGACTTGGATAAGAATAAGTTCAGCCCATGATGCATAACGTGGAGGAATAGGAAACCAGCCGAAAAGACGTTGATTTTCATGTGGAAAATATGTGTTCATCAGCACTTTTAATGCAAATAATACTCCTAAAAACTCTCATAACTAAAAATGTAAAAAAACTTACCAGAAAATCCTACAGCACATTGATACATATAGCCGCCATCTAATATTTCATCTAATCCATAACTTACAGCAACTGTCATCAAAGTTGTAGCCAGGGTAAAAACACCAAGAATTGCAGCAAATTTTGGGGATCCTAGTCGAGATTCTAATTTTCGGCCCTGAAAAAAAGATATAATTATAAATGGCTGATGTACATCCATTTTTGGTCATATTTCGCTAATTTTCCAATTATTTTAGGTCTTTTAATAATTAACTGATAGAAAAAATGACAACAAATCTAATGGGCTCAATTTCAGGCAGAAAAAATAATCTGATATTTTCACAAATTAAAAAGTAATAAAAAATGAAGTAGAGAACAATTTACTAGATATTTTTTTTATATTTAGGTTTTTCGCAATCATCATCGCATTTCTAACAAATTAGTATTTAATATTCAAAAATGAAGCAGAAACCTCGAAATTGTGACTAAAAATTCAACTTGAGCTCAAAATCTCAAAATTTACGTTACCAAATTCAAATTCGAACCTAAATTATCTCTAGAAAAATTACTTACCTTATAAAGTAGCGAAACCATATTATAATAAAGATGCATATCATCTCCATGCATGATGACTGGTGCTAATAATCGATACCATTCACCATTAGCAAGAACTCTTGATGGTATAAGGCACATACTTCCTGGAATTATTTAAAATAACTCTAAAAAACAAAGGAACCTACTAGTTTTATTTAAACTGAGACTTGGAATAAATCCTAGGAAGACGGCTACTTGTAATAAAATAGATACAAGTGTAACTGGTGGAATTGGTCCGCTACTGAGCAGCTGGGTGGCTAGAAGCATTACTCCAGCATTTCTTTGTCTGTTGCGATTTTGAAACATCTAAAAAATAAAGTAAAACAGTAGAAATCAAGACAAAAAAAATAATAAAGAATGGCGGTTATCATGACGCCGCTCAAATCAACGTCTGCGGTAAACATGACGTGGTCTAGGCGGGGAGGCTTTCGTAACGCCTCAATTTTCCCAGCCGTCTATTTTCACCTGCTAAAAAGATATAAAATGCTGATAAAGAGCATAAAAATAATAAATAACTAGAACTTTTCATTAATATTAATAACCCATACCCAATTGCACCTTAGAAAAAATCACAGAAACCATAATATGACGGGGTAAAATGATGTGTACAAGTAAAACTAACGATTATTATAATTACAATAAAAGCTCCTTAATTTGTTCTACTGATTTCATTTGAAGCTGTTCGTATTTATTTGAAGGATCTTCGATTTTTTTCAAAATTACATTATAAGCAGCTATTACATTTTCCATTGTACGTTTGTGAACAGCTTCACTGAAAAAAATTGACCAAATATTAATTAAATTAAATTTTTCTTACCGTACTCTGCTGCTACTAATTTTTGATACTTGATCAAGTTTACATGATTCAGGTTGAGCTAAGAAGGAGTCAAATTGTGAGAGAACACGTTGAACGGAAGCTGAATCCATTCCAGGAATAGAAGAAAGGGGTCCCTAGGAATTTTAAAGAGCAAAAAGAAGCAATTACTTGTTGAGCATCATGAGCTGAAGCTTTTGTATAAAGTACAATTAGACCAGTATTAGCCAGAATAGCAGAAGCTTCTTCAGATACAAGAACATCTTCATTTGCTTCTAACTATAAATCAATAAAATTAAATTAAAAAGTGAACTTACTAAAGCTTTAATCATTTCCAATCGAGTATCCGAAAATTGATACAATATTACTAGAGATTCAATAGCTGTGAGACAATTTAGAGTATAAACAGCGACATCTGAATTGTTTAAGATTAAACAAAAAAAGATAACTACCTAGAGGAGAGTGTAATTGAGTTGCAGCTATTTGAACAGCTCGATATAAAGGATCCAAGACATAGGAGAAAATCTAAAAATTATTAACATTAGAGCTAAAAATAATGCTATCCTTATTAAATTCATCTTTAGCATTAGAACGTCCAGACATTACAGCATCTCTTGATTCTAAAACATCTCGAAGGAGCATTAAAACTTGATGAACTGCTTGAACGGGCAGAAGATCGTAATCAGGAGCGCCCATCTGAATTTAAAATTATCCGGCTGGTCAAAAATCCTTTACTTTTCCAAGAATTTTCTGTACAGCACTATTTAAACCACTATAGAAAATGGTCAAAGCCAATTGATTTAGTTCAATAACTGCGCGAGCTAATTCACTGTCAGTTCCAACGATTGGTCTAAAATAAATTTTAAAAATAGAAGAAGAAATTACGTCATTTTATCTCCATAAAAGTTAAAAAGACCAGAAATTTTATAAAGAATAACTGAATCAGATTCAGCTGCCAGGGCTTGTTCAACACGAACCTAAAAATGTTTGAAAAATGAGGAAATCTTACTTTAAATGGGCGACATAAAGCTGAAGTAATAACATCCAAAACATGAGCAGTATTGTCTTTAAGAATCTCTGGTTTACAATCTTTTAGCAACAGTTGAAGAAGATCACGCTCGCCTTCAATTGCTTCATGTATCCAAGCAAGCATATCACCCATATAACTAAAATTAACTAAAATTGGCGATTTTTTAAAGGAAAATTACCGTAAAGGATCGTGGCTCATAAGTTCGATTGGTTTTCCACTGCCATGAGCTCCTTTTGTAAGCGCGTCGATGTATAAACGGAGAATTTGATTTTTACGAGCTGTACAGAATTCTTCTAAAAAAGAAGTTTCCGTAAAATAGAAGAAAACCCACCTAGAGCATATTTCAACAGGACTTCTCGATCTTGTAAAGCTGCAAAAGATTGACAAAGGACTCCTTTTAATTCAACATAGTCAGAATTTAATATACGGCATTCTCCTGGAAGAAAATTCATTAGAAGTGGCCGAATAGGAACAAAAAAGGCTGCTTGCCTTTCTGCACAATAAGCTTAAAATTAAAAAAAAAACAATTACTCACTTTGAATACTACGATACAATACTTCATAGGCTGCTTCTATCCTCTTTGACATATCTTCCATAATTTCTAGCCTAAAAATATAAGCATTAAATCTAGAAATAAATCTTTTATACGCTGCCGAGTGCTCTCCGCTTGTTCTAAGAAGTTGCTTTGATTGTTGGTAAATATCTCGTGCTCTTGCAAGAGCTGGGAAGAAGTCAGAAGATACAGAACCATCTGAATTAATTTTAAGAAGAAGTCCAGCAAAAAAAAGACCTGTAGGATTTCCTTCTAAGGCGCGAGTCTCCCCTTCAGTTAGTGAATATTTTCGTAGGAATTCATCGATGACTTTTTGTTTAATTTCCAAATGCTTTCTAAAATTATCGTGAATAATAGCCAGGCTTCTTACTTTTGATTTTGAAGAGCGCTTGTTTGATTCAAAAGATGTTGAGTTTTCTCCTTATTTTGTTGAATTCTTTCAGTTAAATCGGAACAAATTTGATGCATAGCTCGTACTTTTCCAGCAAATTGTTGTACATGTGCATTTACCTAAAAAAAATAATAGAAAACGTCGTTTCTAAACTTACTTTCTCAAATTCTTTCAAATATTCTCGGTTTAACTCCAATTCTCGATTTTCTAATTGTCGTTGGAGGCGACGCTCAGTATGAATATTCAGATCATTGACCATTGGTGCTACATAATCCATCATTCTCAAAAATTCCTAGGAAAATGGCATAAAAATGTGCTAATAAGTCGTTACCGTATCATTATGAAGTTTGCTAGCAATTAATTTGTCAATTTTCTTCTTTATCGGATTATTTGCACCTAGTGATCCATCAGAAAGCGAGCTTTTAGCTACCGGAGTAGCTGAAGGCGGCTCTACTGCCATTTATTACCTATAAAAGCAAAAATTAGCCAGGGAAAGGGTGGAAATAAGCTGGAAGCAAAGCAAACAATGAAGAATTTGAAGCCACGTTTATGACTTCCGTGAAAATAAAAATGTGTACGTATATTTTCACTTCCACGATATTTGCCACTCATAATTATTTGTCGTTACTATTCATCCTTTTTTGTTCATTTTCTTTGCAAAAATCGTCTAATTTTTGTGTTTTTAGATCAATGGACGTCTTGGGTATAACTAGAGCATATATAAAAGAGATGGTAACCATAGCAGGACCACAAATGAAAGTTATTTTAATGGATAAAGAAACAGTAAGCATTTCTTCAACTTTCTCTAAATTCTGAATTTAGACAGGCATTGTTTCATGTGCATTTACTCAATCAGAGATGATGCAAAAAGAGGTACACAAGAAATAAAGCTAATTTTAATTGAAACTGTTATTTTAGGTGTATTTATTCGAGCGATTAGATTCAGCTGGTCCCCGCGATGCTATTCGCCATTTGAAGTGCATTGTTTTTGTTAGACCAACTCAAGAAAATGTTCAACTACTTACACAAGAATTGAGAAATCCTAAATATGCACAATATTATATTTGTAAGCATCTTTCACTAATTTTTAACCTTTTATCTTCCAGTTTTCTCAAATATCATCAGTAAAACGGAAGTAAAAGCTCTTGCTGAAGCAGATGATCAAGAAACCGTAAGAGTTACGCCTTTTATTATTTTTAATTCGATTTTAGGTTAGAGATGTCCATGAATTTTTTATCGATGGGATTGCCCTTAGTCAATATCTCTTTGTCCTCAATCAAAAATCAATTTATGATAATATCTTCCATCTTACAACATCTGCATTTCTTCGAATTAAACAAGGACTTGTTGCATTGATGTTGAGCATGAAAAAACGCGGTGTTATACGGTAATTTCTTTTTTTAAAAATTATTTAAATCATTTTTAGATATCAGCGATCTTCAAATGATTGTAAAAAGCTGGCAGAAGAATTAGGACAAGTAATGCGAAGAGAGGAAAGCCTATTTGAGAATAATAAACAAGATACTTTATTGCTTATCATAGATCGAAGCGAAGATCCCGTAACACCGTTGCTAAATCAATGGACATACGAAGCTATGGTAGATTTCTGGCTTATTTTTAAAAATTCTCTTTAGGTTCATGAATTAATTGGAATTAATAACAATCGAGTTAATGTAGATGGACAAGGCATGGTCTTGAGTGAATTACATGACGATTTCTATGCTCAGGTATGCTAGAATTATTAATGTGAGCTTAAAATTTTAGAATATCACTTCAAATTTTGGAGATCTTGGTCAAAATATAAAAGCTCTGATCAGTGAATTTCAAGAAAAATCAAAAATCCACGCTAAATTGGATTCTATTTCTGATATGAAAAATTTTGTTGAAGAATATCCTCAATTTAAGAAAATATCAGGTATTTCTTCTATTTTTGAGCTTCTCTAATGATTTCTTATAGGAACAGTCTCTAAACATGTGGCATTAGTTGGAGAATTAAGTAAATTAGTAGGAAATCGTAATTTATTAGAAATTTCTGAGGTTTGCTCTCCTTTTTTCGTTTAAAGTTGTTTATTTTCAGGTTGAACAATCCGTTTGGGCTAGAGGTGATCATTCTTGGTGCTTGGAAAAGATTCGCGGGCTTTTAAATAATCCTAAAACAACAAAAATTGTAGGATTTTCGTCTTATTTCTCTATTTTTTGCTTTCAGGATGCCATAAGGCTTGTATTACTCTACGCTCTAAGATTTGAAACACATGCCAACCAAGATATTAAAGGATTAATAACGCAACTAAGAGCAAAAGATACAAATGGTGGTCAATATGTCACCTCCTTACTTCGTTATGCTGGTACCAATCGTCGTTCAAATGATCTTTTTGGACAAGGATCAACAATGGAAATGACTAAAAAGTAGGCGCATTTATTTCATTAACTTTTGATTTTTTTAGATTCATAAAAGATCTAAAAGGCGTAGAAAACGTTTATACGCAACATGAGCCATATATAAAACAAATCGTTGAAAATTTAATACGCGGAAGACTTTCAGAACAATCGTATCCATATGTAACGGGTGAAATTGGCAGGTATTTTTATTTTTTTTACTTTAGAAATTAAGAATTGTTTCAGTTTCCGACAAGAACATGTAATTATTTTTATAGTTGGAGGAGCATCTTTTGAAGAATCTGCATATATAAGATCTATGAATGAAAAACGGTTTGTTTGAGGTTTTAAAATCAATTTTTTGGCAAATTTTTAGGGCACAAGGAAGTGGAGGACCAGCATTAATTCTGGCAACAACTTATATGCATAATACTTCGAGGTTAGTTTTTTTAAATGAATTTTTAGAAATTATTTCCAGCTTTATTGAGCAATTCACCGATAGCCGATAATATTAAACTCAACATTTATCAAGCATTCCTGCCTCCCGGTATTTATTTTCTTAAATTTTATTGTATTTTTTTGCCAAATTTTCTATATTTAAATCTCATACATCGTATTGATGTTTGTACAGTTTTTTAGACAGAGAATATAAATTATTTATTGATTTTTTAGAAAGAGAAAAGGACAAAACGGGCCCCGTGTGACATTTACGATGACTAATCGCACGAAAGACACGCCGTCAACTATGCTTCAACATTTTTTCTATACAAGCGTTTTTCTAACCAGGAAATGGCCTTGAATTTCGCCCCGCAATGAAACCATCGGAAACCACCTCCAGCTGTGCGAGTGTAGCACATGATTATACCCTGCGAAACGCGTCCCTCTGCAAACA
Organism: Oscheius sp. DF5033; assembly: GCA_964036215.1. Classification (NCBI taxonomy): domain Eukaryota; kingdom Metazoa; phylum Nematoda; class Chromadorea; order Rhabditida; family Rhabditidae; genus Oscheius; species Oscheius sp. DF5033. The sequence goes on from CAXIWN010000011.1 coordinate 1,407,136, forward strand.
GTATTACCCATCTTCCACAGGACAAAAAATGTTTACCCTTCCCTGTGTTCTTTTGTCGTTTCAACAAAGCATAATCCTTGGCAATTGCCCCTTTTCCACGGCTATTTTCTCCAATAAAACAGATGTAAACACCTCCTCCAGCTAGCTAGACGTCGTAAACAATTCACTACCACCTGAATTTTATTGATTTCTAGGAGGAATTAAGCCGTGAAAAATTGTGACATCCTTGAAATTAATTAATTGAGAAGAATTGGCATAATTAGGATCATTTTTTGAATCACTTTTTGGTCATTCGACTGTTGATCTCAATTTTCCTTCAATTTCTCGATATTTCCTGGCTCCTTTGAGTTTATTTGGATTTTTAGAATAAAAACATACTGCAACTCGAGATTCGTGCCTAAAAATTTAATTTTACTCTATTTATTTCTAAAGTTTTAGACATTTTAATTATTTTGGATTGAATTTCACAGTAAAAAATTAGCGTTTATATTCTCCAACCATGACAACTTATCATTTTTCCTATTTCCCCGTTTTTCTAGAAATTGTGCGAATTTTTGCTATTTTTAATGGATTTTATAGTCAAAAATAATATTTTCTACAGTCTAGACGTCAAAAATTCTATTTTCCTCATTATCCTCTATTTCTGTAGTCATTTCCCACAAAATTGTAACATTTAGCTACTGAAAAATGCCCCAAGGAGCAGAAAACAACTCAATTTTAACCCAGCCCCTGCCGGATAGCTATAATCAAGACCGCCTAATCCAAGATCAATCAAAAAATGAATGCTGCGAGGTTGGAAACTGCTATTTGACGTGTTTGAGCGAATTTTCTGATGTCCTCTGTTGCTGTTGTTATTTTATCAAAGAACTTCTTCAATCGGTGAGTTATCCTATAAAAATCACGAAAAATTCCGGATTTTCAGTGAAAACAATCCAAAAATGTGATATCCCCTGATCTCCCCGTCATGGCTTTCTTACAATAAAAATTTAAATTTTTATTTCTTTGTGAAAAAAATTTAGAACAGGCGTCTTTGACGAAGAGCCGGGGATCTCAGAATTTCAACCAAAGATCGTGGATTGGGACAGGAGACTTTCCCCTCATTGTAGCATTCGGGCTGCAGGGCATTGATGCCAACCAACACGTTATTACAGAAGAAAACACCAGCATTCCAGTCACAGCACTTGGTAAAAATGTCACTTTGACAGTTCAGGAGGGTCTGTTCGGCTCTGAAAATAGTATTATGCACTTCGAAATGAGCGCGCAGAATCTCAGCACGTCGAGCTGGTAATACAAAGCTCGCGGGTTCGATTCCTCTCAGTGACGGAAATTCCAAAAGCGGCAAGCTTCGTCTCCAACTCACTTGCATGGCCCCTTGAGGATGACATTCTTCTCCACAGCTGCTGTACAGGCATCCAATTCTTTTTCATGCTGGTCCCTGCACGTTCCAATACAATAGAAATCACTCATCAAAACTGAAAAATTCCCTTTTGTTCCTTTCTTTTTGGACTAGAAAATGACTATAGTCAAAAAGGAGGGGCTCTTATCTTATCTCCTTGATTGATGGCTTGAACTTGATTGAAAAATGTCAGAAATCATAAAAGAAACTAACTGTTGTATCCGGCTCCGCATTGATACGTGGTAACAGCCAAATCAATCCAATAATCGTTAGCTTCGGTGAGGTTAGCTGCACCCAATTCCACTTCAAATGTGGGAGGACCCAGACAGGCGTATGGCTTGAGACAGGCGATCAAGGCATTTCCCATGCTGAAATGAGCGAAAATTATAGAAAAATGACGGTAAACGGTGTATTCTGTGAATCAACGGAAAGAAAAGTTGTTTTTCAATCCAAATGACTCCTCAAAAGTCGAATCCTCAAAAAGCTTTGTCTACAGAATTTTCACCAAAATCCCGTGGTAAATTACTCACTTGCAGATGGCAGGCTGAGCATCTGTTCCATCTCTATTGAGCCAATCCATTCGAATATCGTGGAAGACCCAATACTCGGGTAGATGTTTATCCGTCATGGTGATATTGTACCCGGCCATAAAGGTCTGGTAACATTTTGAGATGGCTTCAGCTTCTTTCGGAGTGCAGAGAGTTTCTGCAGCAGATGCCAAAGCGACGAGAGCAAAGCACAGGGCGATACGCATGGTTGGACTGAATTAGGGAAGTTGCCCCAGGCCTTATCTACTGTCCCGGAGAGAACAAAGAATTCTTGGGATTATGATGCGCAGTCAATAATCTCCAAATTGATGACTTTTCTGAATCAGGTCAGTTTTTGACTTTGTTCCCTTTGGGGGATTTGATGAGACTGTCAACAGAGGCCGACTACAGTCTGGGTTAACCGTCATCATTTGAACTTTTGATTTAATTTAATAAATTTTATTAATTAGGCTCTGGTTTTCCCCGTTTTCTACAGTAGACGGCTCCATTACTGCAATATCCACGAGTCTGGCTGAAAAGCAACCGAGTACAGCATTCGTTCACTCGACCATCACCAACGGAACACATATTGTCGCAATCGGGAAGGCGAATATCCCCGGATAAGACTATAAAAAGAGAATATTATTGTAATAGGTTGAAATCTTACCATTTTGGATGACGGAAAAGAGAAGAAAGACTTTCCAGCAGTTGAACATTCAAAAAATGACCAACTGCACTCAAAAAGTTCAAAAGAAACCCTCTCCTGGTAATAAATAATGGAAAAGTTCCCAGGAGCCTTTTCAACAAGTTCGACTAGAACGCGCATAAGTACTCACCCTGTACCCGAGACAAAAATATTGGCTAAAATCCTTTGGACAACCTGGGGAATTGAACCAGTCGGCTAGGCGCCTTGCATGCGTAGAGCTTGCCGAAAACATATCGTAATATTCCGTCCCAATGAGATTGGAAGAAATCTCCTGATCAAAATAAGAAGCCTTTTGTCAGGATTTGAATCTGCGGCATCAGGACCACCGGTGAGAATAACACGGCAATTTTTATCATATTCAATCAAACTTACCCTTCACAATTTATTGGATACAACAAGTTTATGCAATAAAAAGATTGCGGAAAGGGGCCAACAGGAAGGTACAAAGGATTTTGAAGGTGATTTCATTGTGATGGTGGGGCTTATGAGGACGAAGTTGTCGGTGGTGAAGTTTCCAGTTCACCCGGCGATGACGCTCTGGACATTTCAAAATGGACTTCCATGAAATATTCCCTGATTCGAAACTTGCAGGTATGATCGGGTTTTCCAATATTGCAGTTGAATTTGTACGGCCAATAGCAGTTCTTAGTTTTATCGAGAACAGGATTAAAATCCTGGAATAATGCGACCAGCTCTTGAAGAGCCTCTTCTACTGGCGGTATCGGTATGCATCCTGGGTCTCTATCATAATATCCTCTATAAGTGAAGAACTGAAGATTCGGATACGGTTCGCGAAGGTGCTGAAAACGGAATATAATCTGTTTCCAACTGTGGAGGAAACGAGAGTCAAGACGCGACTGTTTGAATGTGGCATTTTCCAATGAAAATTGGATAAATTTGTAGCCTGTTTCAAATGGATATGTTTTAGTTAAAGGTTAAATCGATCTAGATAGAGCGCTCGGGCGTCTAGATGGGTCAGATGCTCGATTTTGCTTTCTTGCTTATGCAATTTTCTGTGAATTTCTCTCTTATTTTCATGTTCATTTTTATTGCATTTACCTACTAAAATTCTAATCTATCGAAAAAATACAAGAACTAGCATAAATCATGGCGAATCCAAAAGTGCTATTTTTATAAAAATAAATTTTGTTGCAAATTTCAAAAAATTGGAATCCAGCCGTTGCGCAGCGAGACATTTCCATTTGAAACAGACTATACCTGATTTTCAAGTGGTCCCATGCCCGTTTCTCCCAAGTTTGGAAATCGGCTATAGAAAGGAAGAAACTCGTATTACCTGCAGAATTGCTTTGGCTATATCGAAATGCAAGTACATATCATCTTCTGCCACACCTATTACAAGTTTTTCAAACTTTCCCATGAAACTTTTTATTATATTAACCGCATCTCCCTTCATGTCGTCGAGACCAATTTTCAGCATTACCTCTTTCTAAAAAAACAAGTAGTTAAATAGCAAATAATTTACTACCACTCCTTTAACACTGAGCAGAACTTCGTAAAGATTTGACCAGCAACTCTGCAACCAGATATCCTGGGGTTTCACAACCTTCAAAAACTCCCCCAGTGCTTCTTTTGAAAAGTTACTAATATAATCTATCATAATGATATTCGCTGTTATACGGTATTTTTGAAATTTATCCGTGCAACGTGTTGGAAAATTAGCTTCCAGTGCTACAATAAAATCAGTGTCCAAAACTTGTCCGAGGAGTCTTACCTCGTTCTCTAAATGCAAAAAACGTAATCTGGTAAAATCGAACTCCATGTAGGCTTTCAAAATCAAACGGCTCGTACAATCTACGTCTGTGGCTGTCTTCTCCATCTACATCTAGATAATATCGTCTGTGACGAAATTTAAAAAAAAATCGGGATATTGCTGACGTTTTCTTATTTTTCTTGCTGGGGAAAATTTCCAATATGTATTCGCGGGGCAATATGAATTTGATATTCCGATTTGTTCGAATAAAATCTGCCATATGGCGGCACGTTCGTTGCATTCGAAAGAAACTTTTACATTCTAACTGAAAATTTAATTTGGGAAAAGAAAGGAGAAACAAACTTTGTTAATTATCTGCCCTAGCAGCTCCGATGGAAGTTGGAAAATACTATTCGCTTGTGTTTCCTGGGGAAACATCATCTCTCGCTGCTCTTCATCTTTTCTTTTACGGATAAATAGTTTCTTCCAATTTTTGAAGGGATTTTTGAACAAAGGCATTCCTGTGAGCAAATACAATGAGGAAGGCGTGAAAATGGCACCAGAAGAAACTTTGGTACGACGCGACTGATACGGCTATCCCAATTTTATTTCGCGTTGGATGGCCAGGGTCAAATATCGACATTTTTGTCATATGGCAGACAGCGGATTATATTGGTAGTCGTAAAATTCCCATGAACATTGGAGGAAACCATAGATGGGAATATTGACAAAAATCCTTGGAACAATCTGGAGACTGCAACCTTTCGACTACAAGCTCGGACCGCATGGGACGGAATTTGTTTTCTGTCGGTTACTCTACCAGCCAAGTGCTGTAAATTTTGTACCATGTAGGGTTTATGTGAATAATAATGGATACCGTATGCCTAAAGATTCATAAGAATTCCATTTCCCGCCACATTCTCCGTCATTTTCCGTCATAATTTCTTTTCCGTCATAATTTCTTGTAATTTTCACGTTCTAATCCCCTATTGGTCAGTAAAAGTCAAGGAATTCTCATCATCCCAACTCATAACGCTTCCAACTTTCCCCAATGACGGTTACTACCATTGTTGTCAGCAGTATTCTTGCTGTTACCATTGGTACGCTGCTTGCCTACTGGATCTATCTTGTCTATAAGACTTTCAATCTATTGTAAGTCATCTTTTTACCCACTTTTTATCCAGATTACAGTAAACGTATTATGAGCATGGAAAGAAAGTTGGCAATTATATCAAATACTATGGAAACTGGTAAAGGGGATACGGGTCTTACCACGAGATCGGAAGATTCGTCAAAGAAGCGCATGTGTACTACTGAAAAGTCTTCAAAAAGGTCGAAGAAATCGAAGAAATCCGCGAAGCCTAGCAAATCGAGCAAGTCCAAGAAATCGGGAAAATCCACCAAATCCACAAAAAGTACAAAATCAAGAAGTAGCGAATCCCGAGGAGATGCTGGAAAGGAGCGTAGCAGCAGCTGTCGCAGCAGTCGGCGCCAGCCACAGAAGACCCCTCCACCGGTGCTGGAAATCCGCGGCCCTTATCCGAAAATCGACCGCCCACCGGATAGGGAAAACTTCACGGATATGGTGGATAAACTGGCTGTTTTTGTCAAAAATTACATGAAATTTCCCGAACAATATCCGGTGTCAAATGACTGTCTGCCTGGCTTCCTCTACCAGCGAATGGAATCTCATCCGCCCAATCGACCGGTCTCCTTCCAGACGATTATGGAAGATTTTGAAAAACTCATCATCCCGGGGGTACGTTTTACTAATTTAATATGGGCACTTCCGCCGTAAGTTGTGAACACGACAACCGCGCATCGATCAAAAATGCAATTTTATACTATTTTTTTGACCTGTTTAAATCAAATCTGTTAAATCACAAAAATTGTCCACCAGATCAAAAATTACCATAATTCACCAATTTTTCAGATGACCCATTACAAGCACCCGCGCTACTTGGCCTCAAATGTGTTGTCCCGTTCGATTCCTGATATTATTGGCGAGGTTCTAGCCGTGCATATCGGCTCTCCTGGATTTATCTACGATGCGTCGCCAGCCGTAGCAGAAATGCAAGTGGCTATGATCAACTGGGCCGGCAGGGCGCTCGGTATTCCGGGACGATTCCTCTTCCACGCCAATAGTGAAACCTGCCAAGGCGGTGGCTCTTTTCAAGTAGGCATATTTCTATTTGTATGCGTGTTGCAGATTCCTAAGCAATATTTCGGATGCAAATGCCCTTTTTTGGATGATATATTACTATATTAAATTTTTCAGGAGTCAATTGGTGACAGTACACTGTGCGCCCTGATGGTTGCCCGTGTCTACTCCACAAACCAACAATACATCCAATCGAAACAAATCAAAAATAACGAAAATTTCCTCTTCGCCGAAGCCACCAGCAAAAATATCCAGGGCCATCACGCAATCTACAGTAAGCTTTGTGTTTACGCGAGTAGTGAAGCCCATTCGACGGTGGACAAGCAATGTCGACTGGCCATGCTACGACTGAGGAGAATCCCCGCCTTGGCTGAAAATGGCTACGGCATGACAGCCAAGCAACTGGATAAAATGATCAAAAAGGACATGGCCCTTGGGCGCATCCCTTGCTGTATTATTGTGACTCTTGGAACGGATGGAATCTTGGCCAATGATGAGCTCGGTAAAATTGGCCGACTTGGAATGAAATACAATTGTTGGGTGCATGTGATGGCGCACAATGTGTCCTCCTTCTGGTTGGAACCGAAATTCCGCCCGGCGCTTGAAGATCTAAATTATGCTAATAGTATCATGGGCCAGTTGCCGTATCACTCGAATAATATGGTGGTTGTTTGGACCAGGAATCAGAGCCTGTGGAAAGATGGATTCCGTATCTTTGCCCAATATTTGAAACCGTCGAAGAATTTTGCTATTGATGAACGCGATTGGACAATTCATTTGAATCGCAGATTTAGGGGAATCAAAGTCTGGCTCAATTATCGTCTAATTGGTAAGGAATACTGCTATTCACATTAATTTTCCCATATTTCAGGTCTGAAGCGTATGCGTGAACACGTGAATCAAATTTGTCGACTGACCGCCTACCTGGAGGAGAAGCTCTCAGCCAATGAGAATATCCGCCTCTTCAGTGGCTGTGTCTTGAACTCGTTCTGCTTTACCTATTTCGAAAAAGGCCTGTCAGCTGCCGAACTGGCCAAGTACACTCGCCTTCTGGGTGTTTTCCTGAACGAATCGCATCGTATCTTCCTCAAAATTACCAACGTCGGCGGTGCTGTTGTCCTTTCCGTCAGTATCAGCTATGAGGACACGACGTACCAGCTGCTGGATGAAATGTACACAGATATCAAGGATTTGATTCTAATCTTCAAGGAGAAGAAAGACGATCCGACGCTGCTCAAATTCCCGCCAGAGATGGCTTTGGACTCGTCCGAGTCGACGATTATGACGCCTAGGACGGCAATCTCCTTCAGTGGCCCTGGTGCCAACAGCCACAAGGAAATTGGAATCGAACAGAAGCCGCAATAGAGCATGACAATATATTGTAGATCTTTTTATGTAGAATAAATGGGTGGCAGGCAAATATTCGTGTTTATTTTTTTTGTGCTTAGTCAATGCATTGAAATTCAAGTATTACACGGCTAAAACTAACTAACAAAGTACATGAACGGCCAACAATTCCTAACGGAAGTTCGAATTTATAACTGTTAAGGTTATTTTCTCCAGATGTTTCTAGAAGAATTGGATTGAAATCGCTGAACTGTTGAGTTAACTCCTCTCCTGAAGGCAACGAAAATCTATCGAGGTGCCATACGGACAAAGTAAAAGAGCGTAGGTTTGGAAACGATTCGCAGCAGAGACACTGAAAAATACGGAAATGTGAAACAAAATGGAGTACTTTTTGAGAGGAAACGCTGCGTGCGTCCTATATAAATTTTTATTTGCATAAAATTCAAAGAATTGCTCAAAAATTGGCAAAGTTCTTGCTGTGCCCGCACTCAAAAATTCTCTACACCCGTTTCTCCCGACCTCCGAGAAGTTCGAAAATGGTTATCGGTTGCAAAAACTGAAATAAGCTCCTAATATCTACCACGGGATTATCGAAAAGTACCAAAAATACCTGCAAGAGCCCATGGGCTATATCTAAATATGGTGCTAGTCTCTTGGCGCTTACAGTAATTATACGCAGGAAATGCAATTTAGCCAAAATAAACATCGTTGTCCATGAATCCGGCATGACTCCCGAGTGTGTATGTAGAACTAATTCTTTCTAAAAGCGAATATCTACGAAAAATAAGCCGGATAACCAGTTCTTTTGCATGAAGAAGAGTTTCATATCGAATTGGTCTCAAACTATGTTGTCTGACGTGCACAGGTTTCAGAGTCTTTAACAGCTCCTCATACTGTTCATTATCCTTTCCATAGAAATGTACTGCATTCATTATTTTTGATGTTATACGATATCTTTTTAGAATATTGCAGCAATGGGATAATTCTTCAGCTTGTATTTCGGACATCCCACTTTGTTGTATTTTAACACCAGCGAAGCGAATTCCATTTAAAATTTCCAAATTATCCGCCAACTTTGTTGTATGGCGTCTTTGATGTTTAAATGTTCTTTCTGTTGCCATTGAGCTGTATCGAACTCTCCTTGGCTTCTCTATCATGGTACGGCGGCAATTATCATAATTCCCAATAATGCCAATGGTACCATCATTTATATCCAGCGTAAAGTTATCCGGCAAGCAGATCACAACATTTTGACTGGTTTGAATAATATCCGCCATATAATGGCATGTCTGCTGCATCCGGAAATAACTTTTGCATTCAAACTGAAAATTTTACTTTGGAAAAATTAAAGGTAGACAAACTTTCGTGGCTATCCGCTCAAGGAGATGCGGAGGAAGTTGCAAAAGATCTGACATTGGATTTCTGTAAGAATTAATAAATAAATGATAAATTATTCAGAATGAAAAAGAGGAAAAATTGGTTATTCCAACATTTCAGGCGAGAAAGAGAGAGACGTGTCTCTATCGATAAACCTTCATCAAGCTGGAAAAATACCCCGCTGATAAAGGAGCAGCTGACGCATGCAGTCCTCGAATCGACACAAGAATATCACCAAAAATTCATTGACAGTGGAGAAATACGAAGCTCATCAAAGTGGATTTGAATTTGCGACCTTTGGAATATTTGGATTAGAAGCTAATCGTAGGCCACTGACGCTCCCAGTTTCTTTACAGATGACTGCGAGGTTGAAGTAAAAAAAAACAATTTATTATTGCTTATTATTCGAAAATGATTCAAGAATATCATAGAGAAGCCTGTGATTTACCACTGTCCAACCTTGCAACAGCTGCGCAGACGACGGAATAATCTCATACCGCAGATATTGGGCAGAATAAACAGAAAACTTTCATGAAAAGAAGGAATTACGGAATTATTAACAAAAATCCTTTGGACAGAGGAAGGAATCGAACCCGCGATTTTTGAATTACAAATCGGCTCCGCTCCTGCCGTCTTTCTATCGTCCGTTAAGCTATTTTTTTTTCTCCAAAATTCTTTTCAATGACGTATACTTTTCCCAATTTTCCAGGAGACGCGTCTCCATCATTTAAAATTCATGGATAACAAAAGAAAAGGCAGAATATCAACCACGAGCAATCAGTATGCCGCCCTTCTCTGGAAAATGGTACAAATAGGCTGATCCTAGCCAGGGTTTTCATTCAATCGACAGGACAATGATCCAGCTCCTGTTCCCCTTCTTCTTGGCTTCAGCCTCTGCCTTCAATTGGACTGAGCCAAATCTTGGAAGAACCTGCAAACCGCTGGAAAATGGCACCGCTCCTGGGATCAAGTACTACCGGGATCGTGATTCCTTCGAGATCCTGCCCTTCTTCTACCGTGGCTGTGGAGGCGATGAAAATCGTTTTGACAATCGAAGTGTTGCTCCTATGATCAGTATGCACTTTGGGTAAAATTAATGCCGATTTCCAGTGGATTTCTCTCCCTGTCCTGGGTATCCAAATCCTGTTGGAAATGGCTGCAACACCGGACAATACCCCGGAAGTCAGCCCAAACCTTGTCCGTCTACCGCCTATTGTCAACAAGGCTTTCCTTTCAACGGATTTGGAAAATGCTGCGATTCTGGAGCCAGAGGTAGATTTAGAACTCCTTTAATCAAACATTCTAAGAGCGTGATGCCGAAAATAGGGAAGCTCCTCATTGTAAAGCTGCTGGACTGGCCACCGTCAAGGAGAAGAGATCCTATGGCGAAGTGAACCTCCTTGGTCGGAACTGTAGCCACAATTTCTGTCCCCAAGGATCCAACTGTCACCAGGGAGAATTCTACGCTTACTGCTGCTGGAAGCCGTCTTCTTCACTTCGTAACAACCAGGGACATCTCTTCATCCAGCCGAATCCTGGACGACTTTGCGCTCCTGGAGAGAAAGGAGCGGTTCCTGGTATTTATGTGAGTAAAAATACAATGAAAATCCTCTGGGACTTGGAAAAATCCGCCATTTTTTGCGAGCTAATCACAATAATTCCTCGGCACGCTCGTGTACATCCCCACAAAATTCCCTCCAGAAAAATTTAATTTCCAGTACTACGCCGACGGTGACACCAACCAAGTCTTCCCCTTCTATTACCATGGTTGTGGAGGCGATCAAAATCGCTATTCGTCTCGAAGCCTAGCTCCAATTATGTGTAAGTTTTTCTGATTTTCAAAGGATTTCTAAATTTTCAGTGGACGAGCTCCCATGTCCGGGAAATCCTCGCTCAACTGGAATTTGCACCAGTCGACCGGTGCTCCCTGGACAGAAGGAAAAGCGCTGCCGTGCCGATTCTTACTGCATTCCTTCATGGAATCCAACTATTCCTGGCCAATGTTGTAGCAGCGATGCTCGGAATAAGGAGCTGGCCAATCGAAGTGCCCCCAAATGCCTGGTGGATGGATTACAGCCTGTAATGGAGAAGCAATACGGAAGGGAGACGATTCTGATTGGTCGCAAGTGCTACCACAGCTTCTGCCCCATCGATACTGAATGTCATCAGGGAGAATTCTATGCCTATTGCTGTGAGAAAAAGGATGTCGTCCATCCTTTGCATTGATATCGACAATAAAGAATTTGCAATTATGAATTTTTTTTATGGAAACGTGCGCTGTGGGACCTTACGACAGGTGCCTTTGGATTTGAGTTTCTAATGCAAATTTGAAATCTTTCCCTGATTTTCAAGCGGGTCGTACAAATTCCATTTCTCCCAGAGCAGGAAATCGATTCTACGAGAAGTTATGGGGAGAAAATAAACATGCAGTGTTTATTTTATTTCCCCTTTTATCAGATAAGCCTTCAGGTCTTCTTCCTTCACCAGTTCTTTACGACCAAAATTTTTTTGTCTAAATTCTTTTTTTCTTGTGCTGAAATTATCCTAAGAATCTATTTTTTAGATGTCTGATCTGCTTCAACTCCCTCAACATTTATTAGAACGGATAGTCACCAAAGTTTGTATCCATTCTCCTGTCCCCAATTAAATTTTTCAGTTTGAATGGAAATGTTATTTTCGAATGCAGCAGACATGCCATTATATGGCTGATTTTATTAGAAACAGCCCCAATGTCAAAATCTTCATGGCACAAAATTCTCGTCTGATTATATTTCCAGGTAGTAATGGCGTGCTCGGTTATATTGTACGCCTTTCCAATTGGCATAAATCTGCAAACTTACCCGATTTGGAAAGTCTTTATAATGTTTGTTTTGGAGACCTTGGATTTGAACGAAGTTCGTCGCAATCCATTTCAAATCCGTTTTTATACAGTTAGATACGCACCAAGACACAAGGCCAAAAGACATATAGCCAATATCTGCAATGTTCTGCAAAAACACCGTATAACAACGAATAAACTGGAATTACAAGGGATTTCTAAAGATGAATGCGAGGAACTTTTCAAGATTTTGAAACCTGTGGACGTCACTGTAAATAGCTACGGCACAAATGTATGGGAATCGCTTTTAGAAGCAAAACAAATGGTAATAATCTTTTCTGTCTGGATGCTTATAGTTTACAGAAAACCCTAACGATATCTCTAAAGCGCCGAGACATCCAAGATTTGCCTATTATGAAAACACTGGTAGCCAAATGTCTTTCGGTAGCTATAAAAGTTCATACTAGGCATAAGATTGACTCTTATTTTGAAATAATCAAGGGCATTTTACAAGTATTTTATTTTGTCTTATTTTATGAGGATTTCAGCATCTTTATTCTGAACCGCTCCCGACTCTCCGTTACTTTTCTTTTTATGGACACTTTTCTGATGGAAGCTGGATAAATCCAGATGAATTGATGATAGAGTTCGCTAATTTCAATCTGATTCGACTTGATGACGACCCGATTCACTCAATGCCGGGATATATATTTAAACTTAAATGTCCATTAGAGCGAAATGAGTATTCTTGTGAACTAAAAGTTGCCACGAAGAAAATAGTCATCGACTGTAAATTTGAAGCTCCGAGAGAGAGCGCCGTACTCCCAATCGAAAGATTGCGAATTTGATCTTATTCAAGTCCCAAGTGTTTATCCCAATAAATAAAATATTTTATAGAAGAGTTTATTACGAGAAAACAGTTGTGTCACTTCTATTTTATTTTTGCCATTTGATTCTTTATTGTTTGTCCTTTATTCCATCTTTCTTCGTCTTTTTCTTCTTGGGTGACTTGTCCTTCTTCTTCGGTTTTTTTGTCCTTCGACGTCGGTTTTGTCTCTTCTTTTTTCATTTTAATCCGCGGTGCCACTTCCTGTCGAATGCTGATTGCTCCTTGAATATTATTCGGCTAATTGTTGAGCAGTCCAAGAATATCTGCATGACTCAGCCGGACGCTGACAATGCTCGGAGAGGCGCCAAGAGCCGGAGAGACGCCGATACTGCTAGATGAGATGCCAAAACTGCTGGGCCGGCTGCTGACAATATCGGCACTTGAAGATAGGAAAATAGGGTTGCGTTGGGCGGACAAATCCGGCTGCTCCATGCTTGTTCCACTCAGCGAAATTTCGAGATAAACTTTCTTCACTGTGACAGGCATCTTTGGCCCGTTTATTTCAAGCAACACAGAGACAAGTCCCGGGGCATCGGTCATTCCAACGTCGGTCAAATGTTTCGTCGCATATTTGCCGTCTCCGTTTGTTTCGTGCCAGTCCAACTTTTCCAGCAGTGGATTATTCTGGATAACTATTCCACCGCGGAATACATTTGGATGATATCTTATTTCTTTTGTGATTTGTTTTAATACAGGATTTCCATCAATTTCCAGATTATAAATTTCCAAAGTACCAAAAGCTTTGAGCTAGTAGCCAGGAATTTTTGCATTCGACACGCCACAAGTAATTTGTAAATGTATTCAAAAGTAGTCGGGTTAAATTTTTTGGTTTTCAAAATGTTCCAGTCCGCCAAATTCTTGGATTTGTTGGGAGGCCTGTCTCAAGAAAAAAATTTCAGATGTTTGCGCTGCAAACGCTACGCACGCATGCGTACGGAGCTCACTAATTTGCGAATTACAAGTCAAAATACAGCCCCAGACATTCCTACATCTAACGCCCCACTAAACGGCAAAAAGTTAGAAATACCACGGAAAATAGCAGCAATAAGAAAAAATTCGACCGCATTGTAGGCAATAAAACGACAATATCTGATTTTTTGGACAAAAATTGGCTTTTGACGAAGCGATTTAACATGAAAATTACCTGCAAAAAGAAAATTGACATTATCTTGACATTGGCAACTGGCCATTTCTTCGACGGTTGTGTCTTCTCATCCCCCAATATGAGTCGATTTTCTTCTGTTTGCCATTTGTTGATGTGTTACCTTTTCGCCGGTCTTCTGGTAGCTGTAAACTGTAAACTCGAAGTGCCAGAACCTCCGAAGTGTAACAATCTTACCGCAGATTTTCATCTGCGAGACGATGCGGATGCGTGCCAATTCGACAAAAATGATCCTCGCTTGGGATCCAGGCATCGTCTCGTTTTATTGGACTTTTCCGAAGCTCAAGAAAATGTCCTGAATACATTTTTTGCCAAAGGATTTGAGACAATTGATGGCTCTGTAAAAATGGAAGGAAATAAATACGTGGTGACCATAAATTTTGCAGGGATGAAAGAATGGAGCGTAAAACATAGTCAGTACAATATCCTTCTGCATTAAAAACTATTTAGGGGCATATTTTCGAATTAAGAACAATCCAAAATTGAAGAATATTACATGGAATAATGGTGTTGGCTTCGAGGTTATCGACCTCGAAATTATGCGCCCAAAGGTTTTTGTTGAAATTTACAACAATCCGCTATTGAATACGAGCGCAGTAACGCAATTTGAGAGCTTCCAGAGGGAGGACATATCTGTATATTTGTCAAAAGAACTTTACGGTAGGTTTTTGTACTTATCGTAAACTTCTTCCAGAATGCAAATTTGAAGATGTTCGAGATCGAAGGGGACATTACCCATCTGTACATCCGGAAGTACTGAAAAATTGTGGAAAGATTTATGGCGATTTGAAATTGAAGAAAATGACTATTACCAGGAATCTTGAACTGGATAACGATGCTTGTTTGAGGCTGATCGATATGGAAATGAAAGGTGCTGTAATCACGGCACCACCTGGAAAAGGAAACACCGAGTGTAAAGATTCTAGCAAAGCGAAGTCAGAAACCAGAAATAATAAGAATTTATGTCACACTGAACTACAGAAGATATATGAATATTTTGAAGACGCGTCCGAAGTCATAATTGAACCGGACATTTCTTGCGGTAAGTTACAATGGTCGGGAAAGATACGCGTGCAAATATTTTGGTAAAAATCCTGGGGATAAAGTTGGAAACTTTTTGTCCTCGAGGCAATTGAACCAGCCATATTTGGATTGCAAATAGGCGCGCCAATTACTCAATTATTGGCGCGCAGGAAATTCTCCGCTACATAAAGTTTCCAGGTTTTTCCATAAAAAGAGCCCGAGTTCAATCCTCGCCAATCTATACGCGCCATATCACCAAAAACCCACCAGTAATACGCAATTTTTCAGCGACAACGTGTAAAACCCAATTTGATATTGACCATTTGTTCATTATTTGTGATGAGATTACCGAAGATCTCGATATCAGTTCCTGGTTCGCTGGATCACGCGCACTGCCGTATAAGCACGCAAATCTGAAAAGAATCCAAGCTACCGTAACCATTTCCAGCTCCAATATAAAGACGATTAATCTAACAGCGTTGATGGAAGTCAAACGTGGGCCTTTTCCTTTAATAAATTGCAAATTTCTTTAAGAGTTAAAAATTATTGACAATCCGGATCTGAGAGAAATTATTTTACCTTCTGCAGTGACGATAGAAGAGCTGACTATCACGGGAAATGACAAATTGAAACTGCCCGCTCTCAAGTTCCCAAAAATTAAGCCAAAAAACTCTACAATCGCATGCAATGTGGATAATTCTACGACGATCAGTGATATCCGCAACCTGGAGATGTGTACAGTAATTAAAGGCAAACTGGTCTTGAAGGGATTGAGACAGCAACCGGAGGATCATGTCCTCAAGGATAAAATCATCGACGGATGTGTCACCGTGGAAGGAACTAAAATACATAATGTGAAATTCTTAGACAGGGCTGTTATCCAAAATTGCACACGATTTCATATGTTCAAGGATAATCCGGAACTTTGTCCGATAAAGGCTTTGCACAATCAGACGGTTGAAATTGAGGGAAAGAGGAAGATTAAAGGATGCGGTACGTTTTTATGGACTACGGGCGAAAATCGAGCTGACAAACATTGGACTATGATCCTTCTTAACCACGCGCCCGCAATTTTAGTTTGTGGATTTTGCACCCAATTGTTACGTGATTCTGTCCCCTAATCGGCCATATGACCTCCCAGCAGCTGAAGAATTGTATATTTATCATAATTTTTCAGAAAAAGTATGTAAATCGTTAAAGGAGAAGGAGTGCGTCATTTTCGATGGCAGTTTAACCATCACCGACGCCACTTCTACAGACGAATTGCGTGATTTACAAATAATCAAAGGAGATGTCACTATTATTGGTACAAAATTGAAAAATTTAACTTTTCCCAAATTAGAAACTATTAAAAGTGATAAAGGTACGGCTTTTACTGGGTAGTGTTAATCAATTATTGTTCAGCACCAGCCCTTAAAATTAAAGATAATGGCAGATTGGAATGGATATCAATGCCGAATATACTGACAATTATCACAGCAGATGGTAGCAGGCCGTATGTTGAAATTGTCAATAATTATCAGCTAGAGGATCAAGAATTTCTACCAGAAAAAGTAAAAAACAGCTGCCAGGACATGGAGACAGCCATCTGCTATTTACCTTACAATAAAAGAGGCGGAGGTACACATTTTTACAGGTGGAAAATTTTAAATTCTAGATGGAATCCCGCTCTATGGCTGGTTTATCATTGCGGCCCTTCTTCTCCATTTATCAGCCATTGGATTTGTCGTCGCGTGGAAATGTTTTAAACCAGATTTTGAAATCAGCCAGAAGCCACCAAAAGAATCGGAAGTGGAAGCGGAGCGGCCAGAACTATCCGTAACACCGAGTCTTGTGAGCAGAACACCGGCTACAGTAACCCCCACTAGTGGAGAAACGACGTCCGTGACAAAAGATTCCAATCTCCGGACTCCACAACAATTGGGCACATCGAAATCACCGGAAGGAAAAACACCAAAAATGTCAAACGAATCTGAAGAAAAAGAAACAAAAAAATTCTAAATAAATAAGCTTGTTCAGCACTTGGTTTCTAATTTTTATTCTCATATTTACTTGGACAATTTTGCACCTTTCTTTTACTTTTTTTTGCTAGCAGTAGATGATAATCGGAGTAGAGGAGTACAAGAATGTTCCTCGTGTTGTTTATATTCATCGAAATTATTTTTCTCCAAGTTGAGATGTTCCCTGCATGGATCGCCATATGGAGTTAGCTTCGGAAGTGTTGTATTTCCACAAAGTATTTTAACAATTTTAAGATTAAAATTCTTATACAGAATATGGAAAAGTAGATAAGAATTTTATGACGGATTGCTGTAATTCTGTGAAAAAGTACCGTATAACGGCTGAAAACCTGGACTCATAGGGTTTTATTGAAAAACAATTTTCGAATGAACATTTTGACGAGTTGCGAACGAATTTAAAATCTATAAAAGTCCGTTTGGACAGCACAAAATCTAATATGTTTGAGGCAATTCTCAACTCCGATGAAGTGATAAGAGTCTTTTCCGCATACATGTAATTTTTATAGAAAAAAGCTAAAATTGACTTATACCAATAAATTTTCGCGTATAATTGCATATTTAAAAAAAAATAATAATGAAATTAACATGGTCCATAACTCATGTGGAATCCTCCTCGGACGTCGCTCTCATTTGTCTCAAACTTCACTCGAACATCGCCGACTATTTGGATTTGAGTTCCACTTACATCCAGGCCAGTTAATCTGAAAATGGCCGTTATTCTAGGTTAAAATATGGTCAGAAATACTCACGCAACAAGTTCTTCTCCTTCCTTGCCATTTACCAATTGATAAAATCTCAAAAAGTCTTTTTCCGGTTCCAATTCATAGTAGACTGTGAAGCAGATCTTCTTATTCAATGCCTAGAAGCATTTCTTTAAATGAATAATGAGCACCTACCTTAAAATCGTAGACTTTCATTTGGTGATTACAGTATCTGGCCGTTTGGGGATCAGGAATCCATGGCTCCTTGCTATTTGTGACTAATTTATAATTTTTCGGAACTTGGATGAAGGATGTCTGCCCATAATCGGGGCTTTTATTATCCGCAAAGGTGTTGACGCAAACTACAATAATTTTTTCTTTAAAAAGAGGGTCCCTCACCCTTTTCCGCGCTCATTAAATAATCATTTATGAACCGGGTTACTGTCCTATCCGAAGTGTCGGAGGCTGTGAAGACGCTCCAACCGGAAGGTGTATTGATCAGGGATTCGATAGATTTGACGGATGGTTGGTCCAATCGGTAAGCAATAAATATCGGATGGACGTCATATTGAGTAAAATCCAGGGATTTCAGTGTTTCGAGATCCACAGGACTGAAAATTGAGCCGATTTGCTACAATTAACGAAGAAAAGTTCTTTTCGAGTGGGTAGCGCGTCTATTTCTGGGATTTTGTGAATATTTCTGCCCAAATTACGCTCCAAATGCCCAGTAAAACCTACACATTATTAGAAATGACCAGCAATAGCCGCTGAGCATTTGGCCGCGAATTTTGATATTCAAATCCTTCTGTGTTATTTACACGGAACATGCTCTTTTCTTTGTCCAAAAGAGGAGACAGCGCGCTGAAAATTATGGGTAAATCCTGTGGAAATTATTCTTACTGCGCATATCTGGTAGCCAAGAATCGGATATGCGGTAAGGAACGGATTTGACTGATTACTGCGGCGGAATCCGATGCCCAGGGCTAAAATCTGTTATGTTTCGGTTTTTTTGTGGAGTAAAACCTGTAGCAAATTTCCAGAATTAATTTGAGTCATGGAATTTAGCGCCAGCCGGGTTCCTTTCTTCCCATTATCCGTTGAATTTCCATTTATTACACTTCCTTTGATTTTTTCCACTATTTTAGCTGCCAATTCTTTTGTCTAAAATATTTTCCTTCATTTAAAAGAATTTTTAAACTTCATTGAAAGCAGTCGACCCGCCGGTGTTTTTTCCTCCGTCCACCATTATCAATAGATCATACGAAATCCATGAGTAATCTTTCCCATTTGTGTTTAAATTTTCCATGGCCTCTTTTTGTTTTCCAACCGGTTCAATTGTCCTTTGAGTTGGTTCCGGTCGCCTTCTTCTCGTATTAACTGACGCAGTTGATTTCACTGGTTCCATTTCTAATGGATCTTGTCTTTTTCCTAGAGAAATAGCATTTCCTTTAAATGAAGTCAACCTTGGCAACAATAGGCGTAGAATTCTCCTTGGATACAGTAGGATCTGGATGGACAGAAGCGATGGGAGCAATTTCGCCCTATTTCCCCGGTCTTCCAGAGGCCGTAGACTTCACACAAAGGTCCCTTCTTGTTCTCTTCTACTCTGGCTAGAAAAAGAATTAATTTAAAATCCGGGTAATATTTCCCCTGCCTGTAACAGAATTATTGCAACATTGTCCAGTTCCTGATGTATATCCAGCGTAAGAACACGTGTACCCTTCTGGACACTCTGGAATTTTACAGTAAAGGTTTTTGTAAATTGCTGTAACCCACTGATAGCTGTAGCTGTAGAACTCCTATGCAAGGTACAAATCGACCCACGGATAGGATATCCCGGACAACCGCCGTCAAAATCCGCCATAGTTACGACCATTTCACGACTCAGATATGTATTGGCCAGATCTCCTCCACAGCCTTTGAACATAAATGGAAAGGATTCCCCGGTCTCATAGTCATAGTAGTACTGAAATTGAATTATAAAAAAATAGCTAAAATGGGTACTCTGATCCCTCCTGTGCCATTTTCTCCTTTTCGACATTCTCGACCAAAATCAGGATTTAGAAACTTGTAGCAGAAAATGGCGGAAATTTGAATAACTAGAAGAAGAAGACGAGACATTGTAAAGTGCGGGAATGTACCCAGTAAAAAACCATCTGGAACATAAACGAGGGGCCGCCCCGTGTTAATTGAAAACATGTGTCAAATTCGTTAAAGTGCCGCCTGAAATTGCTGGTTGCAACACGGCCGGTGAGAAATTTTACGAGACACATGAGTCACTTGTTGAAGACACAGCCCTAGTCAGCAGTATTGGCATCTCATCCAGCAGTATCGGCGTCTCTCCGGCTCTGGGCGCCTCTCCGAGTATTGTAAGCGTGCAGATATTCTTGGCCACCTCAACAATCGGCCGAATAATATTCAAGGAGCTATCAGCAATCGACAGGAAGTTGCACCGCCGATTAAAATGAAGAAAGAAGAGACAAAACAGGCGTCGAAGGACAAAAAGCCGAAGAAAAAGGACAAATCACCCAAGAAGAAAAAGACGAAGAAAGATGGAATAAAGGACAAAAACTAAAGAATCAAATGGCAAAAATAAAATAGAAGTGACACAACTGTTTTCTCGTAATAAACTCTTCTATAAAAATTATTCAATTTCATTAAATTCTTTATAAATTTCTGTAGATGTTATTTGGTCGACTATTAGAGCTTTAATTCACAAACTACTAATGTATTCGGGCCAACACAAGATCCATTTAGCCAGGAACCACTGGAAGCATCTATCTGAATAGCAGAATTACGCCTTGTTTTTTCCTGTTTCCAGCAGTAAAACAAATGCCGAAAAAAAGCGAGATCAAAGATCTATCGATTTTTATGTCCGGACATGGATATTCAGTTGTATTCTGCTTGTCTCCTAGTTCTATAAATGAACGAGATGTTGACCAAGGATGTTTCTCCCAATCCTCGTTCTCCATTTTACCTCCTCGACCTACCACCTAATCTTCTGGAAAAAGTTCTAACCAAGGTGTTTTTCCTCAATTTTCAATTCCCTCATCAATAATTTTTCTAGCTGCCCTGGCAAGTTTATTTCAAGCTGCGCAAGACCTGCAAACTAATCAATGACTTTACTCGTACCAGTAGAAATATCCGGGTCTATGTGGATAGAAATTGTCATTTATTGTGTGAAAATGATGATGCGGGATTGTATAAATTGATAATTGAATTTCACTGGACTTATCGAATCACACAAACGGACGTAGAAGATTTTTACGGAATTCGGTTCAGATCTGTGGCTTTTCCACGAGGTTAGTCAAGTTTTCAAGGATTTCTGACAGGAATTTGTAAAAACCCGTGCATATTAGATAAGAAATCTGAACCGCTAATCATTCGACCATGAGCACATCCGGGATTATTGAGGCCATCCGGAAAACTGGGAAAATTATCACATTTTCCAGAAATCAGCCAAGATTTTGAACAATTTTACACAGCACTGAAGAAATACCGTATAACTGGAGTGAGGCTATCCCTACCACATAATTATGGACCAGCCAAGTTGACAAAAAAACAGTGCACCAAGCTTTTTAACTTCAACAAGCCCGAATTTTTAATAATGAATACCATTGGCTCAAATCAACTGGAAGCAGCTTTTTCTTTAAAAAATCTCGTGGGTTTTGTATCGAATTTGGTGTAAATTTGATTAGAAAGAAGTTGCCATAGCAATTGAACCTGAAAATGCCCTCTGGTCTGTAGAAAATTTGCTTGGTCGTGTAGAAAAAATGACAATGATTGTACACTCAGGAGAAAAAAGTCTACCAACCGAGAGCTTTTTCAATTTGGTTTCAGAAATACTGAAGGTAAATTGATTTTATTACCAGTTATCGAAGTTTAGTTGCTGCGTTCCGCGTCTTTCCCAAATCTTCGCTCATTTTCAATAGACATTCCATGGAGGAGACCTGTCCCAGCGATGAATCAACTCCTGACAAGACTGCGAGAATTTGGTCCTGTTGCAAAAATGAATGTCCGATACCAGCAGGAGCGGAAGATATTTTTGACTACTTTCCAGGATAGAAACGGATTTTCCAGTGAATTTATTATGAATGATTTTCATGGGAAGATACAATATGGAGGAAAATATTTGTAATTCACAAAGACTGTCCTTTTCTATACTATCATTTATTCAAAAAATATATACGGTAATAAATAAATGTGTTGTCCATAATGAAAAACCTTTTTTTTATGCAGAACATTATTTTCCGTGTGGGCTGACAGAGACAGTATTGCCGTCAACGCAAGTTGCTTTTCCAGTGATGTTGGCAGCCCCAGCGCCTTCGGGTGTCCATTGCCATTTTTGTTCTGCTGTACAGGTGAAGGACGTGGTTACGCCTTTCTTCAAGGTTATAGGAGTGTTCTAAACTGGGTATCTTACGCTAACAACACCAGTATTTACGTCAGCAAGTGTTATCATAATGTTTTCCATTTCAGGACATTCGAGAGTTGCCGTATAACACTTCGTGGCGTCGTCATTAATTTCTACGAGCTCTTTTGGGGTCAGATCGCCAACAGCGTCAATGAGATCCATCTCAGTACAGAGCTGACATTCTGAAAATATTGACTAGTTTCTCAAAAAAATATAAAAATTAACTGGTATCGGGTTCACTTGGCCTAGTTGGTGCGGGTCCGGGAGCACAGGCATCAATAATCATGAAGAGGCAGCCAGCAGCGAAGAAGAAGGCGAAGAAGGTGTTCATTTGAAGAAGATGATGACTTTTCCAATCCCCTGATCCCTTTTATACCGCGAAAAGTTCAGATTCCTGGCCATTTCAATGGCGCGGAAAACGATTATTGCCACTTTTTTGACCAACTGATGTTGCATTTTCCTGATTCGGTCAGGATCTCGCCAACGCGCTCGATTGTAGCTTGGTAAAAAGTGGATAGGAATTTCGCTGACATGGAAAATAACCAATATTATTGATTAGTTTTTGGGAATGGGCATAACCGGGAGGGTCATCGGCATTTTTCAAGGGTTTATTGCTGGCTGAGCGACCAGATCATTCCACCATGGATCGACCGCTGACTGCCGAAGAAGTGCGAAATACCAAATGTTGTCTTATTTATCACCGTCCTTGTTTCATTGGATTTCGGCCCATTTTGGTTATTTTGGAGTTTGTTGAGGTAATTTACAAATATCACTGGTCCAATTCATTTTACCACGGAATTTATGCAAATATTTTTAAATATTCACTGTCCAATTTCCCCTTTTAGATATTCTTATGGATCGAATACATGTTTTACATGCAATCAAGGGATATTACTGTAATGTTCGTGCTTCTCTCTTTGTCGGAGATTTTTTGGCTAACTGTCGCCTTTGTATCTATTGTTGCTGTACAGCTTTTAACACAACATTTCTTATGCAATTTATTGGCTAATTGATAGGCTTATGGCAGCAGTAGGCGTAGAATTCTCCCTGGAAGCAGCTGGATGCGAAGGGACAGAATTGGTGGCTACAGTTGCGTCCAAGAAGGATCTCACCGCCCTTTTCATGAACAACAGGACGTCCAAGAGCCTTGCATTGAGGTGCTTCACGATTTTTGGCTGCTCGCACTTTAAAATTGCAGTTAATAAAAATGGAAAAGCCTACCAGCTGCTCCAGAATCACAACATTCTCCATGGCCGCCCCATGGGGAGACTATACTACAGTAGGCAGTTGGAGGACAAGTTTTAGGCTGAGGACGAAGATGAAGATGAGGGAAATCCTCTGGAGGAATGGGGTAATCATATTCACCTTCACCACATTCACCAACGTTTTCGGGATAACCAGGACAGGGAGAATAATCCACTGAAAAAGGGAATTAAATTTATTTTGGCCTAGTTTCTTACTGATCATGGGAGCTACGCTTCGATTGTCATAGCGATTGTTGTCTCCTCCACACCCACGGTAGAAGAATGGGAAACTCTCGAAGGTTTTGCTATCATGGTAGTATTTGAGTCCGGCCCTGCCAGTTTCTCCATGTCTACAGTATCTTCCCAGATTGGGTTGAATCCAATTGTAGGCGGTGGCAGCAGCCAAGAAGAGGCAGAATAGCAGGAGACGAGCCATTGAATGAAACCACTGGCTGGAAGCAGCCTATTTGTACCATTTTCCAGCCAAGGGCGGCATATTGATTTACTGACTGTTATTCAATTTCTATTGTCATTTATGAATTGATAATGTCAGAGACGCGTCTCCGAAAAATGGGAGAAAAGTGCACGTCATTGAAAAGAATTTGGGAGAAAAGCCAGCTGAAAAAGAAATACAGGCGCCGCTGTAATTGACTGGTTACCGGGCCAAAATTGTAATTCAAAGCATGCGGGTTCGATTCCGCCCAGTGACAATAATGTCCCCCCTTTGCCCATAGGATTTTTGCTAACATTTTTGGGTAGATACGTGATATTACTTCTGTGACTGCAGGTGCGCAGCCATCTGCAGGTGCGCAGCTATCCCACCAAATTTGCAATCAAAAAACCGAGAGTTCGATTCCCCAGTTCATTCAAAGGATTTTTGCCAATATTTCCGTCACAATTACATAGCAAATCTTAAAAATAACCTCTGGGTTCTATCCCAATAAAGGGGTCCGTAAACTTTAGAGAAGTCCGAAAAAAACAGAAAAACTTTATAGGGGTCTGACGAAAAGTGGAAAACTTTTGAGGGGTCCGACTCCAATATCCCATTATAGGGGTCCGATGAATCCTGTCCCAATAGAGGGGTCCGATAGATTTCCATATTTTTTTCATTCTTCGTGGGAAAGTCAAATTTTTCTCTAAAAATTCTGTATTTCCGTTAAATACAGCTCCCGGTCTGTTGTATGGCCTAATAAACGTGGATCTTCGAGGGGAAAGTTGTGGAACGCACCTGTTGATGAGAAAGCATCTCGAGTAATGAAGAGCCACCAATATCCATTAGACATAAATTTACCAGAAAAATCCGTTATAATCCGGGATTTTTCCTGGTAACCGCCCGATTCGTAAGGGTGCCCTGTCACACCATGGGCAGGAAAGCATCATGATTCTGGGTCAGAAAACAACGCGGACATCATGTTTTGGGCACGAAAGCACCAATCTTTGGGTACGAGAGCACCAATCTTTGGGTATGAGAGCACCACCCAAAACGTGGTGTCCGTGGTGCTCTCGTATCCAAAGATTGGTGCTCTCATACCCAAAGATTGGTGCTCTCGTACCCAAAGATTGGTGCTCTCATACCCAAAGATTGGTGCTCTCATACCCAAAGATTGGTGCTCTCGTACCCAAAGATTGGTGCTCTCGTACCCAAAGATTGGTGCTCTCATACCCAAAGATTGGTGCTCTCGTACCCAAAGATTGGTGCTCTCGTACCCAAAGATTGGTGCTTTCGTGCCCAAAACATGATGTCCGCGTTGTTTTCTGACCCAGAATCATGATGCTTTCCTGCCCATGGTGTGACAGGGCACCCTTACGAATCGGGCGGTTACCAGGAAAAATCCCGGATTATAACGGATATTTCTGGTAAATTTATGTCTAATGGATATTGGTGGCTCTTCATTACTCGAGATGCTTTCTCATCAACAGGTGCGTTCCACAACTTTTATTTTATTTGCTATTTTTGCGGCGTTTACATTTTTTTATCCAAAAAGTAAAACTGTAAAAGCAACAAAAATTCTCCTTTTTCAGATAATGAGCTTGATGTTATGCGGAGTCGGCTGTTTTGGTGGATTCCTGTACACATTCGGAGCTGGAATTCTAGCCATTTTCAATAAAAATCCTCCACCTCAACGCCATGAAGCAGCGGCCACTACGCCGACCCATCACGAAGTAACCCAACCGTCGACCAATCAGAACCAAGATCATTGTTTCCTCGACGAGATGACACTTCGATGTGAAATTTGCTTTGAAATGATCCACAACGTGATGAGTGTTGCCGCCTGTAATCATAAATTCTGCGCAGCTTGTATTCTAAAATGGAATAATCGCAATGTCAGCTGTCCAAAGTGCCGGATCCCTGTCGAAGTCATCACTTATGATAGTTTAGTACAGCAGATAATTGACCAATATGCGGAGAAATATCCGGATCGGGTTAGGTCACAGGAGGAACGAAAAAAGGCGAATGAAACTGAGCTGAAATATTTGGAGAAGATGATGAATCCAACTGGAACAAGATACCAGGACGAGTTTGGGACATGGTTAGTTTTTTGTGTAAATGGCGCGCCGATTTTTGGCAAAAAACCTTTGGTGTCAATTCGATTTCGCGGCTTTTTGCTCGCAAAACCAAAGAACCCGTTAGAAATGGTAGAAATTGGGTGTAAATTCAATATTTTAACAAAATTTGTTTCAGCCGCCAAATGCGTATCCATATGAAATCTGAATACGCGAATCACATCCGCCGCCTGCGCTCGGAGCTGGCCACAGCGCCTACTCCTGCCACAATTTTCCGTGTCCATGAACTTGCTGCCGAAGTTGTTCGTCCAGTGGAACACGTTTATCCTGTGCGCGTTGTTCCCAGTAAGTATAGTGATTATTTTAATTATTACTTTTTATTTAATTGAAGCTGTTGGAGGTGAAATTGCTCCATTTGAAGCTCCTCCTCTTCCTCGGCCGACGCCGGGCGCAATTCGCCGTCATCCAGTTCGACCGGCTCCTGTCCGCCGTCCGCCACGCGTCGTCATTGCTCCTCGCCCAGTCCAACAAGCCCCAGTTGCTGCTGGAATTTCGGCTGCAAGAGTAGCTGCTGCTGCTCGTCTGTCGGCTGGACAGCCGGCACATCCTCGTCGTCGGGAAAATAGACTTTAGACAAAATAGAATAATAAACGGTGAAAAAAGCCTTGTTTTCATTTGTAACATAAATAATTTATTTGAAATAATTTAAATATCAATAAATACAGACACGTTTCGGGATTACCACGGGTAATACGAAGTTTTTTCTTGAGCAAATCAGCCAGTTTTAGGCAAAAACTGGAATTAATTCATCCGTTTGGAAGAGATATTTATTCACATCCACGTCATCTTCCATTGTGCTATTTGTTGCTTCCAATACTTTTGGAGCTAAAAAACATTGCCCTCATTTAAATTGCGGCTTACCAATATCAATGAAATACAATTCGTCGTCAATAGCCGGTGGAGCAGCTTGTGGCGCATGGGCGAATTTCGAGGATGCCATTTGTTTGCAAGATCCCTTGTCATTTTTGTCGGCAAAGTCCATTTCCAACTCGTAACCAGGTTTACAGGTGCAGGTGATGGTCTTCTCGCTACAGTAAGCATTTTCCACTTGGCAACGCTTTTCCTCAATCAAAGTTTCCAGGCAATAGCCGCCAACTGTGCCATTTAATCGCTCATCCACGGAATCCATGAAAATTACTGTAGTTGGATCGTAGCATCTGAAAAATTGGGCGAATGGTGGCTAAATTGCGAACCCGGCGCTTCCGCGGACTCGCCCAGAGACAAAAAGTCTTCTGGCGTCCAAAATTAACTTCCTCACCTTCCAGCAATATTAGCGAATCCTTCAGGACAATTGGCTACACATTTTCCTCCATGAACTAGAGGTTTTCCCACGGGACAGATACAGTAACCACTGTCACAGGTTGAATTAACCTCTCTCATTGAGCATTGATCATCAGAAATACAGCCCTTTTGACCAGCAAATAGGACTTTTAGGCATTTTCCATCGATCAGGAAGAATCCTGGGGGACATTCCAGCCCCGTTCCAATGGTTTGAGCAGCCGTCTGACTTCCGCTGGTTTCCATCCCAGCTGATGGAGAAGAAGTCTCCTGATTTTCAGTCTTGGAAGCGGCGAGCATTATGGAAGAGGAGGAACAGCATTGGAAGCGGCTTTCCTAGAAAATACAAGCCTTTTTAAAAGAAAAATAGACGAACTCTTTCAGCAAAGACACAAGCAAATCCTTCTGGGCATGGTCTCTCCGCACATTCGACGACAGTTCTATCGGTTCGGACAAGTGGACGAGAACCAAGTGGACATCCTGTAGCGACTTCTGCCAATTGGGAAGAGAGCTGGAAATTTTTTTAATTATAATTCAGAGTAAAAAACGGGCACCTGATTTATATTGAAGTTATTCGATCCCATTCCGAAATTGTTTCCTTGTCCAAAATTGTTTTGCTGACCGAAGTTGCTTTGTCCGAAATTATTTCCTCCTTGCAATTGTCCATTAACAAATTCGAACTTGTAGGTTTCCTGATTTCCATTAACTGAACCTTGTCCGAAATTATTTTGCTGTCCAAAATTGCTATTCCCAGTAGCAAATCCAGGCGGAAGGAGCTGAAAACTCGTTCTAAACCGAAAAAAGGAAAAAAAATTACCTTGGATTTATCGACTCCTGGAATAGGATCGGGGATTCCTACGGGTCCACCCATTCCGGGTGCAATTGGTCCACCAGGGAAAGTGGCAGTCATTCCGCTCATTGGATTACCATTGGGTACAGGGACATTTTGATTTGGGAGTTCGTATTCGAATCCGCCGCTACTGCCAAATCTACCTGGACGGGCAGCAACATTTTCCGGAATTGCCATAGGCCGAACTGCTGTATCAATGGGCGCGCAGCAGAAGGAATCCTTTGACAATTTTCGATATTTAATAAAATATTGTACCTGTTTTTGTGGGGAATAAATACAAACGTAGGGGGCCGTGGTAGGGCATGGATTCAGTTGCATGTGGCAAGTGGGAGGGAAACCTTCCCTCGACACGTAGGGGAGCTGCTGAGGAGGACAGAAACCTACAAAATCCTGGTGAAATTACCAAAATCCTACAGACCTTTAAATCTATCAGTGAAATCTCCCTGGGTACAGCAAATAAATTGCCCAGGACGGTCACTTTCCATGCACTGGTAGCCAATGGGACAATTATTAGCCAAAGGAGAGCAGAATCGACGTTGCGTCGAGCCAGGTTCCGTGTAGGCTTCACCACGAGCGCATTGTGGCTGGGTGGGAACATTTCCAGTAGAACAACATAGATGATAATGGGGATTAGTGCTGGGTAGACAGGCGTATCCGGAGGGACATTTAAAGCTCCCAGGAGGGCAGGCCAAAGGACGACCACCGTATTCAAAAGCGCTGCTGCCGTGAGGACACCGAATATCGGATTGATCCGCGCAACAAACAGGCTTTCCAGTAGAAGAAAATTCACATTTGTGACCATCTGGACAAGTATTGAACATGAAATTACATTCCTGTGGCTCGGCGCCCATGTAAAATGGACGATTTCCATTTTTACACATTGGTTGGCTCCCGGAGACCTAAAATATCCAAAATCATGAAAAAATGTGGGAACATACCCCTTTTCCCGCTGGAGGAGTATATTTTCTACAGCAGATGGCTAATTTTGGAATTGTCGAAGTCATGCAGCGAGAATCCCGAGGACAACCTCCGTGGTCGGCTTGACAGACTTGAACCTAAATTCTCCCATAAAAATGGCGCCATATAAAAAAGTGCCTGTGTTCCTTCCAAAAATACGGGAATAAATGTCCTCTGAGCACATTTCGGTGGCTGAGCGGTCCTACAACAGCTGCCCAACTCGTAATTAGCATCCTTGAAGCACAAATGATTGTCGGGACATTCTCCTACAATTTTTATTAGCTAAAAACTGGTAAATTAATCTTACCAATGGCATTGACAGTGCAGGTTTGTCCATTTGTGGACATTTGAGGAGGACAAGGGGAAATAGTCCTCATCAAGGCGGCCAGGGAATCAGGACCACCAGTGTCGGGCTTTCTACCACGTTGAGGCGGGCGCATCGAAGAAGGAGTCTCGGAACAGCACATAAAGAAACCAGCGACGCTGAA
This sequence comes from Oscheius sp. DF5033, assembly GCA_964036215.1. Taxonomy (NCBI): domain Eukaryota; kingdom Metazoa; phylum Nematoda; class Chromadorea; order Rhabditida; family Rhabditidae; genus Oscheius; species Oscheius sp. DF5033. The sequence continues at coordinate 1,436,771 of CAXIWN010000011.1, forward strand.
AATATGGGAAAACTTATGGTTGTACCACGCAGAGCTATAATCCAGAGGTACCTGCAATACCTGCCGTGTTCAAAATTTTTTGTGAATTTTAAGGGTGCGCAACTAAACTCACTTGGATTCCAGACAAGTATTTCCAGCTGGACATTCATCTGCATCCAAATTACACGCCACAACTGAGGTAGATCCTAAATTGCCGGCTTACTGTAGGATTCCACAAGATTTCTTACCAGGAATAACGTAAGGAATACGGCTATCTGGACAAGTTGTCACAGTTTGACAGCAAATCGGCTGATTAGCTGTAGATCTGACACAGGAAGAGCCAGAAGGACAAGTTCCCAAAACATTGAGAGTACAGCTCTTCGGTAAAATTTCTCCAGAATCCATGACAGCCGACATTCCTCGTGGACAAGATCCCAGGGAATTTGTATCGATGCACAGATCTTGGCATGCTTTTTGGGACACGAAACGGTTAGCAGTTCCACCACAGCCTAAAATTGTACTTGATTTCTACCAAAAATCAGCGATTTTTACCATTGTATGCGAATTGACTGCATTTCTTGGACAAACGGTCATAGAACCACATTGAGCGTTGAATAGACCCAGAACAGTGATTTCCTTGAGAATGCAGTGCGCTACATGCTGTGGTAGGGCTTGGGCAGCAATAATTTTCTGGATTGCAATCATATCCCGACGGGCAAGGAACATTTTCAGAACAACGTTGTGGCTGTTGATTTGGATCCATGAGAGCGGCAGCACCTCCACAGACGGAGTCAATGGCCGTCAGGCAATGATCGCTGCATTCGTCCATTGTGGCAAAATTATTACCATTTCCATTGCAACCATAATATTGGAAAGCTTGGCAGCGTCTGAAAACGAGGATTTTTTAGCAGGAAATAGCCGGAAAATGTTCCAAATTGATCGCCAATGGTCAAATCCAAATCCAAATCCAAATCTCTGACGGCATTTTTCACACAAGCCCCAAAGATTTTTACCAATATTTCTGGGCTTACCTTGTGCTAGGATTAAAATAATATCTCTGAATGGTAACGCTCCTTCCAAAACACGGTGTACCAGCGGAAACCATCTCATTACAAGTAAGTTCCGGTGTTGGGCAGCAGATGGAACTTGGTCCATAGACTGGTCCCTGACAGGAATACTGCTGTGGGCAAGTGTTTGCAGTAGTCAATGCGCAGACGGCATTGACAGCTCCTACACGGTAAGCTTGTCCATTTTTACATTGCGTATCCACACAGAAGCCTTCACATTCTTCCAGAGAATTGAAAGTGTTTGCATTTCCTCCACATTGACTGAATTGGAATGAGCGGCAGCTTCCCGTGGCAATATCGAAGTAATATCGGGTAGCAGCTGGACGGGATGACGCACAAGCGATTCCAGAATTTTTTGGCAGTTTACAGACATTTTCTGTAAAAAAATGAATAGAATTTGGCGAGTAAATTGTCCTACCCCGTGTAGGGCAGCAATATTGGGTACCAGCATTTGTAACGCATTGATATCCATCCTTGCAGGGATTCATCTCTCCACATTTTGTTGGTCCGCCGCCCAAGGGCAATCCAGCGGGACACACACTGCCGCCAGCCTTTTCTCCCTTATTTTTTTCAGGATTTGAACAGCAGATATTTTTCCGTAGACTGGTAGATTGCATACATGAATACCCAGATTGGCAGCTATTTTTAGAACTGGGAGAACATTCCAAATGAGAACCAGAACGAGATAAAAATGCGGCAGAATTAAATGGACAGCCCAAATCCTTTCCACAGCATCTGTACTCCTAATTTTAGAGAAATTTAAAGGTTACCTAGTAGTTGTCCCACCAATAAGCTGACATTCAAAACCAGTTGGACAGGAGCTCGGATTAGAGAGGACACAGGATTGTGGCTTGCCCGTCTTGGTGTCAATAAACGTCACTTGATCTTTAGAACACATAGAGCCGATGCTGGAGCTGGTGGGGAGAGGTGATCCGCCTTGACAACAATAGGAAGTACCAGTACGTTCGTACATTCGACAGACGTAGCCTGGAAATGGGGGAATTACAGGGATTTTTACTGCAAATCGGGGGAAAATTGGTTGTAGAATTTGGTAGAATGGCAACGGGAAACTTTTCCGGGATTGTTCAGTAACTAACCATCTGGACAACTGCTGATACTTGGATTACAGGCTACAGGTGCGGATAATATCGTCAGTGGTATCCCTCCTCCACAGAGATCATCTAGAAAATTACATAAATATTAATTTTACAGAAAATTCCAAACCTGGCGCCTGATAAAATGGTCTGCTGAAGGGATCGTCCACTGGGTCGTCGTGCTGTTTCAGTGATTCGCACTCCCCTTTATCAGGGTTAAAAATCTTTCCAGAAATGCATTTTCTCTTTGAAAATGACCTAAAATGGCTATTTTTACCCAGTTTCTTTTTATAGCCGGTATTCACAGAGTTTCAATTCAGGCGCCGCCAAGAGGTTGACAAAAGTTGGCCCAAGGGGCGCTGTCCACGCGACTGTTACATATTTGCTTAGTTAGAAAAACGAGACGCAAGCTGGTGGACTTAAGATCGCCAGCAGCTGTAGTTTAAAAAAATAGCCTACCCTTCCAGGTTGCAATACAGATAAGATTCCGGGCTATCTGGCGAGGGCTTTTTAATATTTGAAGTAGGGTCACATTCTAATTTTGCAGATACTGTAGCTAATAAAATCGACCAGAGGAGTAGTGGTCGACGACGCATTTTCTAAAAAAGTCGGAAATCATAAGAAAATGGAGTAAAATATTGAGAAATTGGGAGAAAAGTCGGCTTGAAGTGGAGATTAGCGCCATTTTTCAAGTGTCAGGGACGCGGACTGTTTTAGGAGCTTTTTATGGGATTCTTCTGAAATTTTGCGAAAGAAGAATTCTAGAATGTCAGATATAAAAGTAAGAACTCGGAGGTAAAGAAAAGACCTCTAGAGCCACAGGAACTTTGCAAAAAGCTTGAATTACCCCTCCGTGGGCGATCGCACTTGACCAAGAACAATAGGAAAAGTAGCAGAGAAGAGACCACCCAGGACAATACAGCGCTCAGTTGCAACTGAGGGCTCCTAGAGCCTTTATGAATCACAGGAACTGTCCTCTACAGCCAGTCCCCGTGGAAATCTAGTCTTCCGATGATGAGAGGGGAAAAAGAGCCAAATGACTCATCGGAGCTTCCAGAGAGAAAGAGATCAGAAAGGAGCGCAAAGTGAACAATTGACAAATTTGGGAGAAGAGATGTTTGACACGAAACAGATACAAAAAGTGAAGGATGTGCCGGCGACGGGAGCTACTATTTGCCTTATTGGTGCTGGTGGGGAGAGAGGGGCTGTTGGAGACGCTGGAAGACAATGAAAACACAACGAGAACGGGAGCGGAGCGGCGGTGATCAACGGTCAGGAGGAGAGCAGATTAATATGCACAGGAGAGGGAGGAATGGGAGAAAATCGGCGGTAAAAATAAGGAAAATGTCTTGAAGAAATTTTAAAATTGCTGGCGAAAAGTTTGCGTGCCAAACTTGTAATTCAAATGCGATTCTCTTGATAAAAACGATTTTTGACCATGAAAAGCCTATGGCAAAATTACCTGGGATATTTAAAAAGGATTAGAATAGGATTACGGTATAATTATAGACAGCACACGAAGCTAAAAGCCCCGTAAATGAAACCGGGAAGTCGGTTTGCCCCGGAGGGCATGAAATGTGTGGGGGAGGTCATGGCCGGTCCTCCTCCTGGTTTTGACCGCAAGCGCAAATACCCGGCCTCTCCTGAGAACTGTGCTCTCTTTTGGCGCGCCGACCTCTGGACACCCCCAGGGGACTGTCCCCTAATTCCAATTGTCTTGTCTCCTTGCTCCTTTTGTCCACAGAGTGTTCCGTCAGCTGTCGACAGTTTGAGTCGTTTGTTTTGTGCCCGATTTTCACTCCGGATAGGGGGTCAAAGGCGACAGAAATATCCGCGTATGTTGTGTGACAGAGCTATCCTTGGTGCTTGTTGAGACAAGGGACAACACACAATGTACTTGTTGTCAAGTCGGCGAGGGAAACAAGATCGCGGGCATCTTATATTAGCTCAGAAGCTCCAAATGGTTATGGATAGGGTGTGACAGCCATGATAATGAGTTAATCTCAGTAAAATTGAGGAAAATGCCGAACATTGCGGATGCTGCAAGGTTATAAATCCTGGGCGCACCATATTAAGGAAACCCTAGGAAACCAGGAGCCAGTTAGCGCGCCCGATTTGTAACTCGAAAGTACGAGCGCCCAGCGGCAGAAGTCTTCCAGACCTTCTGAAGGGGAATTTGTGAAACTTGCGGGATTATGCGTAGCATTTGAATGGAATGTACGCCTGCCGGGACTGTACGGGTGCTTGTTCTCTGATAAATGACTGGTTAGATAGCTGGATTTTGAATTCAAAGGTCCATGCTTTGATTCCGACGGTGTACCCAGGGATTCTTTCCAATTTTTCTGGTGTATTAGAATAAATGGCATACGGTGGAAAGATTAGCGGATAATGGTAAAAAATCCAGGAAACCAAAGATATCCAAACGTAGCTCCAAGAATAGCTGCTGACGATCTCTTACGATCCATTTTCCTCTAAATTTTGCAGCTTTTGAAGCACTTCACCTGCCAAAAAATTGCAGCGGAAAGCGAGCCCGTTGAAATTGAACACTGTTTATCTTTTTTTCCTCCGCTGATCACCAGCTCTTCTTCCCTATTTGGATGACTTCTCGGCAGTCGGCCATCCAGTTTCTCGCAACTTTTTCTCCGATCATCCTCACAATGTTTGTAGTTCACGTGCTGTTGACTTCCATGTTTCGTCATTTTTGTCGGCTGTGACCGGCTGGTCAGTGGAGGGTTGACCGAAGTCATAACACACCGAGCCGGTCGGTCACCCCCCCCCCCCCCCCCCGGGTGGGGGAATTAGTCATCCCGACTAACAGACAAGCAAACAGGGCTGGCGACTTCAATGCGGGGAAAATTTCCTCATATTTATTTCTTTAAATATTTCTAGCATAGAAAAGAATAAGCACGGGGATATTTGAAAGCGAAAATACCGAAATTTTGGGGAAAAGAAGCATTTTTATGGAATTAAAATTAAAATGCGCTACGGGTATGCATTCCTGGAGCTACAGAATGAGCATAATTCAACTGCTCACTGCCTCCACCATCGAAATGGACAGTTCCATTACTGTAGAATTGCTCTAAAAGTGGATTTTCCTTTAAAGTTTTCTTTAAATTCACCTCTTCCCCCGCTCAGGGCTCTTCTCCTCTCAACGTATTGCTCTTTTGCTTCCTTCGCTGCCCGGTGAAACGGCTTTCCGACCCCAATTTGCCTCAATTGGGGAATGTGACCACTGTATCCAGCTGTAGGAATGTCATTCAACTCATCTTCACGTTCCTAGAAACCATTAAAACAAACTTTGAAGAAAAGCACACCTTCCACGTTTTTCTGGGAGGACTGACATCAACTTTGGGCGCGCTCCAATCCCCACCGGTCACTGATTTTCCTTTCTCTGCCATTTCCCGGCGTTCTTTATTTCGAAGAACTTCTCCTTTACTCCACCAGCCAGATTCTACCCCTTCAAAGGGATCTTTTTCGATTCTTTCTGAAAAATATGGTAAGTGGAGAGATCCATGCCACTAATTTATTGGAAGACTTGGACATTCAAACGGCCAACAATCAAGTTCACCCAACCCTATTTTTGGTTTCTGCGGCGGATTTTTCCAGGTTCAAGCCGTAACACTTTCGGAAATAGTAAAGTAGGCTCTACTAAGCCTGAACAAGCTTTTTGACAGAAAAAAAAATGAGAGAAAAATTTTTTAGAGAGATTTTAGATGAGCAAGTGTGTTCAAGTTCACCAAATGAGCGCAAACTTCACCATCGTGTGGCTCACCGGGTGAACTTTGAAAATCGGTTTAAACAACTGCAATGGGCATTACTAAGCCTAAGCTTGCCTACAGCAGAAAAAAAATAGAAAAAATAATGTTGCAGAGGCGCTACAGTACTATGGTGAACTTGGTGATGGTGAACTTGATTGTTCGCCCATTCAAACTTACTGCGTGGAAGGCTCTTACTCCTACCGGAAGCTGACGTTGAAGACATCTCTGCTCGACTCCGATGGCCAGTTTGACTGGGCTGAAGTGATCCGATTTAACAGTAATTTATTTCGGCTTACAAATTCTGTTATCTGGGCATTACCCTGTGTCGTGTAACCATAATGTTGATGCTGTTGCTGCATATTTCTGCCATCATTTTCATAGTTTGGATAGGATATCCGGCCGTCACCCTGGAATTATTTATGATTTGACACTGCAGGCTAGAAACTAGAAACCAAAATTCAGAATTTGTGAGTGGATCCAGATTTTTTGTATAAATCATGGAATTGACAAAATCGTCTCATTTTGTCCACAGGTTTTTTGCTAATATCTTGAGGAGAATTCCACAAAATTTGGGCGTTTATCGAGGTGATACGGGTGCTCCCATTACCGAGCGATTAGCGTAACATGTCGCCAACAAGCCGGGATTCGATTCCCCGTCCAATTTTTAAAAATCTTGCTTCTTTCAAGTTTTCGTGGTTCAGACTCACATAATTTACACCAGCATTTTGATATCCGTGAGCGCCATGTGCCTGATACTGTTGTCCCTGTGCGTATCCTCCTTGTTGCTGGAAATTCTGTGGCATTCTCATGGGCCTTCCTTGGGCGTCAAATCCTACAGAATAGTTGGAACTTGTTGGACTCAGAAAGGAGGCCTAAAATCATTGTTGTGGGGCTTGAATTACGGTAACCTGTGATCTAGCCGCGGCATTTAAATCATTTGCTGCTCCATTGATGTAACTAACGCCTAAAAAATTCTGAAATTGAACAAAAATGTGGGAAATAACCACCTTGATCGACGAGATCTTGACGGAAAGACATCTCTGATTGCTGAAAATAGCAAAATATTCAAAATCCAAAAAGAAAAGTCAATAGTGAACACGCAGGGAACAGACACATACGCGCCTAGGGGCTGTGCCATGGTGACATTGCGCTCGTGAATTATTTCTAGTGATGTTGAGGAGAGAGGGAGGAATGACCCACCGTGCCCTCGTCCACGCGGGTACGAGAAATATCTTGGCCTCCGGGTGGAGGAAGCGAGAAATGTACCTCGTTTTGTTGCGCCTGTCGGCCAGGCGGCAGGTATCCTTGTGGGTAATAAACCTAACGTGGGTACTGCAATTTAATAAAGAAACTAACCACTCCGTTTTCAACAAAAGGTTGAGGTTGCGGACCGTCGACACTGGAAATTGGGACCAAATCCTGGAAAAAAAACGGATTTTGAGAGGAAATGAACAGAAATAGGGCAATTCCCGGGGAAATGAAAGTGGTGGGCAGATTTCTCCGTATTTCCCAGCAATTTTTGAATGTTTTTTTACATTCTCGACAACTTTCGGATTTTGTAACATTAAAAAATTGTTTAAAATCCTCCAAAACTGAAAAATATTGCAAAATTGGGAAATATGACTACTTTTAGCATATTGATTGAAAATTCAACAAATATCAGGACTTCCAGCTATTTTTTTACATCCAAAACTTGAATTTGGTTTATTTTCGTGGTAGTAAAAGCTTGAATTTCCTAAAATTTGGGATAAAATATGTCAAAAGGGGCTGAAAACATCCAGTCAGCTTTTCCACTCCTATTGGGGGCGCCATAAACACCGGAAATTTAAAATTATCCGCATGAGTAAGACGCTCTTTTAAAGAGGAAGCAAGGAACTGCGACATACACGATTGCTGTGTGAAACCAGGATAATATTAGCCATTTTTTAAAAAAATAAAAGCCCACACCTCTTTTTTAACATCCGGCGGCACATATCGTCTTCCAACCTGCCATTTGGCACCGGGCATATGCCCAGTAAACCCTGAAATTCGGTTATTTTCCACTGTTTCAAATGTCTAAAAATAGGTTACCTGAGATGGGTTGAGAGTTGTATCCGGCTGGCATTTAAGGCCACTAAGAGAGGGCTCCTGGCAACGGAAACTGCGATCAATGCCGAGGGACCTGAGCTCAGCAATTTGGGTTTGCGGCTGTTGTGTGGTGCTCTTTTTACGAAATAGAGACCAAGATAATTGCTCTCTCTATTTGGGCAAGTTGAAAAACTCTATAATAGGCCGATAAGCAGGCTGGTGACTACTTGCACATATTGTCAATATGGAAAATTTAAAGAAAATAGTGAAAATTGTCTATTTTAATCAGGAATTGAAAAAGAGATAATAAATATATTCCATACACACTGATGCCCATTTCGCAATTTGATAAAGCACCGTTATCCGCTTGGGTCTCCTCCAGAGTGCCAAACTTCCCTTCCACTTTTTCGAGAGTTTACACGCCAAGATATTTCTGTAGGAGACTGTAAATTACAAAAACAAGGGTGGTTTGTATTGCCGTATCAATAAACAGTTTATCGCTTCCTCTCAAGAAAGCTGATGTTCTGAACCTCTTCTTGTCATTATTTATTCAAGTTTGTATATACAGTGTAAAACAGAATTATCGTTTCCGGATTCTGCTGATCATGGTATAGTTAAATTCGATCTTCACTCGCAGGAAATCGGCAATAACTTTACAGTAACGAGGGCCAGGTATAAAGTGACATTTGAAAGAGTAATTAAAACTATTTCCTCGTCTTCGAAGAAACATCGGATTGAAGTCATCAAATATGCCTAGTAGCCCATCTGCGGAAGGCAGTAGCCTATGGCTATGATTGTCAGTATGGGGTGCGGTAAATTCAAAAGAGCAAAGATTTGGGAGCGGTTCACGAAGTTGCTGAAAGACGTGTTAATTACGATATTATGAAGATCAAAAATTACTAAAAAATGAGATGAATGCGTGTTACCTGTAGAATATTCCTGATTATATCAGTGCACTTGATAAATTCCACATCTGTATCCATGTGTACATACAATGTGGGGATATGCAACAATAAATCTTTTATGATCTCGGGATCCGGCATGTCTTCGATTCGTATAAAAAGATTTGCCTCTTTCTGAACAAAGAATCGGACCGTTTATGGAATAATTACCAGTCGTTTTGCCTTTAGAAGTGTTTTGAAAAGATCCGATCCTCTGCTATCCATTTTGATTTCTACAGGATCCAAAACCACCAGCAGTTCTTGGAATTCATCATTAAATCCCATGGCCACTTGGATACTGTCCAGTATTTTTGAAGTAATCCGATATTTCTTCATAATATTGCCAAATTCTGTTAGGAATTCTTTACCAGCAGGGACGAATTGCTCTAAAATAGGGATTTTATACCGGCGGGATCCTCTACCTTGGGCAATCATAATATTTGAGAACCGAACTCCAAACAGACTCTCGAATTCCGGTGTTTTCTGTAGAATGGTAAATCCACCATGAACTGTGCTCTTTCTTCGTCGTTTTCTCGTTATTTTCTTCTGTGAGAAGAAATATTGATGACCATTTTGATCAATTTTTATGTAAATCCAAAATGTATCCGGTAGGCTGATTTTGACAGGATTTGTTTGATAAAAATCAGCCATATCTCGGCATGTCTGCTGCATTCGAAAATAGCTTTTCCAATCAAACTGGAAATTTAAAATTTTTGAAAAATGGAAGAACTAACTGTGTTGATAATCCTTTCACGTAGTTCCGACGGAAGTTGAAGAAAATTCGACATTGGGGAAAAAAGAATAGAATTGGTAAATAATGGCGAGCAAATTGTCGGTGCGTTGTGAGTTCAATCAATACTGTTCCTAATTAACCACGCAAGAAGAACAGGCCAATGTTTATTACCAAAAAGCACATAAAACGAACACATTTTGTACTCTTTATGATAGCGAAATTGGAGGAAATCCGGGCTTCTGGTCCTCACTTTTTTGACCATATAACGGTCAAACTCAATCACAACCCGCCGCGCCGGACAGTTTGAAGGACTGTGCACGCAATCGCTACGGGAACCCTACTTATTTAAAGAGAGGTTTCCACGCGTTTTCAATGCTTTCTCGTGTCCCAGCCCCGAATTACTATAGTACGGGGGAGAAAATGGCCAAATAGCGAAGAACTGAGCAGTATTGAAAAAAAGAGGAATTTTTGTTCAGTATTTTTAGACACATCAGACGTCAACACTTCGAATAAAATATTTTAAATGAAATACAAGTGTTACCCGCGAAAGAAAAATTTCAAATTTTATATAGCGATTTTCACCACCTACTTTGCGCAATCAATTTAAGAAGATCGGCTGAACCGTTTTTTCTGAAAATTTCAAAATTTGAAAATCAGCGATTTTTAGTGGGGAATTTGCGGTCACCGCATGAAAATCAGCGATTTTTAGTGGGGAATTTGTGGTCACCGCATGAAAATCAGCGATTTTTAGTGGGGAATTTGTGGTTACCGCATGAAAATCAGCGATTTTTAGTGGGGAATTTGTGGTCACCGCATGAAAATCAGCGATTTCTAGTGGGGAATTTGTGGTCACCGCATGAAAATCAGCGATTTTTAGTGGGGAATTTGTGGTCACCGCATGAAAATCAGCGATTTTTAGTGGGGAATTTGCGGTCACCGCATGAAAATCAGCGATTTTTAGTGGGGAATTTGTGGTCACCGCATGAAAATCAGCGATTTTTAGTGGGGAATTTGTGGTTACCGCATGAAAATCAGCGATTTTTAGTGGGGAATTTGTGGTCACCGCATGAAAATCAGCGATTTTTAGTGGGGAATTTGTGGTCACCGCATGAAAATCAGCGATTTTTAGTGGGGAATTTGTGGTCACCGCATGAAAATCAGCGGTTTTTAGTGGGGAATTTGTGGTCACCGCATGAAAATCAGCGATTTTTAGTGGGGAATTTGTGGTCACCGCATGAAAATCAGCGGTTTTTAGTGGGGAATTTGTGGTCACCGCATGAAAATCAGCGATTTTTAGTGGGGAATTTGTGGTCACCGCATGAAAATCAGCGATTTTTAGTGGGGAATTTGTGGTCACCGCATGAAAATCAGCGATTTTTAGTGGGGAATTTGTGGTCACCGCATGAAAATCAGCGATTTTTAGTGGGGAATTTGTGGTCACCGCATGAAAATCAGCGATTTTTAGTGGGGAATTTGTGGTCACCGCATGAAAATCAGCGATTTTTAGTGGGGAATTTGTGGTCACCGCATGAAAATCAGCGATTTCTAGTGGGGAATTTGTGGTCACCGCATGAAAATCAGCGATTTTTAGTGGGGAATTTGTGGTCACCGCATGAAAATCAGCGATTTTTAGTGGGGAATTTGTGGTCACCGCATGAAAATCAGCGATTTTCATAGGGGAATTTGTGGTCACCGCATGAAAATCAGCGATTTCTAGTGGGGAATTTGTGGTCACCGCATGAAAATCAGCGATTTTTAGTGGGGAATTTGTGGTCACCGCATGAAAATCAGCGATTTTTAGTGGGGAATTTGTGGTCACCGCATGAAAATCAGCGATTTTTAGTGGGGAATTTGTGGTCACCGCATGAAAATCAGCGATTTTTAGTGGGGAATTTGTGGTCACCGCATGAAAATCAGCGATTTTTAGTGGGGAATTTGTGGTCACCGCATGAAAATCAGCGATTTTTAGTGGGGAATTTGTGGTCACCGCATGAAAATCAGCGATTTTTAGTGGGGAATTTGTGGTCACCGCATGAAAATCAGCGATTTTTAGTGGGGAATTTGTGGTCACCGCATGAAAATCAGCGATTTTCATAGGGGAATTTGTGGTCACCGCATGAAAATCAGCGATTTTTAGTGGGGAATTTGTGGTCACCGCATGAAAATCAGCGATTTCTAGTGGGGAATTTGTGGTCACCGCATGAAAATCAGCGATTTTTAGTGGGGAATTTGTGGTCACCGCATGAAAATCAGCGATTTCTAGTGGGGAATTTGTGGTCACCGCATGAAAATCAGCGATTTCTAGTGGGGAATTTGTGGTCACCGCATGAAAATCAGCGATTTTTAGTGGGGAATTTGTGGTCACCGCATGAAAATCAGCGATTTCTAGTGGGGAATTTGTGGTCACCGCATGAAAATCAGCGATTTTTAGTGGGGAATTTGTGGTCACCGCATGAAAATCAGCGATTTTCATAGGGGAATTTGTGGTCACCGCATGAAAATCAGCGATTTTTAGTGGGGAATTTGTGGTCACCGCATGAAAATCAGCGATTTCTAGTGGGGAATTTGTGGTCACCGCATGAAAATCAGCGATTTTTAGTGGGGAATTTGCGGTCACCGCATGAAAATCAGCGATTTTTAGTGGGGAATTTGTGGTCACCGCATGAAAATCAGCGATTTTTAGTGGGGAATTTGTGGTTACCGCATGAAAATCAGCGATTTTTAGTGGGGAATTTGTGGTCACCGCATGAAAATCAGCGATTTTTAGTGGGGAATTTGTGGTTACCGCATGAAAATCAGCGATTTTTAGTGGGGAATTTGTGGTCACCGCATGAAAATCAGCGATTTCTAGTGGGGAATTTGTGGTCACCGCATGAAAATCAGCGATTTTCATAGGGGAATTTGTGGTCACCGCATGAAAATCAGCGATTTTTAGTGGGGAATTTGTGGTCACCGCATGAAAATCAGCGATTTTTAGTGGGGAATTTGCGGTCACCGCATGAAAATCAGCGATTTTTAGTGGGGAATTTGTGGTCACCGCATGAAAATCAGCGATTTTTAGTGGGGAATTTGTGGTTACCGCATGAAAATCAGCGATTTTTAGTGGGGAATTTGTGGTCACCGCATGAAAATCAGCGATTTTTAGTGGGGAATTTGTGGTCACCGCATGAAAATCAGCGATTTTTAGTGGGGAATTTGTGGTCACCGCATGAAAATCAGCGGTTTTTAGTGGGGAATTTGTGGTCACCGCATGAAAATCAGCGATTTTTAGTGGGGAATTTGTGGTCACCGCATGAAAATCAGCGGTTTTTAGTGGGGAATTTGTGGTCACCGCATGAAAATCAGCGATTTTTAGTGGGGAATTTGTGGTCACCGCATGAAAATCAGCGATTTTTAGTGGGGAATTTGTGGTCACCGCATGAAAATCAGCGATTTTTAGTGGGGAATTTGTGGTCACCGCATGAAAATCAGCGATTTTTAGTGGGGAATTTGTGGTCACCGCATGAAAATCAGCGATTTTTAGTGGGGAATTTGTGGTCACCGCATGAAAATCAGCGATTTTTAGTGGGGAATTTGTGGTCACCGCATGAAAATCAGCGATTTTTAGTGGGGAATTTGTGGTCACCGCATGAAAATCAGCGATTTTTAGTGGGGAATTTGTGGTCACCGCATGAAAATCAGCGATTTCTAGTGGGGAATTTGTGGTCACCGCATGAAAATCAGCGATTTTTAGTGGGGAATTTGTGGTCACCGCATGAAAATCAGCGATTTTTAGTGGGGAATTTGTGGTCACCGCATGAAAATCAGCGATTTTCATAGGGGAATTTGTGGTCACCGCATGAAAATCAGCGATTTCTAGTGGGGAATTTGTGGTCACCGCATGAAAATCAGCGATTTTTAGTGGGGAATTTGTGGTCACCGCATGAAAATCAGCGCTTTTTAGTGGGGAATTTGTGGTCACCGCATGAAAATCAGCGATTTCTAGTGGGGAATTTGTGGTCACCGCATGAAAATCAGCGGTTTTTAGTGGGGAATTTGTGGTCACCGCATGAAAATCAGCGATTTCTAGTGGGAAATTTGTGGTCACCGCATGAAAATCAGCGATTTCTAGTGGGGAATTTGTGGTCACCGCATGAAAATCAGCGATTTTTAGTGGGGAATTTGTGGTCACCGCATGAAAATCAGCGATTTTTAGTGGGGAATTTGTGGTCACCGCATGAAAATCAGCGATTTTTAGTGGGGAATTTGTGGTCACCGCATGAAAATCAGCGATTTTTAGTGGGGAATTTGTGGTCACCGCATGAAAATCAGCGATTTTTAGTGGGGAATTTGTGGTCACCGCATGAAAATCAGCGATTTTTAGTGGGGAATTTGTGGTCACCGCATGAAAATCAGCGATTTTTAGTGGGGGATTTGTGGTCACCGCATGAAAATCAGCGGTTTTTAGTGGGGAATTTGTGGTCACCGCATGAAAATCAGCGATTTTTAGTGGGGAATTTGTGGTCACCGCATGAAAATCAGCGATTTTTAGTGGGGAATTTGTGGTCACCGCATGAAAATCAGCGGTTTTTAGTGGGGAATTTGTGGTCACCGCATGAAAATCAGCGATTTTTAGTGGGGAATTTGTGGTCACCGCATGAAAATCAGCGGTTTCTAGTGGGGAATTTGTGGTCACCGCATGAAAATCAGCGATTTTTAGTGGGGAATTTGTGGTCACCGCATGAAAATCAGCGGTTTTTAGTGGGGAATTTGTGGTCACCGCATGAAAATCAGCGGTTTTTAGTGGGGAATTTGTGGTCACCGCATGAAAATCAGCGGTTTTTAGTGGGGAATTTGTGGTCACCGCATGAAAATCAGCGATTTCTAGTGGGGAATTTGTGGTCACCGCATGAAAATCAGCGATTTTTAGTGGGGAATTTGTGGTCACCGCATGAAAATCAGCGATTTTTAGTGGGGAATTTGTGGTCACCGCATGAAAATCAGCGATTTTTAGTGGGGAATTTGTGGTCACCGCATGAAAATCAGCGATTTCTAGTGGGGAATTTGTGGTCACCGCATGAAAATCAGCGATTTCTAGTGGGGAATTTGTGGTCACCGCATGAAAATCAGCGGTTTTCATAGGGGAATTTGTGGTCACCGCATGAAAATCAGCGATTTCTAGTGGGGAATTTGTGGTCACCGCATGAAAATCAGCGATTTCTAGTGGGGAATTTGTGGTCACCGCATGAAAATCAGCGATTTTTAGTGGGGAATTTGTGGTCACCGCATGAAAATCAGCGATTTCTAGTGGGGAATTTGTGGTCACCGCATGAAAATCAGCGATTTTTAGTGGGGAATTTGTGGTCACCGCATGAAAATCAGCGATTTTTAGTGGGGAATTTGTGGTCACCGCATGAAAATCAGCGATTTTTAGTGGGGAATTTGTGGTCACCGCATGAAAATCAGCGATTTTTAGTGGGGAATTTGTGGTCACCGCATGAAAATCAGCGATTTTTAGTGGGGAATTTGTGGTCACCGCATGAAAATCAGCGATTTTTAGTGGGGGATTTGTGGTCACCGCATGAAAATCAGCGGTTTTTAGTGGGGAATTTGTGGTCACCGCATGAAAATCAGCGGTTTTCATAGGGGAATTTGTGGTCACCGCATGAAAATCAGCGATTTTTAGTGGGGAATTTGTGGTCACCGCATGAAAATCAGCGATTTTTAGTGGGGAATTTGCATTGAAACTGAAAATTTTGAATGGAAGAAGAGAATGAAAACAAACTTTGGTCGCTGTCCGCTCCCGGAGCTCTAGTGGGAGTTGAAGAAGACCCATTTTGAAATCTTACAATGTGGAAATATTTCTGAAAGGGAGAAAGTTAGAGGTAAAACTACAGCTCGCTAGAAACGGTTCCAATCAAAATATTCGCTTTCTTGATTTCTCGGTTTATTAATTAAAACAAAACAAAATCATTGGTACTGCTCTTCATTTTCAGCGCGTTTATTAAACACTATTTCTATCGAAGATGAGCTTAGTTTCAGCTTGCAAAAGCGATCAATAGGTCCTAATTGGAGGTCAAACCAATAACGATCAGTCTTTCCAAGATAATTTGTGTTGAAATCACGGAATGATTCTATCAGTTCCTCGGATGAAGCCACAGTGCCTCGAAATTGATTATTCGGTGCTTGAAAGTATAAGTAGCGAAGCTTGGGAAGTGGCTCGGAACGAAGGTACTGAAAATGGATAAAATCGGGCAGACAAGCGTTACCTGTAGAATTACTTTGGTTACGTCATAGTTCAATTTCTCTCCATCTAAAGATAGCGTCAAGTCGAGCTGACGAAATTTTTCTAAGGTTTTCTTAATTATTATTTGATCTTGTATATCTTCTTCATATAAGAAAATCTTAACGTCAGTCTATAAAAGTATTTGCGGGTATCTGCTGTGAAATGATTAGTACCAGCTGATTTGCATTGAGAAGCACTTTTAATTTTGGCCTTCCCATACATGCTTCAAATTTTACAGGCTTTAAAATGCTTAATAATTCCTCTAGATGCTCATCAGAGAATTTGTTATAAGCCACGTCAAGAAATTTTGTGGTTATACGGCAGCGTTTCAGAATGTGGAATTCAGAATTCTTTGAATAGGAAAATCCTGCAATATATGCGTTCTACAACAATATAACGGAACCAACCGCTACTTATGAAAATACCGTTACATTTAACGCCATACAGGCTTTCAAAATTGGGCGCAAATCGATCTCCTGCGTGTTCCATAGAATATTTAGGTTTACCAATCCAATCGGTGTCTATAGTAAGGTCAGCGGGCAAATGGATCCTGACATTACGACTAGTTCGGATTAAATTTTCCATGTATTTGCATGTTTGCTGAATTCGGCAAAAACTTCTCCACTCGAACTGGATATATTTTATTGAAAAAAAAGAGAAATGAAAGCAAACCTTGGTGGTTATCCGTTCCTGCAGCTCCAGTGGCAGTTGAAGAAGACCCATTTGGAAAAGTATTCCTACAAAGTGGAATTAGTTGTGTAAGGGCAGAAAAAAGTCATAGATAAAACTCCTTGTTAGCAATGAATTCAATCAATATATTCGCTTTCTGGCAATTTATTAATAACAAAAATTATTGGTTTAGCTCATCAGCAGCAACCCGTTTATTCAATATTAATTCTAGACTATTCCAAACAAATTTTATCGTGCAGAGTCGGTCATCTTGTCCCAGTTGGAGTTCAAACCAGTGGCCATCGTAATTTCCAAGAAACATTGGATTAAAATCACGGAAAAGCTCTATCAGTTCTCTTGAGGGTGAAAGAAACCTGTGGCTAAATTTCTAAAGTAAGTAGCGAAGCTTCGGAAGTCGCTCGGAACGAAGATACTGAAATAGGGAACATTGATATAGTCGGTTTCCAACTGGGAAGAACACGTTCGCTGTGGGGCCGCTTGAAAACCTGCCAAATTTTATTTCTTCCAATGGCAAAAATTAAATTCAAGCGCGGTCTTGAGATCCCATAGCGACAATTTTCCCCAAGAAAAAAATTGGAAATTGTCTCTACCTGTAGGATCACGTTGGACACGTCATAATCCAAATCCTTTCTGCCGAAAGATAACGTTAAGTGGAGGTCGCGAAACTTTTCTAGTGATTGCTTAATTATCGATTGATCTTGGATATCTTCCACCTGCAGGCTAATTTCAACATCAATCTAAAGACATTATTTCTTCAAAATACCAAATTGAATGAGACAAAGGATCATTACCAGCTGGTCTGCATTGAGCAGTACTTCCAATTGTTGTCCTCTTCCACTTGCTCCCACAGCTTTCACTGGCTTTAGAATGCCTACCAATTCTTGAAAGTGTCCATCAGAAAACACATAAGAGCCTGTATCCAGGAATTTTGTGGTTATACGGCAACGTTTCAGAGTATTGCAGTCATAACTTTTAAAAAGTGGTTGGAAGTCTGAAAAAGATTCATTTTACTGTGCCACAATAATACCAACATTCGCGGAGCTCAATTTTATCAGGCGCCATAAAGGCTTTCAAAACTAGGGACAAAAGTGTATCCATTGCATCTGCTTATTGAATATTCAGGGAAACCGTCATTGCCGCAACTTATTTTCAACCGCTGTGTGGGCAAACAGACTCTAACATTTCGGCTAGTTCGGATTAAATCTTCCATATCTTTACACCTTTGCTGTATTCGGAAATACGCTTTCCATTCAAACTGGCAAATTTATATGAGAAAAAAAAGAAGGAAAGGCAAACCTTGGTGGTTATCCGTTCCCACAGCTCCAGCGGAAGTTGAAGACCAATTTGGAATTTTTACAAAGTGGAAATATTAGTAAAAAGGCAAAAAAAAAATCGAGGTAAAACTACAGCTTGTTAAAAACGGCTTCAATTGCTTTCCATCAAGGCCAAATTTATTGACGGAAAGTTTCTAACGAAAGTTTATTCAAAATAGACATCAACTTTTTGCTTATTGATGCTCAATTCACAATAATGGCCATCAAATGGGCATTCGAAGGTATAAGCCAAGATTTCTTCCGATGGATGGCCATAGGTATTTCGGAGGATCGGATTGAAATCACTGAATATAAATTGTAGCTCTTCTCCTGAAGGCAGCAGACTATAGCGATCTGTATGGGATCCGGCAAAAGTAAGTGTACGGAGATTTGAGATTGGTTCGGTGCGGAGGAACTGAAAAAAATATAAAATTAGCTTCGAAACTTGGAGGAAAAACCAGCGCAGTGAGGTACACTTGTAAATCAGGAAAATTTTTCCAAATTTTTTTAAAATAAAGAACGTAAAAGTAGAAAAGGGCTCATTCAAATGCGCGCGTTTTCAGGTGCCGTAAGGCCCATTTTCCTCTAAAAAGAGCTCACCTGTAAAATTGTCTTAACCACATAAAAGCACTCATATAATCCTGCTTCAGTACGCATATTTACGCACAATGTGTGCAAATTTACCAGCAAGGCTTTTATAATTTGAAGATCTGGCACGTCTTTGAGGCTCGTAGACATTACGACGTGCTTCTAAACAATTTTGTGGGTAACCTGGCGATTTCTTACCAATTGCTTCGCTTTTAGAAGTACTTCCAATCGGCTTATTCCCCGACTATCTAGCACTACTTTTACAGGCTTCAGAATCTTCAAAAACTCCTCATACTCTTCATTAGTAAAGTCAATAAAAGAGGATGCACCCAGATTTTTGGTTGTTATTCTGTGTACCCTGAGAACTTCAAACCAGCTCGTAACGAAACCTTTTTCCAGATTTTTAATCCGTTCTGTAATTTGTGCCATTTTATAAAAATCGAATTAACCTGACTGTATTTCAAGGCTGTCAAAACGAACACCACATAAACTTTCCAACTCCACAGATTTTTTAGATAAAGGCAATAAATTGGCTTTTTTCTTGAGATAGAATAAAGGAGGGCCATATATGCTAATAACCATTCCCAAAATAAATTCATCCGGTAGGAAGACTTTAACGTATCTGTTGGTTCGAAAAAATTGAGCCATATTTCTGCATGTTCGTTGCATCCGAAAATAACTTTTCCATTCAAACTGAACATTTTAGTTGGAAAAAAAGGAATGGAAACAAACTTTGGACACTATCCGCTCTTGTAATTCCAATGGAAATCGGAAAATGTTAACCGTTCGCAGCTGGAATAATGCCAGAAATGCTTGAGTCGAAGTGCTGCTGGGCCTGACGCTGGCGGAAATCTTCTCCTCCACATTCTCATCTATCGAATCACAGTTTCCTTGTGGTCTACTCCGTCGGCGAAAAAAGTATTTCTTCCACTTTTTGAAAGGGTTTGTAAATTTCATTGTTGGGAAATATTCTAATAAAAAAATATGATAGACCAAAAAACAAATCACCGGTTTACATGTATATCCCAAAAAATAGAGATGTGTGTAGAAACAATAGGAAAATTACAAGATAAACGCCGAAAACTCGCTAATGCTGTTTCAAATGGGTACGATCGATGAATAAATCCGTGCCGCTCCAATTAACCTAGAAAGGAGAGTCATCGACCCATACGACTCAGGTGTAAGAATAATGACGAGTAGATCAGGGATGCGCGAGATAGGATTTTCGGCTTCGAAACGGGATAGATGAAATCCACCGCGGCGGTTTTCGTCCAAGTGATCTTTGTTCCCGTTGCTTTTCCACCTTTGTAATGAAATTCCCGTTGCTTTTCAACCTTTGTAATGAAATTCCCGTTGCTTTTCCACCTTTGTAATGAAATTCCCGTTGCTTTTCCACCTTTGTAATGAAATTCCCGTTGCTTTTCCACCTTTGTAATGAAATTCCCGTTGCTTTTCAACCTTTGTAATGAAATTCCCGTTGCTTTTCCACCTTTGTAATGAAATTCCCGTTGCTTTTCCACCTTTGTAATGAAATTCCCGTTGCTTTTCAACCTTTGTAATGAAATTCCCGTTGCTTTTCCACCTTTGTAATGAAATTCCCGTTGCTTTTCCACCTTTGTAATGAAATTCCCGTTGCTTTTCCACCTTTGTAATGAAATTCCCGTTGCTTTTCCACCTTTGTAATGAAATTCCCGTCGCTTTCCCACCTTTGTAATGAAATTCCCGTTGCTTTTCCACCTTTGTAATGAAATTCTCGTTGCTTTTCCTCCTTTGTAATGAAATTCTCGTTGCTTTTCCTCCTTTGTAATGAAATTCCCGTTGCTTTTCCTCCTTTGTAATGAAATTCCCGCTGCTTTTCAACCCTTGTAGTGAAGTTCTCGTTGCTTTTCCTCCTTTGTACTGAAATTCCCGTTGCTTTTCCTCCTTTGTAATGAAGTTCTCGTTGCTTTTCCTCCTTTGTAATGAAATTCCCGTTGCTTTTCCTCCTTTGTAATGAAATTCCCGTTGCTTTTCCACCTTTGTAATGAAATTCTCGTTGCTTTTCCTCCTTTGTAATGAAATTCCCGTTGCTTTTCCTCCTTTGTAATGAAATTCCCGTTGCTTTTCCTCCTTTGTAATGAAATTCCCGCTGCTTTTCAACCCTTGTAGTGAAGTTCTCGTTGCTTTTCCTCCTTTGTACTGAAATTCCCGTTGCTTTTCCTCCTTTGTAATGAAGTTCTCGTTGCTTTTCCTCCTTTGTAATGAAATTCCCGTTGCTTTTCCTCCTTTGTAATGAAATTCCCGTTGCTTTTCCACCTTTGTAATGAAATTCTCGTTGCTTTTCCTCCTTTGTAATGAAATTCCCGTTGCTTTTCCTCCTTTGTAATGAAATTCCCGTTGCTTTTCCTCCTTTGTAATGAAATTCTCGTTGCTTTTCCTCCTTTGTAATGAAATTCCCGTTGCTTTTCCTCCTTTGTAATGAAATTCCCGCTGCTTTTCAACCCTTGTAGTGAAGTTCTCGTTGCTTTTCCTCCTTTGTACTGAAATTCCCGTTGCTTTTCCTCCTTTGTAATGAAGTTCTCGTTGCTTTTCCTCCTTTGTAATGAAATTCTCGTTGCTTTTCCTCCTTTGTAATGAAATTCCCGTTGCTTTTCCTCCTTTGTAATGAAATTCCCGTTGCTTTTCCTCCTTTGTAATGAAATTCCCGTTGCTTTTCCTCCTTTGTAATGAAATTCTCGTTGCTTTTCCTCCTTTGTAATGAAATTCCCGTTGCTTTTCCTCCTTTGTAATGAAATTCCCGTTGCTTTTCCTCCTTTGTAATGAAATTCCCGTTGCTTTTCCTCCTTTGTAATGAAATTCTCGTTGCTTTTCCTCCTTTGTAATGAAATTCCCGTTGCTTTTCCTCCTTTGTAATGAAATTCCCGCTGCTTTTCAACCCTTGTAGTGAAGTTCCCGTTGCTTTTCCTCCTTTGTAATGAAATTCCGGTTGCTTTTACATCCATGTAATGAAATTCCCGTTGCTTTTCCTCCTTTGTAATGAAATTCTCGTTGCTTTTCCTCCTTTGTAATGAAATTCCCGTTGCTTTTCCTCCTTTGTAATGAAATTCCCGCTGCTTTTCAACCCTTGTAGTGAAGTTCTCGTTGCTTTTCCTCCTTTGTACTGAAATTCCCGTTGCTTTTCCTCCTTTGTAATGAAGTTCTCGTTGCTTTTCCTCCTTTGTAATGAAATTCTCGTTGCTTTTCCTCCTTTGTAATGAAATTCCCGTTGCTTTTCCTCCTTTGTAATGAAATTCCCGTTGCTTTTCCTCCTTTGTAATGAAATTCCCGTTGCTTTTCCTCCTTTGTAATGAAATTCTCGTTGCTTTTCCTCCTTTGTACTGAAATTCCCGTTGCTTTTCCTCCTTTGTAATGAAGTTCTCGTTGCTTTTCCTCCTTTGTAATGAAATTCTCGTTGCTTTTCCTCCTTTGTAATGAAATTCCCGTTGCTTTTCCTCCTTTGTAATGAAATTCCCGTTGCTTTTCCTCCTTTGTAATGAAATTCCCGTTGCTTTTCCACCTTTGTAATGAAATTCCCGTTGCTTTTCCTCCTTTGTAATGAAATTCCCGTTGCTTTTCCTCCTTTGTAATGAAGTTCTCGTTGCTTTTCCACCTTTGTAATGAAATTCTCGTTGCTTTTCCTCCTTTGTAATGAAATTCCCGTTGCTTTTCCTCCTTTGTAATGAAATTCCCGTTGCTTTTCCTCCTTTGTAATGAAATTCCCGTTGCTTTTCCTCCTTTGTAATGAAATTCTCGTTGCTTTTCCTCCTTTGTAATGAAATTCCCGTTGCTTTTCCTCCTTTGTAATGAAATTCCCGTTGCTTTTCCTCCTTTGTAATGAAATTCCCGTTGCTTTTCCTCCTTTGTAATGAAATTCCGGTTGCTTTTACATCCATGTAATGAAATTCCCGTTGCTTTTCCTCCTTTGTAATGAAATTCCCGCTGCTTTTCAACCCTTGTAGTGAAGTTCCCGTTGCTTTTCCTCCTTTGTAATGAAATTCTCGTTGCTTTTCCTCCTTTGTAATGAAATTCCCGTTGCTTTTCCTCCTTTGTAATGAAATTCCCGCTGCTTTTCAACCCTTGTAGTGAAGTTCCCGTTGCTTTTCCTCCTTTGTAATGAAATTCCGGTTGCTTTTACATCCATGTAATGAAATTCCCGTTGCTTTTCCTCCTTTGTAATGAAATTCTCGTTGCTTTTCCTCCTTTGTAATGAAATTCCCGTTGCTTTTCCTCCTTTGTAATGAAATTCCCGCTGCTTTTCAACCCTTGTAGTGAAGTTCTCGTTGCTTTTCCTCCTTTGTACTGAAATTCCCGTTGCTTTTCCTCCTTTGTAATGAAGTTCTCGTTGCTTTTCCTCCTTTGTAATGAAATTCTCGTTGCTTTTCCTCCTTTGTAATGAAATTCCCGTTGCTTTTCCTCCTTTGTAATGAAATTCCCGTTGCTTTTCCTCCTTTGTAATGAAATTCCCGTTGCTTTTCCTCCTTTGTAATGAAATTCTCGTTGCTTTTCCTCCTTTGTAATGAAATTCCCGTTGCTTTTCCTCCTTTGTAATGAAATTCCCGTTGCTTTTCCTCCTTTGTAATGAAATTCCCGTTGCTTTTCCTCCTTTGTAATGAAATTCCGGTTGCTTTTACATCCATGTAATGAAATTCCCGTTGCTTTTCCTCCTTTGTAATGAAATTCCGGTTGCTTTTACATCCATGTAATGAAATTCCCGTTGCTTTTCCTCCTTTGTAATGAAATTCTCGTTGCTTTTCCTCCTTTGTAATGAAATTCCCGTTGCTTTTCCTCCTTTGTAATGAAATTCCCGCTGCTTTTCAACCCTTGTAGTGAAGTTCTCGTTGCTTTTCCTCCTTTGTACTGAAATTCCCGTTGCTTTTCCTCCTTTGTAATGAAGTTCTCGTTGCTTTTCCTCCTTTGTAATGAAATTCCCGTTGCTTTTCCTCCTTTGTAATGAAATTCCCGTTGCTTTTCCTCCTTTGTACTGAAATTCCCGTTGCTTTTCCTCCTTTGTAATGAAATTCCCGTTGCTTTTCCTCCTTTGTAATGAAATTCTCGTTGCTTTTCCTCCTTTGTAATGAAATTCCCGTTGCTTTTCCTCCTTTGTAATGAAATTCCCGCTGCTTTTCAACCCTTGTAGTGAAGTTCTCGTTGCTTTTCCTCCTTTGTACTGAAATTCCCGTTGCTTTTCCTCCTTTGTAATGAAATTCCCGTTGCTTTTCCTCCTTTGTACTGAAATTCCCGTTGCTTTTCCTCCTTTGTAATGAAGTTCTCGTTGCTTTTCCTCCTTTGTAATGAAATTCTCGTTGCTTTTCCTCCTTTGTAATGAAATTCCCGTTGCTTTTCCTCCTTTGTAATGAAATTCCCGTTGCTTTTCCTCCTTTGTAATGAAATTCCCGTTGCTTTTCCTCCTTTGTAATGAAATTCCCGTTGCTTTTCCACCTTTGTAATGAAATTCCCGTTGCTTTTCCTCCTTTGTAATGAAATTCCCGTTGCTTTTCCACCTTTGTAATGAAGTTCTCGTTGCTTTTCCTCCTTTGTAATGAAATTCCCGTTGCTTTTCCTCCTTTGTAATGAAATTCCCGTTGCTTTTCCACCTTTGTAATGAAATTCCCGTTGCTTTTCCTCCTTTGTAATGAAATTCCCGTTGCTTTTCCTCCTTTGTAATGAAATTCCCGTTGCTTTTACATCCATGTAATGAAATTCCCGTTGCTTTTCAACCTTTGTAACAAGGGAACCTTTTTTCGTCTGATTTGATCTATATGGCTCGTAGCCAGATCGGATCGGACGCAAAAAAAGGTCCCCTTGTAAGTGACATCCGGGAGTGCTTGAAAATAACTATCCCATGCTGTGTAGATCGACTTTCACAGGTTTCAGAATTCTCAGAAGTTGTTTGTACTTTTCATTATCATAATTGTTCCAGAAATATGGGCCCATTTTTTGTGAGCTTATTCGGTACTTTTTCAGTATTTCTGTTACATTATTGCTTCTATCTAGAAAAATTAAAGGTGGGACAAGCTCATTAAAGAGGTACCTTCAAATACGGAAACTACGCCGAAACGAGCCCCGTGCATATCTTCGACATTGGCATCGACGTAGTCAACATCCTGCCGTACGGAAAAACCCCAGCGAATTCTCTCTATTCACATTCAACGAAAAAATATCCGACAGACTCGGGCGTTTCGACTAGTTCGAATAAATCAGCCATATTTCGGCAGGATCGCAACATCCGGGAATAACTTTTCCATTCAAGTTGGAAATTTTATTTGGGAGAAATGGAAACAAACTTTGGTAATTATCCCCTCTTGGAGATGTTGCGAATGTTGGTGAAGCTCAGACATTTGAAGAAAGTTCAATTACAGCAAAAACGTCTTTTCCTTTAGAAATGAATGGCTTTCAATCAATAATTTCTTCGCTTTCTAATTAACTTTGAACTTATTGCTGTTCCTGTGTAAAAAGCAAAAATATCGGACAATTTATTATATACACTAAATCTTAATTTGCTATGTACACATATTTCTACTTTTTATGGACACTTTCCGGCGGAGGAAGTGCCCAAGATTTGTACAATTGATCAAAATATACACCAGCTTCTTCTCCGGCTGGAACAACTTTTACCAGTGGGTGAACCCGGTGTTTATTGAACACAGATCTTGTATAATCCCTCCACAGTTCAACACTCCAAATAGCCACGATTATTATAATTGTCTGTGCCCTGAAGAACGCAATAAATTACGGTAATTGGATAAAACGGACCAAATCATGATGCTAGTCAGATAGCTGTCATACCTCACGCCATAGGCGGTAAATGAGGGAACGAATATTTTAAATAGAGCCAGAATGGGGACCAGGACGATTATGGTGAGGATTACATTGCGGAGGAGCTCAAAAATTTAGATTTGAGGTTTCGGAAACGATACCTTGAAGACTTTTAAATTTTCTATTAATTGAAACCTCTTGCTCAAAGTGTATTCCCCGTCGAAGTCGATAATTTGAAGTCTGTTGGAATTTTTCTTCCAGAGACAGATGAACAACTGAAAATTACCGTAATTTTTCAGATTTTTTCTTAGAAATATTGGCAAAAATCTTTTGGACTACCCAGGGATTCGAAGTTCGAACCAGAGACCATTGAAAAATTGGAGCGTTAATCTTTTGCCCATTACTGAAACTTGCCATAAATGCCACTCCATTGACTACAATAGTGTACACCAGCAATATTAATGTGAAAAATCTCGTGTCCATGTTATACGTCACCGTGAATGCGAAGACAAAGCTGATGATGATTGGCGCTCCAGGAATATACAATCGACTCCTTTGCTCATAATCCTGAAATTAATTTTTCATATATTTCATTGAAATTTCTTGCGTTGGTTAATAATTCATTTCAGTCAGGTGGTATAAATTCATTTAAAGAGACCGATTACCTCAAGAAAATTATAAGCCATCAAGCGCTCAAAGACTATTGAAGGCAGAACGTGAATTGCTGTGAGGGCATAGATGAGTTGAAGGAAGACTGCGATGCTGTAGACAGGGCTACAGTTATCTGGAAAAAGTGGAGGATATCTGTAGGAATACCGGCTGTAGATTGGAATCTGGGCGTTAAATAGAGCCAGAACGGGGACTACGTCGTACAAAGATAGCCACATGGGCCCGAGAAAATCCCTCGGGCCCATAAAAAAATTATCGTACCTTCTCCTATTCCAACAACATTTAAAATTAATATGCTGGTCCTTCCTACGGTACACCAGAATACGGTAGAGACAAAGAAACAGGTAATAATGGTCATATTAGTATGCCAAATTTTAATTTTTCTCGAAAGATAGAGAAAATATACAGCTACCAGGTTCAAAACCTGCACGAAGAAATGCTCCACACCATAGAGAGTATAATATAATTGAGGCCAATCCGAAGTATTGGCGAGATCGATGAAGGAGAAGACATTTCCCGGCTGGCCCGTGCAGTTGACCAACATTTGCAGACAGGCTGAAAATTAAAAATATCAGGAGAAGAGTGAATCAGAACGGAAGTCACTGGAATTGGGGCGGGATTCCGGTAAAGTTTAAGCGCGACAGGTGGTGTGTCTGTCTTTAGCCGCGAGGCTTACATCATTCATTTGTTCTTTAATTTTGAGGTAAAATACATGTGCATGGCCGGTGGGAAATGTCGGGAGAGCATATGCACTGGGTTAAATTTAAAGGAGTGACATCTACCAGGTGCTAGAGAACTCGCAAGGTCAACAGTCGAAAAAAGACGAAATCTTAATATTTTTTTGTAGTTTTCAGCTCTTTTTTGATGGGCAGTGGCCCGCACCTTCCGATTTTCAGTGTTTTCGAGGAAGTCCAATATGGAACATTTAGTGATAAGCAGTTTCTGATCGAGCTCCGATCTTGATGTCGGTATTACAAAAACGAAAAAATAAATCCAAGCAGGGATTCAAGCAGGAACAGTACAAAGTATGTAGACTTTCTAAATAATGTCCGTCAGCAGCAGATGGATAAAATAATTCGATAGATAGAAATCTAGAAGAATTGCACGCGAGTTGCCCCGATTATATCCTTTTTGCGGATAATTGCCCCGTATTATTTGGTTATTTGCCAATGATCAAGTAAACTTTTGAAGTGGGTGTCGTTTGAAGACGGACATGCTCTCTTTCTTCTTCGTTTTGACGAGCGCTTCAAGGGAAATCTACTTACATTCAAACTGAAAAAGCTATGTGTGAGCGGAAAAAAATGCTAAAATATCATGAAAACATCAATGAGCAGTTTTATTTTAAAAAAGTGGCTACAAAGTAAATAGAAAACGGACAGCAGCTAGTCTTCCACCGTATCCACCTGAATCTCCACAATTGACCTGTTTAAAATTGAGCTAAAATCCCCGTAAAATTTGCACCTTTGTGTTGTCAAAGGAGACTCCTTATCAATCCCTTTTTATTCCAAAGGGGGCTCCGATAAAGCGACTATAAATTTCGGCAAGGTGTCGAATTGTAAAAAAGTCATTCAATTCTGATTCTACAGACGGCGATTCTCCATGGAATTCTTGGGTTGTTTGAAGGATGTGCCCAGAAGATTCCTTTGAGTTCCCACGATTCCTACAGACCGGCATGTGTGTGCCCATTTGAACGGCTACAACATAGAAATATCATCGCTTTCTTCCATAATGACGACATTTTTCAATGAGTGTGGAATCAATGGTTTTTACATCTGATCGACTTTCTGTAAATCTTTGCCTGCAAATGGGTAAAAATATCAGCCACAGTCTGCAAAATTCTCTGCATGACAACGAGCCATTCCAAACTGCCATAAAAATCTCAGCAAATGGCAAACGGGTATGATCTTCCGGCATTCAGTGGGAGGCAAACCCTCCATCTTTGGATACCCAGGGCGCGTCATCTTCTTCTTCCGCGTTTCCTTTTCTAAGCGATTAGCGTCCACTGCTCTCCTTTCCTCTTTTATCAGTTTGGGCCCTTCCGTGTGTGCATTCTGTCCCCCTCTGACTGATAGTCTAATCGTCTCCTTCTCTTCAATTCGACAGTCACTATGTTCTTCTAACATTAAATTTCTTCGCCTTATTCTATTCGTCCTGTTTTTTTCTTTAAAAAATTATAAGTTTGAATTGAGCTTTCCTATGTTGACAGTTCTTTTCAAGCAGTCAAACATTCAAAATGCGAGCTGTTTCGATTCTTGTCGCTGTGTCTATAGCTTCTTTTATTATTTTGGCTTATAATACGGAATTTATGTCGCTGGATAAGTCATTGTGTGAGTTTTTATTATATCACGACTGCTTGCGCGCCTCACGGCGTGCCTTGCAAAACTTTAGACAGCGGCGGGGATTGAAACCTGACCGCGCGTCTTATCTGGACAAACAGGCACATTACGTTCTTTTATAAAAGGATATACTAGAATTTCCGGAAAAAATCTGGAAAAAAATTAAGGAAAATTCCTATTTTTTGGGGACAAAGGAGGACCCCAACGTGGTTTCATGGCAAATTTCTCGTAAAGTTAGAACTACATTAATTTCTCTTTTAAACCTTCCTAATTTAAAGCGGAAAAATGATGCGTTGCCTATAAAAATGGGGCACGGTACCGCCACAAATCGAAGAATAAAGATAAAGGACGCGTCATCTTAATTGTCAGAATTCCTGGACCACAATTTTATTAGAAAATCTAAAAATTTCAGATCAATACCAGCAACTTTTCTCATATTTGATTGAAAATTCTACCGGTGAAATTGACCAGAATACAATAGAAAATGAACCAACAACGAGTAAGCCATTTTTCCTTCAATTTTTCAACGTTTTCGATTATTTAGCAGCAGCCCCTTTTATGAGTTCATTAAACTCCTCCGACGTATGTATTCACCCACAAGTGGATATTTTTGACTCGGAGATAATGAAAGTAAGTTTCACTGCTTATTTTTTAATTGGAATTTCAGTTCTATCCTAAAAAATCCCTCAAATGTAATGGGTTTCCACGAAATCTAACATATCTTCAGGATAGACAATTGGTGAATAACAATCCGGATACGGATTGTTTTGGAAGGTAGGAGACATTTTTTATTCCCCCATCATGTTGACAAAAACCTTTTCGACAAGCCGCGGGAATCGAACTCGCGACCTATGGGTGACAAATCTTGGGAGCGCCACAGATATGACAGACAGATGCTCAAATGTTATGTGTTGGTTCCAAAAATATTAGCAACAAAACCCATGGACAATGCTGGAAATTTTTTGCCAAAAGTGTTCGAAACAAGGCTTTTTGATGATTTGAACGCGGTAATTACGGCGGGCTCTGGATTTCCGTCGGCGTTCCCATTGCTTCATGTATTCGCTATTTCCAGATGTCTCAATTACAAATCACCGAAAGAAAACAGCGAAGGACAATGGATGTTGTCCAGTGACAAGCATTCTTTTGACTGCGAAGTGGTGCGTCACTTTGATATCATTTAATTTTTCTTTAAATATTTCCAGGTAGAAGCTCGATGTAGCAAAAAAGGCACGCCCATGGAACCTGGGAAATATTTCAATATGCACACTCAACTAATCGAAAAGTTTGTCATTTTCGTAGTATTTTTATCTTTTTTTAGAGAAATTCCCGAGCCGAATGTTACCGTGCTTGGTAAACAGTACAGTGTCTATTTTATTACAGTTGATTCCCACGCTTATACCCAGCAATTTCGGTAGGACCTTTAAAGTTACCGTAATCTCGGAAAATTATTCAGGAATTTGCCTAAATCCAACGAATTTCTTATTAAAGAAATGGACGCTGTGCTCTTTCCATATTTGAATCGAGCATCAGATGGAAGTAGAGAAAATGCTGTTGTTTGGTGGTACGGTAACTCCATTTAAATGTAGGATTCTTTCATAAATTTCAGGAAAATTGTCTACTAAAATTGATAGGAGCATTTATGGTCTGCCATCAATTGACCCAGAGCCAGGATGGGATAAAGATGTCAACTGTAAAAGAGGGCTGGATAATGAGACATTTTTGCTTGACGAATTTGCAGAATACGGCTACGTGGTAAGAATTTCATTGATTTATAAAAAGTCGGGTAAATCGCCTCGGGATCTGTGGGAAAATTTCTAGTTGCCGGTTCAAAATTTCTTTTCCAGACGAATCTGGCGGAAGATTGGTGGAGGGCGATAGACTACGCCTGCAAAGCAATTCCTAAACCATTGGCTCATCATCACTTTTTGTAAGTAGCGCCCGTTTAAAAGATGCTTATAAACCTTTAATTTTTCTCAAAATTTCCAAAAAAAATGAAGCGATCAGTTTTTTTTTAAATTTCTCGATCTCTTTTTGGAATTTTTCCGTTATTTTCCTAAAAATTTTCGAAAAATGCAAGATAAAGATTTTTAAAAAACCTGCAATAATCTCTCCACTTCAGACCGTACACCTTGGCTTATGAGAAATACCCAAAATTGAGAGGTTTCATCAGTCAAAAGCTTTGTATTCAGCGGCATGAAGCTCTTCTCGACTACTTTTCCCAATTTGTCCAGGCCTACAAAGATAAGCCAAAATTAGGATGGTCGTGGATTGTTCATATTGGCCACAATAATGAATGGGAATCACAGCGCTTGGATCCATATTTATTGGAGTTTTTACAAAAGAATAAAGAAGAGGTGGCTTGAATGCAAGGATTACCGTACAAGGACTACATTCAGTTAGATAATAGTTTCCTGTTCATTGGCGGCGATCATGGGATGAGATTCACCGGCGCGGTTAAGACAAAAGTTGGAAAATTGGATGTCAATAATCCACTGCTCCTAATGACTTTACCCAAGGAGCTGAGAAAAAATAAGGAGCTTGTACAGCTGGTAAAAGAAAATGCAAAAGAACTACAGACACATTTTGATACCAGAGCAACGTTGTTGGATATTTTAAAGGAACGCGGTTTTTTTATACAAAAAAAAACAGAATTTCAGTTTCAACCGGCGGTAAACTTCCATGGAAGAGAGCAGATGG
Organism: Oscheius sp. DF5033; assembly: GCA_964036215.1. NCBI lineage: Eukaryota > Metazoa > Nematoda > Chromadorea > Rhabditida > Rhabditidae > Oscheius > Oscheius sp. DF5033. The sequence continues at coordinate 1,467,742 of CAXIWN010000011.1, forward strand.
ACATCCCTGGCGAGATGGGACATTCATTCTTAAGAAAACAGCCAAAACACCGGAGCTGTAAAACTCTGCCAATTCATGTACAATCCTGTATCTGCGAGAGCTCCTTGAATGTCAATTTGACAGATAAGTAAGTGACATTTTCCATTCGGCTTACACATGAAATTGGCAAGAAAATTCTTTGACGAGAACTGAAGCTGGCACTCCAGTTTCGGAGCGTCTTGGATTGCAAGTTAACGCTGAAACCACGAGGGCGCAGTCTTTCTCTCCACCGGATCCTGGAATATAATTTTATTTTCCAGAGAACCTGCAAGAGCTCAAAAATTGGGAAAGGCGATAATTACCAACATAAATGATAAGTTGACACAACATGGCTACGGTGAAATGTGCAGATCCTGGAACTTTACTAAAGTATGCCACATTTCTACCAGAAAAATCTGTAATTTAGGTTGATCAACTGAACCTGGTCTCAGAGAAACCTGTAAACTTGGACGGGGTGGTAGTAGGCCAGCATGTGGATAAGCCACTCAAAGAAGAAGCCCAATTTCGAATATTTGCCAGTGGAAAAGATGACTCATCGATAGAAGTGATCTCCTTGGATAGATTAGACCGATACGGAAGTAATGGCGATTGTGTGCCAAAGTCTTTTCAACCTATTTGTACCTGTTATTAGCCTTTTTTGTTATTGATTCTCAATTTACGGGTAATTTTCACAGGGTAATCAATAAATTGCTGTTTATAACATGTCATCGTTTTTAACCCATTAGATCCCATGTGTCCCTTTTGGGACACGTTTTTTGCCTTGGTCCCCCCTTTGCTGATAAACACTTTTCTAGAGGTATTTGGGCCTGAAAAACACGAATCCGATGTTAGTTTTTAAGGATTCCCTCGTTTTTCAACATTTTGATCCAAAGCGACGACTTCCAATGCCCGCCAAAACTCACAAAATGGACTTACAGCGTAGTTTAAGCATTTGTTTGATAGCTGAGACAGTCAGCTACATGATACCAGAGACCATTTAGCATTAGCTCATTCTATTCAAAAAATATGAAAGTTTTTATCTCGAAGGGGGATCCAGCCCGTCAAAATCTTCACTTTTGTGAAACCAGGGCAATATGGTAGAAAACTAAGGTAACCAACTTAATTAATGCCGGATTCGTGATTTTCAGATGTAAATACCCCTAGGAAACTGTTTCCCGGAAAGATATTCGCAGGAAAATTTTTTAGGGAAATGTGGGAAGAAATGGGTTAAAAGTGAGAAAATCATAAAGTCGCGTTTGTCGTATGCCAATTATTCGCCAGTTAGGCTCGTCGACGGCTTCACAAAACGATAAAAAATGATCGTTTCCACCGGCCAGCATTACTTACCACCAGATAAAAACACCTAGGATCCACCATCCAGCATGACAAGCTACATTTTGGTAGCCGCGTGATCTTCACTTTCACTGTGTTGATTCTGATCGAAACAAATAAATGCATCCCACAAAAATCTGCGAGATCCGATTCCGGAAATATCCCCCCTTTCCCAAGAATTTATGTCTAGATATAAAACTTGTTTTCTCGCCGCACTTTCCCCCTCGCCCCTCGTGTGATTAACAAATGATATGAAAGGCCGCCAGTCCGCGCGAACACAGCCGGCCGCCGTGATACTATTTAGAAGGGCGCGAAGAAGAAAACAATTCGGGTCACTACGTCCGACAGGCCGCGCGGATTTGCCGGATTTAACCAGTTCAGAATGTATCTATTGGCTGTAACAGTTCTAGCTATTCTCAGCCTTCCTATATTTTTAATTTCGCTTCTTCTTTTAATTTATTTTGTACTTTATGGACCCCAGAGAACTGCACGCATGGTGCAGACTGTTCCACGAGATTTGAAGTGAGTTTTGCACCTAAACACTGTAATTTGAAATTTTAGAGGGTTGTATATTTTGATACGGATGCGGATACGTTGTGCTTTAGCCTTCAGAGCGAATAAGGGAATTCCTTATTATTTTTTGGAAACAGTAAAGAGGAACCCGGACAAGGTACGTAGCTCCTATAATGAAAAATAGATCTACCAAGATTTTACGACCAAAATTCCCTCTAGAAGTTCCCGGAAATCCCCAAAATGCCCAAAAATCCGGGTCTAGACAATTTCCTTCTTCTGAAAACTATGGCTTTCCGCGTTTTTTGACCATATTACGTCCCTCTGCCAAACATTCAATCAAGTTGGAAGCCATACAGTGGCAAATGCTGATCTCTCCGCGCAAGTAAAAAACACCAAAGACTAACTGCCGACGCCAAAGTGAAACCTTTTTAAACTCTATCGGGCAAATTAGTTTCTGAAAGAAGCGGAAAAAAAAGAAGGACGATTTCTGCAAATTACGGGGAAAATTTCGATTTCGTTGGGGATTTCTGCGGATTTGGAAGAGAAAACATTGCGCACCCGTGGTTAGCACACCATTTTTGTAATCCAAAGGCAGCAGGTTCAAATACTTTCCGCGACATAAATTTTTGCAAAACTCCTTGCAATAATCGGTTGCAATAACGGCCCAATATGACAGTTTTTAGTGAAAATCGATGAATACACCACCCAAAAAACCTCAGTTCGTCAAAAACAACACGAAAACAACCACATTACAGGTTGCAATACATGACATGTCCCTTGGTCACTCGTTTACTTTCAAAGAATTGAATGAAATGGCGTGTAGATATGGTCACATGTTAATGGTAAAAACACACAAACACCTCAAATTTTACCAAAATTAAGAAAGGACGAGTCAATTCCGGGGATGTTGTCTGCCTTTTGATGGATAATGGCGTACATTATGTTGCAGCTTGGCTTGGCTGTGCAAAGGTATGATCTTTGTCTTTTTTGGTGTTTGTCCCATTAAACGAGTCTTTGCGGGTAGAAGAATTAAGAAGAAAACAAAAAGAACAAAGTGTGAATGTTGTTTACAGATCGGCGCTGTGTCAGCATGGGTCAATACTAATTTACGCAGGGAACCACTAGCACATACTTTGAAGACATCAACAGCTAGGGTAATCATCTGCAGCCGAGGCAATTTTGACAGTAGGAGCGGGTTAAAATCCTGTGATAAATGTGATTTTTAGAGGTCAAAGAGCTCCTGGACCAGAAAATGATTGGCCGAGAAAAATGGATCGTTTATGTGTTAGGAGAGCAAGCTGAAGGAACTAATTCTGTGGATGAGTTGTGCTCATCCATGCCAACTTTTGAACCAAAGGAAGAACAATCAGCTTCGAAGTTTTTAGGTAGGAGATTTTTTCTTATTTTTCTGATTGACCATCTGACAATGTCAGTTGCCGAGATCCAGAAAACCTTCAAAATTCCCTCTTTCTTACATTTTTACGAGAAGTTCGACCTCTTCTTTGTAAACAATTGGGTACAGTGTTCCCCAAATCCCCTAAATATTCTTTAACAAATGGCCAGCTTGCCATTTACGTAAGAGAATACGCACAACATCCCTTGTCCTAGGATATTTTGCCCCTAAAAAAACTATTCAAGCAAATAGTGCACGGCTCTATTAATGCTTTCACCATTTGTGTACAACTTGAAAATAATGTGCGCAGAGTGCTGATAATTACAATTTTTGGAACAGAATGGCTATTTTCAGACCCGCTGTGCTACATTTACACTTCTGGAACAACTGGCCTACCAAAAGCCGCAGTGATTAAACATTTTCGGTAGACAAGGGCTAAAATTGCGTTAAAATCCTTTTCAGATTTTTTTACATAGCCTCCGGTGGAGTTTTGGCCTTTGGAGTGAAGCCTAAAACTGATAGAATTTATATTTCTCTACCAATGTACCACACATCCGCTGGAGTCCTAGGATTGGGTCAAATGGTCCTGCACGGCGTAACCTGTGTAATTAGACCAAAATTTTCTGCGCGAGCTTTTTGGAAAGATTGTGTGCAATATCAGTGTACCGTAAGGAACGGTACCCAACTAAAATTGCGGATATTTTTATAGGTAGCCCAGTATATTGGAGAATTATTACGGTACTTGTTATTGGCACCAGAATGTCCTGAAGAGAAAAATCATCCAGTTAGATTGTTGATTGGAAATGGATTACGGTAAGATTTTCCGGATTTTTTGTGGATCCTAAGAACCGTTTACCCATTGTACACGGAATTTTTGCTTTTTTAAGACCCGCAGTCTGGCGTAAATTCCAAGATCGTTTCAATGTCGGCAGAATTGGAGAATTTTACGGCTCGACAGAAGGCACATCCAATCTCGGTAAGACCATTCTCCATGAAAAAAACCGATGCTTCCAGTGAACATCGATGGGAAAGAAGGTTCCTGCGGTTTTATGACAGTCATCCCGCTCTTTTCTCCCCTCTATCCAATTCGCCTCTTTCGAGTGGACAATAACGGCGAGTTGGAACGAGATGCACGCGGATATCTCATCCCAATAAAGCCAGGTTTTTCTAGGATTCGGCCTACTTTTAATGGAAAATTCCAGGAGAAGTAGGAGCTTTGGCTTGTACGATTAAGAAAAATAGCCCTCTTTATCATTTTGAAGGCTATTTGGATAAGGAAGAAACATCTAAAAAGGTCATACAGAACCCGCTACCTGGAGCAGAACCAATATTTTTATCTGGAGATATTCTTTATTGGAGTAATGCTGGATATTTCTTCTTCCGAGACAGGATGGGAGATACTTTTAGGTAAATTTATTGGAATTTTGCTTAAAAATAGGGCAAACACCCCAAAAATAGGCAGAATTTTGTGTGAAATGAAGGAAAATAGCCAAAAAGCGGCCAATTTCACGGAAATCCACTCAGTTTTATTTTTATATTGAGTCGCTTAAGTATTGTGCCACTGTAAAATTTCCGAGCATTTATCCGCGGGATCTTTGCACTTCGTGGTACAATTTCATTAGCCAAGATTAAAAATTGACTGAAAATGACGATTGCGCTGTAATTTAATACAAATTTTGCCCGTTTTGGAAGTTACGAAGGTGTAGGAAAGTTCCCCGTACGTGATCAAACCTCCAAAATAACCGAAATTTCAGGTGGAAAGGTGAAAATGTCTCAACAACCGAAGTAGAAGCTGTTTTGTGTCAAATTAAAGGAATTGAAGATTGCGCGGTGTATGGGGTTACTGTGCCGGGTAATTACAGGGACTTTTACAATTTAATGGAACTTTTCAGGTTGTGAAGGACGAGCCGGAATGGCAGCGGTTACTGTATCTCCTGAAGTGGATATTCCTGGCCTGTGCGCCTCTGTCCACAATCAATTCCACCAAAGTCTTCCCTCCTATGCAATTCCTTTATTTATCAGAATTTTACCAGAAATCCAAAAAACCGGTAATCTCTTAAATTAGTTTAGTTTTCCCGGTTCCAGCCACATTTAAAATGCGTAAAACCGAGCTACAAAAGCAAGGTTACCAAGGCGAAAATGTATACTATCGGGACAAGGAAACATATCAACCCTTGACGGAAGGGATTAAAGAAGCCATTGACCAAGAAAGATATAATCTCTAGTCAAGAGAATGTACGAGACGATTTTTAATGAAGAAAAATGCGGGTAGATGTACATAAATCTTGTCATTGGATTTTTTTAATTGGTGTTGTTGCTCTACGCGCTGAGATCCATCGATGGTTCCAGTTGATAAATTTTAGGATCACGTGAGGGTAATTTATTTTTGGAATCTCTCACGTCAATATTCTTCCGTCACTTTCTTTTAATGACAGAAAGCCTACGTTTTATTAATAAAAAATGACAGCTTCCTGAAAATAGACGTGGAATTTTGCTCCAAGAAGTCCGTGTTCTTTCTGTTTCCCTGGACAAATGGCTATCGGCTACGATAGAAAAGTATGAGGAACCGGAGCGTGGGAATTAATCCAGCGGATAAAAACTCCGGATGAGCCCGGATGATTAAAGTTGGATCCGCAACCCCCGTCGACTTTTCTGGTCTCGGGACTAGAAATCCGTCCACCGCTGGACGCTGTCAGTTCGTCTGATCCAGGAAATTTTAAGCAAATCAAAAAATTTTACGAGGTTTATTTAGGCAATTTCCTAAATAGCAGACGAACTGACAAGAGAAATGGCTTGCCGAAAGTCAAATAATTGGCCGACAATCTATTCCAATGCGTAATGTAAGTCAAAAATCTGGGTTTTGGTCAAAGTCCGGCTCCTGCTCGACCCAAGTTCTTCCAATCTCGTCATTGGTTCCTGCAACCTCCATTGAATAGTTCTCGTACCTGATTTCCGACCTTTTTCACTCGCTTTTCGCACATTCTTCGACCTTATTCATCCATCTTTGTTCGTCACTTCCTGTCTAATTTTGAGACCTAACAATTGGTTGTTTTTCAATGGGATGAAGAGAGTACGCATCCGGCTATTATAACCTCCTTTTTGTCCAATATTTTAAGCCACATGACGCTTGAGGACAAATTTAAATGGGGTGTATTCACAGAGAAAATAGAGATCAGTTTGTTGCTTCCTTATAGAAGAGAAGGTTTTCAAGTGTTTTCAGGGAAAGTAGTCGAGTGGATGAAAATGGAGACGGGAAAAAGACGGGGCGGATACGCATCATATCTGTTTTTTGCGTCTGCACCAATTACTAATTGAAGTGGAAACATACTAAATTTATATTTATTACGAGTATAAATAACTGGGGAGATCGGAGAACGGGCGAAGATAACAAGAAATATCGACGAAAACTTCAAAATTAAACTTGGAGAGAAAAGCATAGTAATTTACAGTCGGTCCTCTAATTTTTTTTAAAATTTCCATGGATTACTGCAGCTAAAAACCCTGAGCAGCTTTTTAAAGAAGTCGCTGTACCCGAATTTCTACAAAAACAAGGACCTGTGAACTTATAATTGGCTCCTTTTCCAGAAAGGGCCAAACTTTCGATCTTTTTTGGTCTTTACCCTGCCGAGAAAGAAAATAGATCAGAGCTGCAGATCAAATTGGACCCAGGGGGTCTACTCTATCTGATTCCTCACATTCTATTAGATTACACAAAGGCCCGTAGAAGGTAGGAAAAGGCAGTTTTGTGGCATTTGGACAATGTATTCCTGAATTTTTAGACTTTTGAGGTGAAACTGAGACATGTTTATTAGAAAAAGTACAAGAATTTTATTAAAAGTAACACTGCACTAGATGGCGTCTTGGATACAATTTGAAATGTCGTAAGTTTTGATGTAAAGGAAATAGAAATTGGAAAGCAGTGGACAGGATTTTTATTTAAAGGAACAGTCGGGGAGTTTTCCAACGCCAGCATACAACAGTACGCTCGCCAGCACGCCATGACCCGCAACGACCAAATTTTGAAAATGCTGTCGCTTTTGAAATTTTAATCCCCGTTTTTACTGGTTTTCAAGGGATTTGACGCTGTTTAATCCAATTTTACAAGCAATATTTTGAAAACTTGTGGCGTGCTGGCGAGCGTACTGTGTATGCTGGCGTTGGACAACTTCGAGGGTTTGTTTCTCGCAAACCAGGCGCTTTCACGCAAAACGAATTAGAGCATCATGATCAGCAAAAAATTCTCTAATTTCTCAGACCTGGTCGAAAAACTCCCTGACTGTTCCTTTAAAGGAGAGGCTTGAAGAAAATGATGGAAGTGGACCGGCTTGTATTTGTTCAGAAATACGGGTAAAAATGATAAATCCTCTATAAATAATCCCTCCACTTCCTTCTCTTTCCCTATTTTGCCACCCTCATTTTAATCCGTCTCCTTCGTCATATTAGATTATTTTCATCATTTAAAATTCATCATTTTTTTCGATCCAAGAATACTTCTCTTTTCCCGTGTATAACTGGGAAAAGTGATGCTTCTTCTCCTCGTACACACCTAGATCCTCCCACTTTTCTAATAAGGCGGGGTTTCAGAGGCGGAGCTCTCAGCTCTCACCTACGCTTTTCCTCTGTTGTGCATTCTATCAGTCGGTCCAGATCCGGCATGCGTGCATCTCTTCTTGGTGAGTTCTACCATATTTTTGTAGGCTTGTTGAGGATATGACCGGTGCCTGGTCATGTTGCTGTCAAAGTGATAGAAATTATGTGCACTCAGTTGTCAGCGCTGGCGTGGTAATCCAAGGGGCGCTGGTTCGAATCCTCCAGTTGTCCGGTCATTTTTCGCCGCTTCCAATGGATTAAGTGCCTGAATATGTTCAGGTTATCAAAGTTACACGTTTGCATCCATAAAAATTCCTCCTAATTTTTCAATTTTTAAAGTTTCCGGTTTTTTTTTCGATACGTGGTTTCCGCCGTGTTTTGGCCTCCTTTCCTTACTGGATCCGTCACATTTGCTCGCTTTTTTCTCATCCAAATTGGCTCACCCTAATTTCACACACACACATTTTGTCACATTTCCTGAAATCACGTGCACGATGAAGAAATGTCGGATATCCGTATTTTGACATTTAATGGGGGAGGAAATAGCCGGTTCATATTTGGTGCAAATGTACTGGAAAACCGAAAAAGACGAAAAAAAGTCGTCTGGTCAACAAACTTTGATCTTCTCGGCGGCCGAGTTTCTTCAAATTTCCATAAGCGGATCAGATATCTTGCACGGAACACACAGTGTACGAAATGTTAGGTTTCCATACAGATTTTTAATCTTCCTGTTTTTCTATAATAAGGTTTTATGACTGGAGAGAATCTAGTATGTCCTCCGCCACTGAAGAACAATGATGTTGACGCAGGTCAAATTTTGCGCCTGAATGTTTCACTTCTTCTTTTTGGTGGGGGGACAATGGACAGTAGAAATTGGGCATTTTTTGCTCTTTGAGCTTTTCCCAGTCGCCATGAAAATCAATCCGGATTTTAGACGTTCATCCCAAGGTTGGATCCCCAAGCGGGATCCCTCTAAAACCTTCTTGTGCCTGATATTGAGAGTTTTCCGTTCAGAAAACCAAAGTACAAGCGCTTTTTCCAATAAAAAACCATTATTTTAGTAAATGAAAGGCTGCAAGGTTGCGGGTGGACGCACAGAGTCTCGGCGCTGCCAGTGGTTAGCGCGACAAACTGATAATCCAATGGTTCAATTCCCCTCGCCGACAAAAAACTTTCAACTTTGTCCAGAGAATTTTTGTTGCCCGAAGTTGCAGAGATACTGATGCACCCATGATGCCCGTTGTAAAGTGTCAGATGGGTAACCCAAAAGTCCTGGGTTCAAATCCACTCGATGGCTAAAAGTTTAACCTTGTATTCAGAGAATTTTTGGCAATATGACATATACATCAGAATTTCGGTTATTCCCAAGTTTCTAGACTGTGCATCAGAAGCAGTAGTGTTTAGCCGTCTAATTGAAGGCTGACTGTGATTTGACATTATGACGTTATTTTTGCCTTCAGGTTTCTCAATGGCTTCTAAAATAGGCATCCTTCGACCTTTTACAGTCCAAATCGAGTGCACATGGCTGCCCCTTGAGATGAAAAATAATTGTTTTGAGCATAAGTCCAATTAACCTTTTCCCCAAGAAACAACAAATAATTTTGCCCTAATTACAGTGTTACTCCTCTGCTTGTTGATTGCTTTTGCCTCTTGTTCACCTATTCATGGAATTTGGAATAATCTACCAATGGCAAGTCCAGTAAGTTTTCTTTTTACTTTTGTTAAATTCTTTGGAATATTTCTATTTTCAGGGAAAACGAATGTACGGCCTTTATCACCATCTCCCGATGATGGAACCAGAATTGGACAAGAGAAATGTCTTCTTCTGGCGACCAATTGAAGTACTTGTTGATTAAAAAAACTGTATAAAGTGTGAATAAATAATTGCCTGTTCGTCAGGATATTTTGTTGTTCTCTATAATTAGATCCTTTTAGATCCCCCGCTCAAAATCTTCCGTAGAATACGCGTCCCCAAATTTCGCGTTCCTTTCCAATCAATAAGCCCAGCCCAAATCTACCCAGATTCAAATTATTTTAAAACAAAATGTCGACTTCCCCATTCATTGGTCTTCCTGTACATCTTCTAGAAAAGATTGTAACCAAGGTAGCCAGATAACTTTTCCCCAAATCGACAATTTCAGCTAGAATTCTTTAGTTACATCCGCATGCAACAAACTTGCCGGAACATGGCAGAGATTGTCCGCAGCAATCCAAAAATTAAAGTATTCGTAGCGGAGTATTACGATGACTTGAAATGGGAAACTGATGATGATGGTTCTCTACAATGTATCCCCTTTGAACCCAGAAATGATTATGATCATTGGATGGGTCTTGGAGATGCCGCCTTACCATGGAGAAATATGTCAAAAATTGATATAGAAAGCCTGTATGGGCTCCGATTCGCGTCGATTTCTCTTCCAGGAGGTATAATTATGACTCTTTCCAATAGAACACAAATTAGCTATCGAAATGTTCTTCGAAGACATTTCTACTCTTCACGGCAAATACCGTATCACTAGTAAATCTTTACCTATGAATTCCCGCTACAGTCATAATCGGAAATTGAGCAAGGATCAGTTTTTGGCATTTTGTGAGGTCATAAAACCCGTAGAAGCTGTAATGGATGACTTGGCTGAATCCCATTATGAGACAGTTTTTGAAATTGAAAAAATTGTAAGTCAAGCACCTAAATTTCCAATTTTTTTAAGAAAAATGTAACCTTGACCCTGGACCCCGATGAGGCACTCTTTTGGATCAGAAGATTCGTTGCCCAATTAGAAAAAGTCTCCATTGAACTGTCAAGAGAAGACTTTTCTTCAAACTACGATCACGCTCTTGATTTCATGTATTCACTTCTGGAAGTAAGTGCCATTCCATACTGAACTATTTTTTAGATTCTTCTCAAGGAAAACTTGACAAATTTGTATTATTTCCGCTTCAATGTACTAGGACATGTTAACATTCCTCCTTTTAAAGTACTAGAGATATTCAGCGAGTTCAATATTGAGAAAAAGGAAGACGGCTCCTCGGAATATATTATGGAATTTGGTGAATATAACTGTTTGATTGGTTATGATGTGGAACATGCTTATTTCCTTTTTGAGAAATCTTAAATAAATATTGCTACTGTGTATCGTCCATTACCAAGACTGCAGAACCTCTAGCCCTTTAATTTTTTGCATTAAACTTTGTGCTATTCTCTATCCATTGATTTTTTATCAGCTTGCTTTTTATGTTAGACGTGCTGTGAATTTCAAAACTTTGGAAAAACAGACGCTGTGGGAAAATCAAGCAAATTTGTCGAATTTTCATGAAGATTTCAAGCAGAATAGCGGCCCTAGTTCCTTCTGTGATTGGAAATGGACAATAACCGTATTTTCCCCATTTTTTTAGAAAGAAGTAGAAGCTTATGTAGGATCCGCAGATCTACAGGATTTCTCCATTATAAAAAAATGGCTGGAAAAGTTTCACGAGCTCAAAATTGAGTTGTATTGCAACGACGAGGATTCTTACCTCGACTTGGTGACCCGAATTCTACCGATATCCGCCGTTCTCTTGTCTTTTTTTAACTACTTTCAGTATCTCCGAGAACCGCTCCTGAATCTTCGCTTTCTTCATTAGAGGATGGGATAACCAATTTCAAGACCAGTTGTCTTCAGAAGACGACTTGGTTGAATCGTTCCCTACTTTGAAAATAAACAACCCCCAGACACCACTCTGCGTCCTCGAATTTTTCCCTGTCTGTTCTCTGACCCGACATAGCTCAAATTCAACTGTTGCGTTCCTTTTCTCATTCAATTCTTGCTACTATTTACCATCTTTTCTTATTTTTAAACCATCCAGAAAAAATACTCCTGTTCTCAATAAATAGCTTTTTTTGTATCCCATAAATCAAAGGGTACATTTTTTTTCTACCGACAGCAATATGCGTAGAATTCTCCCTGGCGACAGGAAGATCCCTGAGGGCAGAAATAATGGGTACAGCTGCGTCCAAGAAGATGAACTGCGCCCCAGGATCGTTCTTCCATGACCACAGACAAGCCAGCAGCTTTGCATTCCGGAGCTTGACGATTTATGGCTTCTCGTTCTTAAAATTATTTGTCCAGTTAAAATGTGAGAACCTAACCAGCAGCTCCAGCATCACAGCACATTCCATGATCATTCCATGGATTACTTGGTCGACAGTAAGCGGTCTCTGGACATTTTTTCGGCTGGCTCCATGGGTACATCCGGGTGCCGGTGGTGCAACCATCACCAATAGGAGCAGGATATCCAGGGCAGGAAGCGTAATCCACTAGAAATTGGGAAGTTCTACCTTTAAATGTGGTTTTTACTTAGCATAGGGGCATGGGTTCGAGATTCGTAGCGATTGCCATCTCCTCCACAGCCGCGGTAGAAGAAGGGCAGAACCTGGTTTGTGCCCCGGTCTACGTAGTACCGAATTCCCGGAGTTTCTCCAGCCTCTCCTGATTGGCAATCTCTTCCCAAATCAGGTTGTGTCCAATTGTAGGCCTCATCTTTCTTTTCGCAGCAATATGCGTAGAATTCTCCCTGATAACAGACAGATCCTTCGGGACAGAAATTGTGGGTACAATTTCGTCCAAGGAGAGTCTTCTCCCCGTACCAGGTTTCCTCCTTAATGACGGGTAACCCAGAAGCTGCGCATTGAGGCGCTTCCCAATTTTCTGCTACTCTTGCTTAAAATTCTCTTTCAAGTATCTGGTTATTGTCTACCAGCTGCTCCAGAATCACAGCATATTCCATTGCCATTAAATGGCCAATACTCTTGGCAATAGGCGGTTGAAGGACAAACTTGGGGCTGATTCCAGGGATATTTTCCTGTATTACAATCGCCAGCGGTGATGGGATATCCAGGGCAGTGATTGGCGTCCACTGAAAATAGAATTAAATTTGAAAAAAGGGCCCATACTCAGTACAGGTGCAGCACTCTGAGAATCATAACGATTGTCATCTCCTCCACAACCTCGGTAAAAGAAGGGCAGGACCTCGTTGGAGTCACGATCCACGTAGTACTTTATCCCAGGACTTCCAGTTTCTCCTGATCCACAGTCTCTTCCCAAATCGGGCTTGGTCCAATTGAAAGCGGAGACAGAAGCCAAGAAGAGGAAGAACGGGAGACGGATCATTGTCGAATGATTGAAGATTGCGTGAAAAGACCCTTTTTATACATTTTTTGCAGCTTGATTAATCTTCCCATTCCCATCTATTTCTTTTTCTTTCTCTTTCATCTACGAATTATTAGCGAAAGAGATTTCCCGAGGAATTCGGAAGTACAAAAATCATTCAAAACAGATGAGTGTGTCGCCCTTCGAAGCTGTAACGTGTCTTGCTCTCGATATCGTGATCGAAAATGTTTCCTATTCTCTCTTTTGTAATTCTCGACGGTTGTTTTTTGAATTTCAGCTTTTTGTCCTTGGAACGCGATTGCTCTCATCCTCTTCTGTGTCTCTCATACTTCCATCGCTTGTAGTCCAATGCTATCTTTCGCTTTTCGCTTTTCAAAAGCAGCTATTTTTTATCCATAGCCCTTTCCAAAGGTTCTAAAAATTGTTTTACAGATATTCGCCAGTATGTCGGATTTTTTCCAACTTTTCCAGCTTTCACCGGTGCTACTCGAAAGAATAACCACCAAGGTTTGTCTCCAATTACTTTTTCACCAATTTAAATTTCCAGCTCGAATGGAAAAGTTATGTTCGAATGCAACAGACATGCAAAACTATGGAGGAATTTATTCGAACAAACAAGAATATCAAAGTATGTGTGCCAGCTTCATTGACGATAAGTGCGTATCCAAATGGTTTCTCAAGATATTCTTTGAAATGCAAAAAGGAATGCCATGAACTCGGCTTCGAAACAAAACGCAAAAAGAAATGTTTTGAACCTGATTTTGAGGGTCTATATGGAATTCGTTTTGAGAATGTTATTGTTCAATCAGGTAGGTCAGACTCATCTGTTTTAAAAAAACTTACAGAAAATTACAAATTTGACTGTGACACTTTTAAAGAATACCGTATAACGTCTAAAAAACTCGACACAACTGACAAGAAAGATTGGACTCCGGAGCAGATTGAGCAATTGCTGAAGATTCTAAAACCTGTAAAAATTAAAATGGATGGCAGAGCAAATAAAATCGAAGCTCTTCTTCGGGCGGAACTATTGGTAATAATTTCTCCTCGTTCTTTTTAGTTTCTCTTTTTACAGACCGATGTTGATGTTTATCTTCGTCCAGAAGATATTCCAGACCATTCCATAATCCAAAAAATCTTGGAAAAGTTTCTTAATCTGAAAGTTAAAGTACATAGGAGCGATATGGATTTCAATTTAATTTTGGCTGATAGAATCCTACAGGTAACACTTATCTCCATTTTTTTAAAATCCTGGTTTCAGTATCTACGTGAACCGCTACCAAACCTACATTCCTTCTTCTTTAGAGGATATCATACCCGTCATCAAGTCCGTTTACCACCATCAAATGAGCTGCTGGAACCCTTTCGTCGTTTCAACCTAACTTTTGTTGAAACACATCGTTCAGGAAATGAAATTTACGCTCACTCATTCGAATGTCCGTTAGGAAATGGGCGTTTATGCAAACTGAAAGTCCATTTGCATGGTACGGAAGTGCAATTTAATTCCGTTGAGTAGCACTTCGATTTATCTTTTTCACTCTGTTAATCAATGAACTATTTTCATAAATATTATCTATTTTATTCAGGGGAGAATAGAACCTCAAAGCTGTGGGTTCTGCTGGTTTTTGTGCGCCTTTTAATCTTTTTTCTCAGACTGGGAGATTTCTTTACATGTAGTTTGATTCATAAGAAAATTTAGCGCGTCCTCACTTTCCTCCGCATTGAATTAGTCAAGAAGTTATGGGTGTATCAATTTTTGCAGAGTTTTATCTTCCCTTCCAAATCTCCAGACCGTGCTGGTGGTTATTGGCACAGTAAATTGGAGTTTGAGCATAGCCAAATTGGTACAAGTTCAGAAATTCCGGGCGCACAGAAGTTTATTTCTTTTCCATGGATCACAGGGAATTTTCTACTGACAGCAATATGCGTAGAATTCTCCCTGGCGACAGGAAGATCCCTGAGGGCAGAAATTATGGGTACAGCTACGTCCAAGGAGATGAACTGCTCCCCAGGATCGCTGTTCCATGACCACAGACAAACCAGCAGCTTTGCATTCAGGAGCTTGGCGATTTATTCCCACTCGTTCTTAAAAATTTGCTAAAATTTGTTGAAAATCCCTACCAGCAGCTCCTCTATCACAGCACTTTCCATTGGTTCCGAATGGGCTAACTGGTCTGCAGTAGGCGGTTGTTGGGCAAGGAACAGGCGGGCTAATGGCAATTGGATGATTACTATAAATTATTGGATAGCGGCCAGTGTCGCAGTCAGTAATAGACAGTGGATATCCAGGGCAGGCAGCATAATCCACTGAAAATTGATATCAAAATACTTAAATAGGGCTCGTACTCAACAGAGGAGCTCTGTCACGTGAGTTATAACGGTTGCTATCGCCTCCGCAGCCACGATAGAAGAATGGAAAAGCCTGATTGACTTCACGATCAACGTAGTACCGAATTCCCGGAGTTTCTCCATTTTCTCCTGGATTACAGGCTCTTCCCAAATTGGGCTGGATAAAATTGTAGGTCGATTCCATTATTTTACAGCAATAAGCGTAGAATTCGCCCTGGTAGCAGATGGATTTTTCCGGGCAGAATCGGTGGCTACAGTTCCTTCCAAGCAGATTTCTTACGCCGAAGGAAGTCGTCTCCGTAACGGGGTGTAAAAGTGTAGCTGAGCATTGAGGAGCTCGACGATTTTCCGCCACTCGATCTTAAAATTGTATTCTAAATTATTGGGGGAAACGTCTACCAGCAGCGGCAGAATCACAACATTTTCCATAACCTGGCCGCTCCATTTGACAGTAAGCAGTTGATGGGCAGGTTTTGGGCTGACCGGGAGGCTGGATAGAATTGCAATCACCCTCAGGTTCAGGATATCCAGGGCAGGGGAAATAGCCCGCTAAAAATTGGATTGCTGTAGCTTAAAGCGCTCATACTTGGACGTATGAATACTCCGTTTGGACTGTCGTAGCGGTTGTTGTTGCCACCACAGCCATGGTAAAAGAAGGGCAAAATATCGTCGGTTTGTTGGTCATAATAGTACTTGATTCCAGCAGTGCCACTTTCTCCTGGTCCACAATCTCTTCCAGGATCGGGTTGAGTCCAATTGTAGCCGGAAACAGAAGCCAAGAAGAGGGAGAACAGCAGAAGAATCATTGCCAGTCGATTGAATGAAGACATGGGCAGAATAGCTCGTATTTATACCATTTTCCATCCAAGGGCGGCATACTGATTAGCCGTTGCTGATATTCATTTCTATTGTCATTTATGAATTTTAAATTGACGAGAGATGCTGGCTAACAAATTGAGAAAAGTATACGTCATTTGAAGAAAAGAAGAATTTTATTTTTTGGAAAGTTTTAAAGTTCTGTGTCCCGTTCCTCTCTTACATATGATTCGAAATTTAAAAAAAAAGAAACATCGAATAACCATAAAAAATTTGAATATGTTCATCATAAACAAGTTTGAAAATTATGAAGAGTTTCTGAAAATTGTGAAACCTACGAAAATGGAGCTGGACAATCGTGAAGCTGAACTATTCAGAGACTAGAGACTCCAGGACCCCTTTTCCTTCGCTAGAGGAGCTCACAGCTCTATTCAATGTATAATCTAAATTTTTGTGAAACTGTGGGTAATTCTGGTAATGTTTTTAGCCATGTATTTGACGGAGGATTAGGCATTAAGCATCGTTTCTGTAGAGTCAAAATTTTCCGCCCTTATATTGAGATTAGTTTTCTTATTGGCGATGCCGCTCAGCACTAAAAATAACTGATTTTTGTTAATCGTTTTAATAAATATTCGAAGGTTTATTCCTCTGCCATGAATCATTATGGATTAACAACGATTTTCTGCTTGGCACAGCAATAGGCGTAGAATTCTCCCTGATGACACTTGGATTCTTGAGGGCAAAAATTGTGGCTACAGTTCCTTCCCAAGAATGTCTTTTCGCCGCCGTGCCACATCTTTCGAACGACGGCAATCAATCCAGATATCTTGCAATTCGGGGCATTGCGGTTCTCTTTCACTCGTTCTTAATATTTGCCAATAAATAAAATTTTAAAAGGATGTGCCTTTTGCTCCAATATCACAGCATTGTCCGTAACCTCTACCGATCATGCCTTGCTGACAATAAGCCGTTGGTGGGCAGGGTTTTGGCTGGATACCGGGATACTCGCCGGTGTTGCATCTACTAAGAGGACGAGGATATCCAGGACAGGGCTCAGCATCCGCTGAAATTACCGATAATTTAGCTTTATGCGCCCATACCCATTCGAGGACTTTGACTATCGAAACGATTTCGATCTCCTCCACAACCGAGGTAGAAAAATGGCAACATTTCATACGAGTCCTCATCCTCGTAATATTTGATTCCAGGAGCAGTGCCATTCTCTCCCGGTTTACAGAGTCTTCCAGGATCGGGTTGAGTCCAATTGAAAGCAGAGGCAGAAGCCAAGAAAAGGGAGAATAGCAAGAGAAACATTGTCGATTGAATGCAGACCAAAGGCGCGTCTATTTGTATCCGCTTACAGCTTGTTAGTATGTGGCTGATATTCCCATTCCCAGCCATTGATGTAAAAAGCCCCTGTCTCAGAAATTGATAAAATGTTCAAAGATTCGGGGCGCACAAAGTACATATTTATTGCCTCTCGAAAACCGCTATGGATTAACCACGATTTTCTTGTTTGCATGCGTATAATTCTCCATTTTTCCTACATTTATAAGCGTGAAATGTGTCAAAGCGATTGCTGTCACCTCCACAGTCTCGGTAGAAGAAGGGCAGATATTCGTCAACGAATTCATCGTAATAATATTTGATTCCAGGAGCAGTGCCACTTTCTCCTGGTTTACAGGCTCGCCCAAGATTGGGTTGGGCCCAATCGTAGGCTGAGGCAGAAGCCAAGAAGAGGGAGAGCAGCAGGAGAATCATTGTCGATTGAATGAAAATACCGGTCGGGATGTCGCTATTTGTACGCCTTTCCCGGGAATTCTGATTGCCAACGAGGGATATTCACATTCTCACCGTTTATGAATTGTAAATAACGGAAAACATTTCCTACAAATTGGGAAAAATAGTAAAGTATACGATATTGAAAGAAATGGAAAATCTTATCAAAATTGCCAGGAATTCCGGAGAAATGACGGGGAAGTGGTTCTCAAGGATAAAACTGCCCCAGATAGTAAAAATCGTGTTCCAGCATATTCCAGGGAGGCTTCTGAACTCTCCACATCGATTGACTTGTAGATCTGAAAATTGGTCGCTTTTGGCAACTCTTCCTATAAAATTTGAGTTGTTTTCCCCAAAACCAGCTGATGGCGCAGTCGGGCACTTTTACCACCGTGTCCAGTGATCATCGACTGTTTTTCCATTTGGGCTATTCCCTGTTTTCTCTTCTTTCATCACAGTCTATCTACAACTTTCTTTGACATTTTCCCTTTTAGGCCCGTTTTTATTTAAAAATGAGTATTTGGCCTGCGTTGCTGTATGCACCTCCTCTTCTACAAGAAAAGATTATTTCAAAGGTACATTTTCTCAATTTTTAATTTTTTTTTCTTTTAGCTTGAATCGAAATCTTATTTTCGAATGCAGCAAACATGTAAATATTTATTGGAATTAGTTCAAAAAAGCTCAAATATCAACGTTTTCGTCGACGGGATATATTACACCAAATGGTGGGATGAAAACGGCTCGATTTATTTTACTATCCGAGGATGTACATATCCTTTTTTTGAACCTTCTTGTAAACTGCCTTATGGAGTTCGATTTGGTACATTTTGTATAAGATATGACAGTAAGTTTCCTATATACACGGTGTAAAATGGTTTAGTTATTGGACAATATCTTGTCGCTCTTTGTAAAGAGCTTAAGAAGCATCGAATTACCTCAAATTATATGAAAACAAACAATAGTCTTCTGAGCAAAGAAGACTATAAATTATTGATGAAGACATTAAAAGTCAGCCATGTAAACTTGGACAATTGCCAGACAGATCTTTATGAAACCCTGTTCCAACTGGAAACATTTGTAAGTTGCGAATTTGTCGAATTTTGGCCAAAATCCTTGTAAATTTTAAAGCCAGAGTCTTTATTCGATGCGAAATTTATCAAATTTTGCGTATTTCTAACATAAATCTTGGCAAAAAAATTCTTTGGACGGCCTAGGGAATTGAACCGGCGAATTTTGGATTATAAATCGGCCCTTAACACGAATTTTGGTGAAATCCACAGCTCGCCGCGACCGTCACATTAAAGGTCTTCGCGCGCAATCGCTTCGGGAGCCCAATTTCTTTAAAGAAATTTTTTTATGCATTTCTGGTGCTTTTGCGTGTTTTACCAACTCCAAATTACTATAGAACGCGAGTTAAAATCGTAAAATAGCGAAATACTGAAGAGAAATGAAAAATGATCAGGTTTTGTTCAGGAACAGCTCGCAAAGGCTTCAAAAAAGGTTTTCTGCTTTGTTTTTCACAAACCTTGGTATCAAAATGATGCTCTTGTTGCAACTAATCGTTTGCCACTAAAATTAGAGTCAGCTGAAGCCAACACTTCAAGTAAAATATTTTTAAAGAAAGGAAACCTCTACCCGCGAAATGAAAATTTCAAATATTATATAGTAATTTTGGCTTGCAGTTGAATGCAACGATAACTCCTTATTGGCTGGACAGATTTCATTTCTGTTTTCTGCTATCGATAAAGCACATCGAATTGTCCTTTAATGAGTTTTTTGGGATCATCATGCTGAAAAATGAATTAATGGCAACAATTATTAACTCGTTCTCAATATATTTATTGGAAAAAATTGTCAGATGTAGGTGCCAAAACTCATTAAAGGACAGTTTGATGCGCTTTATCGATTGCAAAAAAAGAGAATTGAAATCCGTTTAGCTACTGAGGAGTAATCGTTGCATTCAAGTGGGACGTTTTTACTAAGAAACTTTTGGCGCGAAAAAACGGGCTTGTCCAAAAATTTGAATTTTGGCGAGCTGTGAATCTGACCTCCATATGAACTTGTGCTCCAAATCTCCAGTGAAAACACGCGCAAAAATCCAAATGTTTACCTCATAATTCCAGAAGAAAATTGATCTGGACATGTACATCGATTCCAGAGCAATTATTCCCGAGCTTTCCCGGTGTCTACATTTGGCAGAATGTTTAGAGCTGACCTGGCATTCCAATAGACAACACGATGATGAATTCTTCTCCGTAATTACCAAGATTTTAGGGGTAACATTTTATTTCCCAATGACTTAGTTTATTTAAATTTACAGCTTCTGGAACCGAACAAGCTCCCAAAATTAAAAGAATTCAAATTCCACGCCGATCACAGCAGAGCAGGTGCAGCAACCACTGACGAATGTCTACGAATCTTGAAGGGCTTTGTATCTCCTTTATCCAATCCGAGATCGGTCGAAGGATTTGGCGGAATGCAAAAAGTGATAGAATTTGGAATAGGAGATAGACAATCGTTTTGTCAAGTCGTTTTCGCTAAATTCTTTGTTGAAATTGAGTATAAAAAGTAGCTTGGAGCCTGAGAAAGTTGCAACTCTTTTGAAACTCTTCTTTGAATAAATTTTGCCTCTTTTTTATTGCAAAGTTTATAAATTTTATCGAAAAAGCAATTTCACAGGTTGCAATTGTTAGCGAAATAAATGCGAAGGAAGACAACCTTCATGGAGGTGACTGCTGAGCGGGTGTGGTTGTCGCATACGGATCGGGATATCGTAGCTGAACATGTCGATTTCCCACTTTAAGCTCACAATAATGATCATCTCCTAATTGGCACTTGAAATCGTAATTATAAAATCCCCATTGTTGGTTGATATCATTTCTACAAATGATCGGATTGAACTCTTGGAGCAATTCTATTAGTTCCTTTGCTGCAGGCACAGGACTTCTTTCCTTTTCAATAAATACAATAAAAATAAATAAGCGAAGATCCGGAAATGGTTCAAAAAGAACCTGAAGAATAAGGATGCGATGACCCAATTTTACCTTTAGAATTTCCTTGGTAGCATGGAAACCATCTTTTGTTTCTTCGGCGTGTCCGGTAATTTCCAATTTAGAAAACTTTCTCAAAAAATCCTTGATTATATTTATGTCTTGGATATCGTTGATATTTACAGTAAAACTTGCTTCTTTCTAAAAATGAAGAATTAAAAATGCGGAAGACTTTTACCAATTCTTTAGCATTTAGAAGAATTTCAAAACGATTTGATCCTCTGCTAGTCAAACTGACAATTTCTGGCTTCAATGCCTTCTGCAGTTCTTCATCCTCACCGACAGAAAATTCTACTAAAGTGATATCCAATTTAACTGTGGTTATGCGGTATTTTTTCAGAATCTCACAGCAATTTAAGAGGAAATTCTGGTCAATTTGGTCACCTATAAGACTTTGTTCAATTTCACGAAAGAAACTAACTTTCATGGAATCCAATTTCATAAAAACGAGCTCCGTATAGGCTCTCAAACTGCGCTGGTTTTCTTATTTCATTGTAATGTAAATAATATTGGGGCTCTGGAGTTACGATCAGGCAAATCTCCCGTGGCAGGCAGACTTTGACACGACTTGTTCGAACAAAATCAGCCATTTGGTGGCAGGTCAGCTGCATTCGGAAATAACTTTTCCATTCAAACTGACAAATTAATTTGGGAAAAATGAAATGGACTCAAACTTTGGTCACAATCCGCTCGAGTAGATGCGGAGAAAGTTGGAAAAGATCGGGCATTTGTAGGAATTCCTGAAGGAAATCAATGGCGAAAGTGGGCAGAATAATAGCTGATAAGAGCGCGCAGCTGCCGGAAAGGATTGGTCATTTATTTACCGATGTGTTTTTGACTAGGAGAAGCCAAAAGTTTCTCGTGGAGAAACGGGCGCGACGGCAGCTCAACGCGCATTTGAATTTCACTTTTTCCAATAATAATTTTTACTTTTTTTTATTTCCTGATTTTCATGCGGATCCTACAACAACCATTCCTCCCACGATTAAAAAACGACTGTGAAACTTTATTACAAAAAGATTTATACAAGCAGCCGAGATTATTTGGTTACATACGGCTGATTCCAATTTTGTGGGTAGGTCCTCTCATGACGGTACCATGAAAATGCCATCGTCTGCAATCTATTTGACACTTCATATTAATTCCACTTAAATCGAGTACAGCAGTCGAAGATTCTATGAAGCTATGCTCCGTGTAATTATAATCTCCAGTTGTTATTTCATATTCTATCGTATTTAAATTGGGCACAGCGTCTGCAATCGGATTGTGGCTTCGTAGTAAAGCGTGGAGATAATCCGTAGACGAAAGACCAGTGTAAGTCATCGAACTCATGATGATGTTCAGATTTTTGAACTGGGGAAGTGTCTCGGAGTGAATATACTGCAAAATTGAGCTTTAGTCCAATTATAACTTTGGTAAACGATTGCTGCGGGCCTGTTTCAAAAGCCTATGCAAATTCTTTGTAATTTTTACTGGAAAAATGGAATTCAAATATCCGGGTTTTCCGGTCCTGCAGCGCCCGTTTCCCTTGTTATTGTAAAAAGACTATAATAATTTGATGCGGAGTATACCTGTAAAATCTTTGACAGCAAGTGGTAGACTTCTTCCTGGGTCAATTCTGTAGGAAAAACAAGCAGCTTCACATTACAAAAATGGGACACGAGTCGAGTGACAATTTGATAGAATTCCTGTGTGTTTCCCAGTTGTAAGTTAATATCGATTTCTTCCTAAAATTTCAAGAATATAAAAGGAAATCAATAAATCAACGTGAAACTTACCAATCCAATGACATCAAAAAGGGCGTCAAATGTGGGATAAAAGTCGTCTTCATGATCGGTTCTTCGTAAAGTCCTCGGTTTTAGAATCTTGAGCATTCTTGAATATTTCTCTAATTCCCATTCAATATCCGATCTTTTATAAAATTCCAGATATGTGCATGTAATTCGGTTATTTTCGAAAAATTTAAGGAAATTGAAATTCTCGTCTTCAACTGAATTATCTGGTTATGGGAAAAAGGAAAAGATCCGCTAACCCATGTCAATATAAAATTTCTTCCAACAAACTCCAAAAACATGATCGCAATCGTCATCATTATCAGAATCTTTAATTGAGTAAAATCTAATATCTTCGTAATAGTGAACTGTCATGTCGGCACGGATTCCTTTAATATTTTTATTAGTTCGAATCATTTCCTCCATCTGCTTGCATGTTTGTTGCAGCCGGAAATAGCTCTTCCATTCGAGCTGAAAAAAATACTGTAAAAAATATAAAATATAAAAATGAGAACCTTGGTAATAATTTTCTCCAGAAGTTGGGATTCCACAGAAGAGACGAGGAAGGCCATTCGAAGGAAGAGGATACACTGATTTAATATGAAAATTGAGTTTTCTAATAAATTTCGGGAGAAAATCGATAGTTATCGCTTTCAGCTTTGAAATTCGTTGTAAGAATTCTTGGGGGGACGAGGAAGCAGTTAGGGGGTCAGCTTTTTACAGAATCTCGAGCTTTGCCAATCGGATGACCGGCCTTTCTAGTCGGCATTATAGGACCCCCTTGGAAATCAGAGAAAGTTTTCGAATTTTCGTTGAAAAACCAAATTCGGGTTTCAAGCCCGTTTCGCCCAGGATTAGAACGATTAGTTGAAGAAAGACAAATTTTATCCTTTATTCAAAACAAGATGCAGGAATTACTGCAAAACACAATGGAATCATTACATGCGATGAATATTTACGGTTACATTGGACCCTGTTATGGTATTATTACGCAGGATACAAAGACGTTTGCGCTTGATGGAGCAGTTCAGACCGCCCAAAACAAGCACAGCTTTTGAGACCTCCACATTCGTGTGCCCCTTGAAAATGTGATCTAATATCTCTATTTGATATTCTGTTTTAGTCAGATCGGGCACGGCTTCTTCTTCCGTCTTGTAATTCCGTAATAAATCATGGAGATAATCGGTCGACGGAAGGCCAGCAATATCTTGCATGCAAGAGAGCCAAAATTCCAGATTTTTAAATTGCGGAAGTGGCTGGGAATGAAGATACTGAAAATAGGATGTCTTTAGAGTTTAGTGGGAATTCATACCTGCAGGATTTTTGAAACCAAGTTGAAGATTTCTTCCTGGGTCCATTGTCTAAAGATCGCACACAGCTTCACGTTGCGGAAATGAGATATGAGCCGGTAGATGTGATCCAGAAATTTTTGAGAACTCTTGAATTCTACATCAATTTCGACTTCTTTCTAAAGAGAAAATTCAAATCATTTTTTCGGTCCCATAGCAACCGTTTCCCTAGAAAGGTGAAAACCGTATAACTCACCAATGACTTCACATCAAAAAGAGCATTGAATGGCGGATAAAAATCATCGTCAGCATAATCTCTACTTAAGACTTCGGGCTTTAGAACTCTCAACATTCGTGAAAATTGCTCCAGCTCTATTTGCTTCGATGATCTTCGATGAAATTCCAATTTTTTGCAGCTAATTCGATTCTTTTCTAGAAAATCGATGATATTATATTGATCCTCATCGTAATCATCATCATCCTCGGCATAATCGACTAAACGTGTTTTACAGGGGAAACTAATATTAACCGACTTATTTCCAGATAAAATTCATTCCAGCAGACTCCATAAATAGCTTCGGTATCAGTATTTGAACAATTGTTGCCCTCAATAAAGTACGAATCCATCTCAGAGTCAAATTGAAGATTCATGTCGATGCAAATTCCTTTAATATTTTTATTTGTTCGGATCATTTCCTCCATTTGCTTGCATGTTTGCTGCAACCGGAAATAGCTCTTCCATTCCAGCTGAAACAATTACTGTAAAAATATAAAAATGGGTACCTTGGTAATGATTTTCTCCAAGAGTTGGGGTTCCATAGAAGAGACGAGGAAGGCGGCCATCGCTGCTGAGAGGAGACACTGAATACTTGAAAAATTAGCCGTTTGAACCCATGAAAAAATAAAAATTTTTCGCTTTCGCCTTTACAAATCGTTGTAAGACCAATTGTTAAAAAGGAGAGGCAGAAGTGTTAACACTTGGTAGAAAATGACGCCGATATAGCGAAGAAAACCCAGGTGGCTAGGGTTTCCTCATTGAAATCGATGGGAATAAACTAACTCTAATTTTGTATTTTCTCCAGCCCAATTTGCGGTGATGGTTGGCCATCTTTTGACCGCAAACTGCCCGCCAGTCTTGGACTTGATTGAAATATCCCATCAATCTGATACGGGACAAATGGGATTTCTGTGGTGCTATTTTTTAAAGGGACTCTGACAGCAAGTAAGTTTGCTCCAACTCGTCTCCGATCGGAGACGAGTTAGAGCGCGTTTACTGTTCTTCCAGTTTCTTCCTCTCGGATTTGCTCAAAATATGTAGTTTTCTATCATTTCTTTTATGTCAAAATAATTACTAAAATATTTGCAACAAGTTTAGCAGCAAAAATTATTAAAAGAACATCAAAAATAAATTTGGAAAAAGGAGTATTATTGCGCGATGGCTAAATACAGTACCCAATTGCCCGCGAATTCAAACATCTGTCAGAGTCCCTTTAACGCGGAACCACTTCTACAACGCGTAAGTGTAATATGTAACAAAAAAAACTAATAATTTTAGCTGCACCGGCAACCTCTACGACAATCCCGCCAACCAGCTCAACGTCGAGTAAGTTTGTGCATAAATCATAGGAAAAATTGCATTTTTCCTTGTGAATCAGCCATTTTGCTCAAAAAATTGTTACTTTTCAGCCACCACTACAATAACCACGTCTATTACAACGACGACGACAACTGTTTGCGCAGCTACAGGTATGGTTGGAATTTACTCTATTTTGCAGCTTTTTTAACCCATAACGTTACCAAAATTCCTTCTGGAAATGTTTTGAACTTGTGACTTTCTTCGCGGTCCAACACACGGCCACCCGGATGTACCTGTTATTTTACCGAACCACTAAATACTGGCCTTTTTTTAGGCTGTCCTGGAGGATGGGAGTATTATTCAGGGACTTGCTCCTGTTATCACCTGATAACTCCTGGAATGATCGTCAATCCTGATACCGAATGCAATCTTGACTTCGCTTGGTCGCATTCTGCCTCTATTGCGAACCAAGATGAGAACGATTGGATAACTGGCACGCTTCATTTGTTATCAAAAATTTGGCTTTTCTAGATTATCTGATAAACGATCTTGGACAAGCCATGTCGATATTCATCGGTGGATTCACTGGAATGCCTGCCGATCCAAGTGCATGGTTCTGGAATGACGGATCAGACGTAACTCTTTTCTTTTTTTCAATGCTGCTTTTTCAGTATATTTACACAAATTGGTATCAAGGTGGCGGCGGTTTACCAAACGCTGGGGGAAACTGGTAATTAACTGTAATATAACTGCATGCTGGTAATGGATTTTAATTTAAAAAAAGGTTTGTTTTCAGATAACTGCGGTCTCAGGGGGCCCAGGAGAAGGTCAATGGGTCAACGGCGCATGTATCAGCGAGAATCCAATACTCTGTAAAATTCCTGCTACGTAAATCGCCGAAAATGGGAAAAACATCATTATTTTTATTAAATCTTTATTGGACCAATGTAGTCAAAAATCTCAATTTAAAAAAATTAAAATCTATGCATAAATCACAAAATATCACAAATGCGCGCCCGTCGTCTCATCAGCCATGAAAATGTTCATTTTTCTTCCCGCAAAATCTATTGTATGCAGTCTCATTGCCTAAAGCTATCGTTTAAAAAATTTACTAAATAAAAATTTACCGTTTTTCCCTTCAATTGATGAAATTGTAGAATAATTCGCTTTACAAAGGGCGCAATTTCATTATCCGTCAATTTTTCAACATCTTCCCTAAAAAATATAAAAAAGTAAGGAATGTTTTGTAAAGAAAAGTTACTTTGTAAACCATCTAGCATCTTCTGTTTCATGTGGACACAAAGTTATCGTCGATTCTAGGGGATCTTTCAATTTCATGGAGACTACGAAATAAATATCACCGATTCCAGGGAATTGGGAGTATGGCTGCTGTCTAAAATATGGATAAATTGATTTAAAAATGCTGAGAACATTTACCGGAAGAGGATTACAGCATCACCGACGGCATGGACACCAGTTTCTTCACGAACTTCCCGAGCAGCTGTTTCGAATATGTGCTCACCAGGATCTGATAGTCCTCCAGGGAATTTCCAGCCAACATAACTGCTAAAAAAGGGAATTTAGCTCTGTTTCTGGGTCCCAAAACGAAACAATTTGTGTAAATCTGAGTATTTTCTATTTTTCTCTTTTCTTTTCTCAAATATTGCGATAAATATTCGTAAATCTAAGCTACAGCCAGCTGGTTAAATTACAAAGCTGTGTAAACGTAAAAAATAACTAAAAGACCCACAATCCTTTCTTCTCTCTCATCATAAGTATCCGTCCCTGTTCATCTTCAACAATTCCTCCGACTCCTACATGAGTATGGGCATAAAGTGGCAGTGTGTTTAGCTCTCCTTCTGGTAGCCATCTTGTCATCATCACAAAATCTTTCTGGGCATGGTGGTACACAAATCCGTGTCTTGCCAAAATTGGTACATATTCTGAATCCTAAAGAGAAAAGAAAACGCGTAAAATAGGGAAAAAATGACTACCTGAAGGGGTACTTTTACCCAAACACCGCGTTTCTTCTCTTCATTCCAATGAATCAAGGATTCTCGAAGAGAATGTTCGAAATTTTCCCGGCATTCAGAAGAAAGAGCGGGTGTTTCAACGGTTACTCCACCGAATCTGTCACTTTTTCCTTCTATCAGCATTATAATTTGAGTTTTAGAGCACAATTTCACCTGAAAATTGCAATATTTCTTATTTTTTCTCGTAAATAGAAGGAAAATTAATAAAATAAACTAACAATTGAAATTCCTTGGAAAATACCCTTATTTATTGAAGAAAGACGCCGCAAAATCGATGAAATTCGTAGAAAAATCTTCGAAATAAAGCGATGAGCAGTTCGAAATAAGAAAGGAACAAAGTGCGATAGGGCAGGTTTACCGATTTCTTAAGATCGAGGATCCTCTCTACTTGCGATTTTAAATGGAAACTAGAGGAAAAAAACAATTTATTTGAGTTGTATCGTCTCCATGGCAAAAATCACTAAATGCTTGGAGGAACGGCAGGTGAACTTGGCGTTTGGAATTCTGAATAAATTTATGGCAGCTAAATGAGGGTGTGGGTGGGAAATGTTTGACAAAACTCTTTGTTATACATAATACATAATGTTTATTTTCCCCTTACGGGGCAGGAGGAAAAAGAGCCGTGTAGGCTATGCTAACCACCCGGGTAGATCTTCTATCCAGCAGTCTTGGCGCCGACGGTAGCAGCTTCCAATCCAGTGGGCAGCCCTCTGAGATACCAGCTCGCGGGGGGAATTCTGTTCACATCACGGCAGCAGGACGGCGGCGGCGAGCAGCAGCAGACGGCAGTCATCGGCGGTAAGAGCCGCAGCAACCGCGATTGGCAGCTTTGGTGGCAGAGAAGTGGCAACCGACCGCCCGCCAGGTAGAAAGAAACGGAATCTCGGTTTAGGAATTTATCAATCAATAAAGTTATTCGGCTTTTAAATTAGTGGCTGCGAAGCCAATCGAGGGCAATTTCTCTCAGATCTCAGCAGCTTTTTCTATTCAGTTTAAATTTTCAAATGATTCTCATTCATTATTCAATAGGCTTCAAAAATTTTGGAGAATTACCGGCTGAGCTGAAGATTTCAATAATCAGAAAGGTAGATTTTTCGTATTTCCGCAATCAAAACGATTTTAACAGATAATAAGATCCTTTAGAATGGCTGTATAGTATATTAATAAATCCGAGGTCTTGATCGGCAGCCGTCGAAGTCAGGAGGAGGTGGCCGGGTCTTTATTGTCGGTTTCTAACTCTGGGGGAAACGGGCGTTGCAGGACCGCTTGAAAATCAGGCAAACTTTCCGAATTTTCTTTTGATTCAAATGGGTGCTTGAGGTACCGCAGCGTCCCTTTCCCCAGAGTTGGAAACTCACTATAGTTGGTTCGCGGCGTATCCAGCACTACTGGCGCATGGGTAGGCGAGCAGGGGAAGACTATCCGTTCCGGTCGATGATGGGCCAGGAATAGCTTTGCTTCCTTACATATTGCAAGTACCAAAAAGTAATTTGGGTTGGGCGGTAGATGCACTTCCACCGAGAATTTTCTACTACCGAAAATTTCGCATTGGTTTATCTTGAGATTACGTGTATAATACTTATAAAGATGCTAATATATCACCCCCGAATTACTTTTGCCTTAAAATAATGGCTTGCTACTGCCAAGCATGTGGTGTGAAGAACCCGCGGGGTCGGCGGCACGCGATTCATTGTGAAGCATATTAAGATGCCAAGAAGAAAATCTACTGTTTGGATGGGTAAAGTCTCCAAGAAGTATGGAAAATCGCTGAACATCCCGGGCAATGGTTGTCCAAACGAATTCACCAAATGGCTGGCCAGTGGAAAAGTCTTGGTGGATTTCGCTAACGTTTACCAGAATGCAAACAATCTCCATCATATTCCTACCACAAGACACTATGTAAATCACGGTGCTTTTGCCGAATGGGTCAAGGAGATCGGAAAAAAAATGTCCCTACTCCAACTGCTTCGGCTATACCAAAATTATATCCTCAATACTTTTCTCGGTGCTTTCCGAAAAAAAAACTTGGCAACAACGGTGAATATTCTTGGCTACATGTGAATAAGCATAAAAAATGTGCTAATAAAATTTATCCTTCCCTACCGAACCTGAAATATTTTGTCCAAAACGACTGTTGGAGGACTGGGCGGCACTCTGATCGGCATGCCTGGGGTAACATCGCTCATCCTGCACGCAGAGCAAGCAGTGTTTCCCTTTCTTTTTTTTGCATGGAGATTAGTTGCAAAGTGTAGATTATGTAGGCAACATTTTGGACTAGTTGCTCTCATTCGGTGAGCAGAGTAAGGTCAGCAACTGAAACCGCGTCAACATCGCGTCAACGTGCGTATAGCCGAGAATCCTGAAAAAGTGATCCGAAAACTTTTACGGGATATTCGAGCAGCTTCTGTTGCTGTAGGTTACAGTACTACCAAAAAAATTGGAAGCTATCTAAAGGAAACAGCAGCGATTGGAACAAAATTGGTCAAAATATCGAAACTACCGTGTAACTTAATCATCTGCGATTCTCTCCCCTGAAGCAGGAACACAAACTAGCACAACCAAATTTTGCATACGTGTAGTTCACGACCTGGACTCGTAAAGATTAACGTATATTGCATGTCCACACATCCAACGAGACCGCCACCTGAAAAAAAAACGCAAAAAAGGCTATTCCAACTTGCAGAAAAGCCAAAACCGGAAAGAAACAAAAGCGCAACATAGCAATTTACAAACCCATTTTTTAAAGACCACTGCTTCATAAATAATAAGGCGAACACAAAAGCAACCGGTTGCGACGCAAAAAAAATGTCAAAATGCGAAAAAATCGCAAGCCCGGGACGTATTTTTGCGAATGGCGCTAAATTTCAGCCTGCAACGAACCATACGTCCATAGTGAGGTTTATGGCGTGCAAAGTGAGGTTCATGACATCCATAGTGAGGTTTATGGCGTGCAAAGTGAGGTTCATGACATCCATAGTGAGGTTTATGGCGTGCAAAGTGAGGTTCATGACATCCATAGTGAGGTTTATGGCGTGCAAAGTGAGGTTCATGACATCCATAGTGAGGTTTATGGCGTGCAAAGTGAGGTTGGGGACATCCAGAGTGAGGTTTATGGCGTGCAAAGTGAGGTTCATGACATCCATAGTGAGGTTTATGGCGTGCAAAGTGAGGTTCATGACATCCATAGTGAGGTTTATGGCGTGCAAAGTGAGGTTCATGACATCCATAGTGAGGTTTATGGCGTGCAAAGTGAGGTTGGGGACATCCATAGTGAGGTTTATGGCGTGCAAAGTGAGGTTGGGGACATCCAGAGTGAGGTTTATGGCGTGCAAAGTGAGGTTCATGACATCCATAGTGAGGTTTATGGCGTGCAAAGTGAGGTTGGGGACATCCAGAGTGAGGTTTATGGCGTGCAAAGTGAGGTTGGGGACATCCAGAGTGAGGTTTATGGCGTGCAAAGTGAGGTTCATGACATCCATAGTGAGGTTTATGGCGTGCAAAGTGAGGTTCATGACATCCATAGTGAGGTTTATGGCGTGCAAAGTGAGGTTCATGACATCCATAGTGAGGTTTATGGCGCGCAAAGTGAGGTTGGGGACATCCAGAGTGAGGTTTATGGCGTGCAAAGTGAGGTTCATGACATCCATAGTGAGGTTTATGGCGTGCAAAGTGAGGTTCGTGACATCCATAGTGAGGTTTATGGCGTGCAAAGTGAGGTTCATGACATCCATAGTGAGGTTTATGGCGTGCAAAGTGAGGTTCATGACATCCATAGTGAGGTTTATGGCGTGCAAAGTGAGGTTGGGGACATCCAGAGTGAGGTTTATGGCGTGCAAAGTGAGGTTCATGACATCCATAGTGAGGTTTATGGCGTGCAAAGTGAGGTTCGTGACATCCATAGTGAGGTTTATGGCGTGCAAAGTGAGGTTCATGACATCCATAGTGAGGTTTATGGCGTGCAAAGTGAGGTTCATGACATCCATAGTGAGGTTTATGGCGTGCAAAGTGAGGTTGGGGACATCCATAGTGAGGTTTATGGCGTGCAAAGTGAGGTTGGGGACATCCAGAGTGAGGTTTATGGCGTGCAAAGTGAGGTTCATGACATCCATAGTGAGGTTTATGGCGTGCAAAGTGAGGTTCATGACATCCATAGTGAGGTTTATGGCGTGCAAAGTGAGGTTCATGACATCCATAGTGAGGTTTATGGCGTGCAAAGTGAGGTTGGGGACATCCAGAGTGAGGTGTATGGCGTGCAAAGTGAGGTTCATGACATCCATAGTGAGGTTTATGGCGTGCAAAGTGAGGTTCATGACATCCATAGTGAGGTTTATGGCGTGCAAAGTGAGGTTCATGACATCCATAGTGAGGTTTATGGCGTGCAAAGTGAGGTTCATGACATCCATAGTGAGGTTTATGGCGTGCAAAGTGAGGTTCATGACATCCATAGCAGGGCTGCGCGAATCCTGGTTTTTCAAGACCGACTCGATTCCGAGTCGAATCCTACCCCTCGAAAATGACCCCGACTCGAACCCGACTCGAATCGGAAGGTAGGATTCGAAAACCGATTCGAACCCGAGTACTCGAATCGGATTCGGCCCATTTTTCGACTCGAATCCGAATCCCTAGTCTTTCTTGAAAATTTGCCGGCTTTTAGAAAAACACAATTTTATTATTGGCAAAAGCATAACGATTATAACGAAAAGAAAATAACAACTATAATAGCAGTGCCAAATATCACGGATTATTATTAGTATCTTTCACTTTTGAGTTAATCTTCAGATATAGTAACTTCTCCAATGTTTGTGGATTCATGCCCATGCGATAATCAGACAGTATCAATCGAGCGGCGCTAAATAATCTCTCGGATTCCGAAGACGTTGAGGGAGCGGAAAGGTACTTTCTAGCTAGTAGAGCCAGGGTAGGAAATTTGTGCTTGTTGTCGTTCCAGTATTTGAAGCAGTCTATTGAATGGTCCGCTCTCTCAGACAAATAATACTGAACTTCCTATAAACATTAGATATTCATACAATAATTTTAAAAAGAACATACACGAGAAGCGGCTTGTTTCAATTCTGATTCAGGAAGATCGGGTGAAGGTAAAACTTTCTGAGCATGCCTCATACGGAATTTTTCTAACACGTTATCCTCTTCAATTATTTTTCGCAGTTCTTGAGATGTTAATACGGTCGGACTTTCATCTTTCTCTTTTTTCATCTCTTCATAAACCAAAGCTTCTAACAATGCCTGCAAAACAATAAAAACTACGTAAGCGAAACATACTTGCACTGTTATTGCACCATCACCTAACAAATAGTCTAACTTGAATCTTGGATCAACAGCAGTGCCTAACATAAGTGTTTCATCATGTAAATAATGTTCTAGACGATATTTTAGTTCTGTATATATTGTCGAACTAAATATAATGTATTATTTACATAAAAGCACATACCTATACTCGCAACCTTCACGATCTTCATAAGTCATTAGCAATAATCGTACATATGGAATAATTACAGAGTTTTGCGCAGCGCTAGAATGTTGAACTATTTTGGTTACGTCGTTTATTGGTTTTAAAGTTTCTTTAACGAGTTCTATTTGTTTCCACATTGCCTCAGTCAAGGGTTCCTTGTCCCATTCGATTAGCAATTTTTGAATTGCAACTCTAGCATGAATAAATCTTTCACATAGTAGAAACATCGATCCCCATCTTACTTCAGTTGCCTAAGTATTATTTACAGACAAAAAAAAGATAAATATTACTGTTGGGAGAAATCGTATCGCTAAGTCATTGTATTTCAGACACGATACATAGTCCTCGCGACTCGTAGAGGATTTGTGAAGGCGTCGCGTAATTTTTCCCATTGCTGTATATGTCTCATTCCAACCCGGTATTGAAGAGCAGAAATTATTTACCGCCTATAATCAAAATTAACATTAATTAGAATCACTTACCAATTGCATATTATGACTGAAACAGTGACTGTTCTTTACTTGCATATTGCGAGAAAGACGCACCATTGTAGCAGCACCATCAGTTACCAACATGTGTACTTTTTTGTCATCTATTTTCATTTCCTCCATAGCATTTTTTAGCAGCTCTTCATAATTTGCGGCAGTATGTTTTCCTTTAACAGGAATAGTTCCTAGAGCAGCGCTATTTAATTTAAAATCAGAAGTAATCCAGTGACCTGAAATAATAAATAGAAAGGCAAAGAAAATATGCCTACATGTTACTCCTAACAGCGAATGCGTTGCATTGTTTGAGTGCCACCCATCAGCAGTTAGAGAAACATATGGCTGATCCTTTAGATTAAGTGCTAGCTGATCTTTCTTTTCATCAAAAGCTTTAGGTATTGCCGTCTTCGCAAAGTAATGTCTGCTCCTTAAACTAAAAAAATTGTCGATAATTTCAAATAATTGGAAAAATACTTGTATCGTCCTCCAGTAGCAAATTTAAGCAGTGCCTTAAAATCTTCGTTTTCTACAAAGGTAATGGGTAGCGATGCAGAGATTAGAAGATTTAAAATAAGTTTGTCATATGTGACGGATTTTTCGTAATCATCTGGCCACTTGGCACCTACTTCATCTAATCTTGCCTATAAATAAATAATGCAGACGTTACAGTGTTCATACCTGTTTTAGAGCCGGTTCAGAACCAAAAGCTAGTTTACTCTTTCTTTTATGATCATCTTCTTCTTTTTTAGCAGCGCCCAATTCATCAACAAACTATCTAAAATTAAAGTTTATAGACGCAGAAATACCTTTTTGTATTCAGCTTGATGTTTTGTATTTAGATGCTTGAGAAAATTGCTCGTGCCATTATCCTTAGACTGTGTAAAAACCGCTTTTGATCCTTGGCATAGAGTACACGTAAATTTTCTTGAGTTATCCGCGTGCCTCTTGAAAAATTTGTCCCACTTCATTGTTCTAAACGAAATTATAAATGCGAAAACCATAAAAATTACAAAAAGAACAATATAATAAGCAAAACATCAGCAAAAAAAAGAATAAAAAACATTACATTATGCGTTACGTAACGCCAGCATGGCAAGAACACAGCCGCTAAACAACGAGCAACGACCGCGCGAAATTTGATTTGAGGATTCGGATTCGGGGACCCTAAAAGTACCGAATCCGATTCGATTCCGAATCCTCTGAAAACCAAAAATGGCGAACCCGATTCGAACCCGAATCCGCAAATATCAGTCCGACTCGAATCCGAGTCGAGTACTCGAATCGGATTCGGACCATTTTTCGACTCGAATCCGAGTACTCGCGCAGCCCTGATCCATAGTGAGGTTTATGGCGTGCAAAGTGAGGTTGGGGACATCCATAGTGAGGATTATGGCGTGCAAAGTGAGGTTGGGGACATCCAGAGTGAGGTTTATGGCGTGCAAAGTGAGGTTCATGACATCCATAGTGAGGTTTATGGCGTGCAAAGTGAGGTTGGGGACATCCAGAGTGAGGTTTATGGCGTGCAAAGTGAGGTTGGGGACATCCAGAGTGAGGTTTATGGCGTGCAAAGTGAGGTTCATGACATCCATAGTGAGGTTTATGGCGTGCAAAGTGAGGTTCATGACATCCATAGTGAGGTTTATGGCGTGCAAAGTGAGGTTCATGACATCCATAGTGAGGTTTATGGCGTGCAAAGTGAGGTTCATGACATCCATAGTGAGGTTTATGGCGTGCAAAGTGAGGTTCATGACATCCATAGTGAGGTTTATGGCGTGCAAAGTGAGGTTCATGACATCCATAGTGAGGTTTATGGCGTGCAAAGTGAGGTTCATGACATCCATAGTGAGGTTTATGGCGTGCAAAGTGAGGTTGGGGACATCCAGAGTGAGGTTTATGGCGTGCAAAGTGAGGTTCATGACATCCATAGTGAGGTTTATGGCGTGCAAAGTGAGGTTCATGACATCCATAGTGAGGTTTATGGCGTGCAAAGTGAGGTTGGGGACATCCATAGTGAGGTTTATGGCGTGCAAAGTGAGGTTGGGGACATCCAGAGTGAGGTTTATGGCGTGCAAAGTGAGGTTCATGACATCCATAGTGAGGTTTATGGCGTGCAAAGTGAGGTTGGGGACATCCAGAGTGAGGTTTATGGCGTGCAAAGTGAGGTTCATGACATCCATAGTGAGGTTTATGGCGTGCAAAGTGAGGTTCATGACATCCATAGTGAGGTTTATGGCGTGCAAAGTGAGGTTCATGACATCCATAGTGAGGTTTATGGCGTGCAAAGTGAGGTTGGGGACATCCAGAGTGAGGTTTATGGCGTGCAAAGTGAGGTTCATGACATCCATAGTGAGGTTTATGGCGTGCAAAGTGAGGTTCATGACATCCATAGTGAGGTTTATGGCGTGCAAAGTGAGGTTCATGACATCCATAGTGAGGTTTATGGCGTGCAAAGTGAGGTTGGGGACATCCATAGTGAGGTTTATGGCGTGCAAAGTGAGGTTGGGGACATCCAGAGTGAGGTTTATGGCGTGCAAAGTGAGGTTCATGACATCCATAGTGAGGTTTATGGCGTGCAAAGTGAGGTTCATGACATCCATAGTGAGGTTTATGGCGTGCAAAGTGAGGTTGGGGACATCCATAGTGAGGTTTATGGCGTGCAAAGTGAGGTTGGGGACATCCAGAGTGAGGTTTATGGCGTGCAAAGTGAGGTTGGGGACATCCAGAGTGAGGTTTATGGCGTGCAAAGTGAGGTTCATGACATCCATAGTGAGGTTTATGGCGTGCAAAGTGAGGTTCATGACATCCATAGTGAGGTTTATGGCGTGCAAAGTGAGGTTCATGGCATCCATAGTGAGGTTTATGGCGTGCAAAGTGAGGTTGGGGACATCCAGAGTGAGGTTTATGGCGTGCAAAGTGAGGTTCATGACATCCATAGTGAGGTTTATGGCGTGCAAAGTGAGGTTCATGACATCCATAGTGAGGTTTATGGCGTGCAAAGTGAGGTTCATGACATCCATAGTGAGGTTTATGGCGTGCAAAGTGAGGTTCATGACATCCATAGTGAGGTTTATGGCGTGCAAAGTGAGGTTCATGACATCCATAGTGAGGTTTATGGCGTGCAAAGTGAGGTTCATGACATCCATAGTGAGGTTTATGGCGTGCAAAGTGAGGTTCATGACATCCATAGTGAGGTTTATGGCGTGCAAAGTGAGGTTGGGGACATCCATAGTGAGGTTTATGGCGTGCAAAGTGAGGTTGGGGACATCCAGAGTGAGGTTTATGGCGTGCAAAGTGAGGTTCATGACATCCATAGTGAGGTTTATGGCGTGCAAAGTGAGGTTGGGGACATCCAGAGTGAGGTTTATGGCGTGCAAAGTGAGGTTGGGGACATCCAGAGTGAGGTTTATGGCGTGCAAAGTGAGGTTCATGACATCCATAGTGAGGTTTATGGCGTGCAAAGTGAGGTTCATGACATCCATAGTGAGGTTTATGGCGTGCAAAGTGAGGTTCATGACATCCATAGTGAGGTTTATGGCGTGCAAAGTGAGGTTCATGACATCCATAGTGAGGTTTATGGCGTGCAAAGTGAGGTTCATGACATCCATAGTGAGGTTTATGGCGTGCAAAGTGAGGTTCATGACATCCATAGTGAGGTTTATGGCGTGCAAAGTGAGGTTGGGGACATCCAGAGTGAGGTTTATGGCGTGCAAAGTGAGGTTCATGACATCCATAGTGAGGTTTATGGCGTGCAAAGTGAGGTTCATGACATCCATAGTGAGGTTTATGGCGTGCAAAGTGAGGTTGGGGACATCCATAGTGAGGTTTATGGCGTGCAAAGTGAGGTTCATGACATCCATAGTGAGGTTTATGGCGTGCAAAGTGAGGTTGGGGACATCCATAGTGAGGTTTATGGTGTGCAAAGTGAGGTTGGGGACATCCAGAGTGAGGTTTATGGCGTGCAAAGTGAGGTTCATGACATCCATAGTGAGGTTTATGGCGTGCAAAGTGAGGTTGGGGACATCCAGAGTGAGGTTTATGGCGTGCAAAGTGAGGTTGGGGACATCCAGAGTGAGGTTTATGGCGTGCAAAGTGAGGTTCATGACATCCATAGTGAGGTTTATGGCGTGCAAAGTGAGGTTCATGACATCCATAGTGAGGTTTATGGCGTGCAAAGTGAGGTTCATGACATCCATAGTGAGGTTTATGGCGTGCAAAGTGAGGTTGGGGACATCCAGAGTGAGGTTTATGGCGTGCAAAGTGAGGTTGGGGACATCCATAGTGAGGTTTATGGCGTGCAAAGTGAGGTTGGGGACATCCAGAGTGAGGTTTATGGCGTGCAAAGTGAGGTTCATGACATCCATAGTGAGGTTTATGGCGTGCAAAGTGAGGTTGGGGACATCCAGAGTGAGGTTTATGGCGTGCAAAGTGAGGTTGGGGACATCCAGAGTGAGGTTTATGGCGTGCAAAGTGAGGTTCATGACATCCATAGTGAGGTTTATGGCGTGCAAAGTGAGGTTCATGACATCCATAGTGAGGTTTATGGCGTGCAAAGTGAGGTTCATGACATCCATAGTGAGGTTTATGGCGTGCAAAGTGAGGTTGGGGACATCCAGAGTGAGGTTTATGGCGTGCAAAGTGAGGTTCATGACATCCATAGTGAGGTTTATGGCGTGCAAAGTGAGGTTCATGACATCCATAGTGAGGTTTATGGCGTGCAAAGTGAGGTTCATGACATCCATAGTGAGGTTTATGGCGTGCAAAGTGAGGTTCATGACATCCATAGTGAGGTTTATGGCGTGCAAAGTGAGGTTCATGACATCCATAGTGAGGTTTATGGCGTGCAAAGTGAGGTTCATGACATCCATAGTGAGGTTTATGGCGTGCAAAGTGAGGTTCATGACATCCATAGTGAGGTTTATGGCGTGCAAAGTGAGGTTCATGACATCCATAGTGAGGTTTATGGCGTGCAAAGTGAGGTTCATGACATCCATAGTGAGGTTTATGGCGTGCAAAGTGAGGTTCATGACATCCATAGTGAGGTTTATGGCGTGCAAAGTGAGGTTCATGACATCCATAGTGAGGTTTATGGCGTGCAAAGTGAGGTTGGGGACATCCATAGTGAGGTTTATGGCGTGCAAAGTGAGGTTGGGGACATCCAGAGTGAGGTTTATGGCGTGCAAAGTGAGGTTCATGACATCCATAGTGAGGTTTATGGCGTGCAAAGTGAGGTTGGGGACATCCAGAGTGAGGTTTATGGCGTGCAAAGTGAGGTTGGGGACATCCAGAGTGAGGTTTATGGCGTGCAAAGTGAGGTTCATGACATCCATAGTGAGGTTTATGGCGTGCAAAGTGAGGTTCATGACATCCATAGTGAGGTTTATGGCGTGCAAAGTGAGGTTCATGACATCCATAGTGAGGTTTATGGCGTGCAAAGTGAGGTTCATGACATCCATAGTGAGGTTTATGGCGTGCAAAGTGAGGTTCATGACATCCATAGTGAGGTTTATGGCGTGCAAAGTGAGGTTCATGACATCCATAGTGAGGTTTATGGCGTGCAAAGTGAGGTTCATGACATCCATAGTGAGGTTTATGGCGTGCAAAGTGAGGTTCATGACATCCATAGTGAGGTTTATGGCGTGCAAAGTGAGGTTGGGGACATCCATAGTGAGGTTTATGGCGTGCAAAGTGAGGTTGGGGACATCCAGAGTGAGGTTTATGGCGTGCAAAGTGAGGTTCATGACATCCATAGTGAGGTTTATGGCGTGCAAAGTGAGGTTGGGGACATCCAGAGTGAGGTTTATGGCGTGCAAAGTGAGGTTGGGGACATCCAGAGTGAGGTTTATGGCGTGCAAAGTGAGGTTCATGACATCCATAGTGAGGTTTATGGCGTGCAAAGTGAGGTTCATGACATCCATAGTGAGGTTTATGGCGTGCAAAGTGAGGTTCATGACATCCATAGTGAGGTTTATGGCGTGCAAAGTGAGGTTGGGGACATCCAGAGTGAGGTTTATGGCGTGCAAAGTGAGGTTCATGACATCCATAGTGAGGTTTATGGCGTGCAAAGTGAGGTTCATGACATCCATAGTGAGGTTTATGGCGTGCAAAGTGAGGTTCATGACATCCATAGTGAGGTTTATGGCGTGCAAAGTGAGGTTCATGACATCCATAGTGAGGTTTATGGCGTGCAAAGTGAGGTTCATGACATCCATAGTGAGGTTTATGGCGTGCAAAGTGAGGTTCATGACATCCATAGTGAGGTTTATGGCGTGCAAAGTGAGGTTCATGACATCCATAGTGAGGTTTATGGCGTGCAAAGTGAGGTTCATGACATCCATAGTGAGGTTTATGGCGTGCAAAGTGAGGTTCATGACATCCATAGTGAGGTTTATGGCGTGCAAAGTGAGGTTCATGACATCCATAGTGAGGTTTATGGCGTGCAAAGTGAGGTTGGGGACATCCAGAGTGAGGTTTATGGCGTGCAAAGTGAGGTTGGGGACATCCAGAGTGAGGTTTATGGCGTGCAAAGTGAGGTTCATGACATCCATAGTGAGGTTTATGGCGTGCAAAGTGAGGTTCATGACATCCATAGTGAGGTTTATGGCGTGCAAAGTGAGGTTCATGACATCCATAGTGAGGTTTATGGCGTGCAAAGTGAGGTTCATGACATCCATAGTGAGGTTTATGGCGTGCAAAGTGAGGTTCATGACATCCATAGTGAGGTTTATGGCGTGCAAAGTGAGGTTCATGACATCCATAGTGAGGTTTATGGCGTGCAAAGTGAGGTTGGGGACATCCATAGTGAGGTTTATGGCGTGCAAAGTGAGGTTGGGGACATCCAGAGTGAGGTTTATGGCGTGCAAAGTGAGGTTCATGACATCCATAGTGAGGTTTATGGCGTGCAAAGTGAGGTTGGGGACATCCAGAGTGAGGTTTATGGCGTGCAAAGTGAGGTTCATGACATCCATAGTGAGGTTTATGGCGTGCAAAGTGAGGTTGGGCACATCCAGAGTGAGGTTTATGGCGTGCAAAGTGAGGTTGGGGACATCCAGAGTGAGGTTTATGGCGTGCAAAGTGAGGTTGGGGACATCCAGAGTGAGGTTTATGGCGTGCAAAGTGAGGTTCATGACATCCATAGTGAGGTTTATGGCGTGCAAAGTGAGGTTCATGACATCCATAGTGAGGTTTATGGCGTGCAAAGTGAGGTTCATGACATCCATAGTGAGGTTTATGGCGTGCAAAGTGAGGTTCATGACATCCATAGTGAGGTTTATGGCGTGCAAAGTGAGGTTCATGACATCCATAGTGAGGTTTATGGCGTGCAAAGTGAGGTTGGGGACATCCATAGTGAGGTTTATGGCGTGCAAAGTGAGGTTCATGACATCCATAGTGAGGTTTATGGCGTGCAAAGTGAGGTTGGGGACATCCAGAGTGAGGTTTATGGCGTGCAAAGTGAGGTTCATGACATCCATAGTGAGGTTTATGGCGTGCAAAGTGAGGTTCATGACATCCATAGTGAGGTTTATGGCGTGCAAAGTGAGGTTCATGACATCCATAGTGAGGTTTATGGCGTGCAAAGTGAGGTTCATGACATCCATAGTGAGGTTTATGGCGTGCAAAGTGAGGTTCATGACATCCATAGTGAGGTTTATGGCGTGCAAAGTGAGGTTGCGGACATCCATAGTGAGGTTTATGGCGTGCAAAGTGAGGTTGGGGACATCCAGAGTGAGGTTTATGGCGTGCAAAGTGAGGTTCATGACATCCATAGTGAGGTTTATGGCGTGCAAAGTGAGGTTGGGGACATCCAGAGTGAGGTTTATGGCGTGCAAAGTGAGGTTCATGACATCCATAGTGAGGTTTATGGCGTGCAAAGTGAGGTTGGGGACATCCAGAGTGAGGTTTATGGCGTGCAAAGTGAGGTTGGGGACATCCAGAGTGAGGTTTATGGCGTGCAAAGTGAGGTTCATGACATCCATAGTGAGGTTTATGGCGTGCAAAGTGAGGTTGGGGACATCCATAGTGAGGTTTATGGCGTGCAAAGTGAGGTTCATGACATCCATAGTGAGGTTTATGGCGTGCAAAGTGAGGTTCATGACATCCATAGTGAGGTTTATGGCGTGCAAAGTGAGGTTCATGACATCCATAGTGAGGTTTATGGCGTGCAAAGTGAGGTTCATGACATCCATAGTGAGGTTTATGGCGTGCAAAGTGAGGTTCATGACATCCATAGTGAGGTTTATGGCGTGCAAAGTGAGGTTCATGACATCCATAGTGAGGTTTATGGCGTGCAAAGTGAGGTTGGGGACATCCATAGTGAGGTTTATGGCGTGCAAAGTGAGGTTGGGGACATCCAGAGTGAGGTTTATGGCGTGCAAAGTGAGGTTCATGACATCCATAGTGAGGTTTATGGCGTGCAAAGTGAGGTTCATGACATCCATAGTGAGGTTTATGGCGTGCAAAGTGAGGTTGGGGACATCCAGAGTGAGGTTTATGGCGTGCAAAGTGAGGTTCATGACATCCATAGTGAGGTTTATGGCGTGCAAAGTGAGGTTGGGGACATCCAGAGTGAGGTTTATGGCGTGCAAAGTGAGGTTGGGGACATCCAGAGTGAGGTTTATGGCGTGCAAAGTGAGGTTCATGACATCCATAGTGAGGTTTATGGCGTGCAAAGTGAGGTTCATGACATCCATAGTGAGGTTTATGGCGTGCAAAGTGAGGTTCATGACATCCATAGTGAGGTTTATGGCGTGCAAAGTGAGGTTCATGACATCCATAGTGAGGTTTATGGCGTGCAAAGTGAGGTTCATGACATCCATAGTGAGGTTTATGGCGTGCAAAGTGAGGTTCATGACATCCATAGTGAGGTTTATGGCGTGCA
The DNA here is from genome assembly GCA_964036215.1 of Oscheius sp. DF5033. Taxonomy (NCBI): domain Eukaryota; kingdom Metazoa; phylum Nematoda; class Chromadorea; order Rhabditida; family Rhabditidae; genus Oscheius; species Oscheius sp. DF5033. Next base: position 1,510,229 of record CAXIWN010000011.1, read on the forward strand.
AAGTGAGGTTGGGGACATCCATAGTGAGGTTTATGGCGTGCAAAGTGAGGTTGGGGACATCCAGAGTGAGGTTTATGGCGTGCAAAGTGAGGTTCATGACATCCATAGTGAGGTTTATGGCGTGCAAAGTGAGGTTGGGGACATCCAGAGTGAGGTTTATGGCGTGCAAAGTGAGGTTGGGGACATCCAGAGTGAGGTTTATGGCGTGCAAAGTGAGGTTCATGACATCCATAGTGAGGTTTATGGCGTGCAAAGTGAGGTTCATGACATCCATAGTGAGGTTTATGGCGTGCAAAGTGAGGTTCATGACATCCATAGTGAGGTTTATGGCGTGCAAAGTGAGGTTGGGGACATCCAGAGTGAGGTTTATGGCGTGCAAAGTGAGGTTCATGACATCCATAGTGAGGTTTATGGCGTGCAAAGTGAGGTTCATGACATCCATAGTGAGGTTTATGGCGTGCAAAGTGAGGTTCATGACATCCATAGTGAGGTTTATGGCGTGCAAAGTGAGGTTCATGACATCCATAGTGAGGTTTATGGCGTGCAAAGTGAGGTTGGGGACATCCATAGTGAGGTTTATGGCGTGCAAAGTGAGGTTCATGACATCCATAGTGAGGTTTATGGCGTGCAAAGTGAGGTTCATGACATCCATAGTGAGGTTTATGGCGTGCAAAGTGAGGTTGGGGACATCCATAGTGAGGTTTATGGCGTGCAAAGTGAGGTTGGGGACATCCAGAGTGAGGTTTATGGCGTGCAAAGTGAGGTTCATGACATCCATAGTGAGGTTTATGGCGTGCAAAGTGAGGTTCATGACATCCATAGTGAGGTTTATGGCGTGCAAAGTGAGGTTCATGACATCCATAGTGAGGTTTATGGCGTGCAAAGTGAGGTTCATGACATCCATAGTGAGGTTTATGGCGTGCAAAGTGAGGTTCATGACATCCATAGTGAGGTTTATGGCGTGCAAAGTGAGGTTGGGGACATCCATAGTGAGGTTTATGGCGTGCAAAGTGAGGTTGGGGACATCCAGAGTGAGGTTTATGGCGTGCAAAGTGAGGTTCATGACATCCATAGTGAGGTTTATGGCGTGCAAAGTGAGGTTGGGGACATCCAGAGTGAGGTTTATGGCGTGCAAAGTGAGGTTGGGGACATCCAGAGTGAGGTTTATGGCGTGCAAAGTGAGGTTCATGACATCCATAGTGAGGTTTATGGCGTGCAAAGTGAGGTTCATGACATCCATAGTGAGGTTTATGGCGTGCAAAGTGAGGTTCATGACATCCATAGTGAGGTTTATGGCGTGCAAAGTGAGGTTGGGGACATCCATAGTGAGGTTTATGGCGTGCAAAGTGAGGTTCATGACATCCATAGTGAGGTTTATGGCGTGCAAAGTGAGGTTCATGACATCCATAGTGAGGTTTATGGCGTGCAAAGTGAGGTTCATGACATCCATAGTGAGGTTTATGGCGTGCAAAGTGAGGTTCATGACATCCATAGTGAGGTTTATGGCGTGCAAAGTGAGGTTGGGGTCATCCATAGTGAGGTTTATGGCGTGCAAAGTGAGGTTGGGGACATCCAGAGTGAGGTTTATGGCGTGCAAAGTGAGGTTCATGACATCCATAGTGAGGTTTATGGCGTGCAAAGTGAGGTTCATGACATCCATAGTGAGGTTTATGGCGTGCAAAGTGAGGTTCATGACATCCATAGTGAGGTTTATGGCGTGCAAAGTGAGGTTCATGACATCCATAGTGAGGTTTATGGCGTGCAAAGTGAGGTTCATGACATCCATAGTGAGGTTTATGGCGTGCAAAGTGAGGTTGGGGACATCCATAGTGAGGTTTATGGCGTGCAAAGTGAGGTTGGGGACATCCATAGTGAGGTTTATGGCGTGCAAAGTGAGGTTCATGACATCCATAGTGAGGTTTATGGCGTGCAAAGTGAGGTTGGGGACATCCAGAGTGAGGTTTATGGCGTGCAAAGTGAGGTTGGGGACATCCAGAGTGAGGTTTATGGCGTGCAAAGTGAGGTTCATGACATCCATAGTGAGGTTTATGGCGTGCAAAGTGAGGTTCATGACATCCATAGTGAGGTTTATGGCGTGCAAAGTGAGGTTCATGACATCCATAGTGAGGTTTATGGCGTGCAAAGTGAGGTTGGGGACATCCAGAGTGAGGTTTATGGCGTGCAAAGTGAGGTTCATGACATCCATAGTGAGGTTTATGGCGTGCAAAGTGAGGTTCATGACATCCATAGTGAGGTTTATGGCGTGCAAAGTGAGGTTCATGACATCCATAGTGAGGTTTATGGCGTGCAAAGTGAGGTTCATGACATCCATAGTGAGGTTTATGGCGTGCAAAGTGAGGTTCATGACATCCATAGTGAGGTTTATGGCGTGCAAAGTGAGGTTCATGACATCCATAGTGAGGTTTATGGCGTGCAAAGTGAGGTTCATGACATCCATAGTGAGGTTTATGGCGTGCAAAGTGAGGTTCATGACATCCATAGTGAGGTTTATGGCGTGCAAAGTGAGGTTCATGACATCCATAGTGAGGTTTATGGCGTGCAAAGTGAGGTTCATGACATCCATAGTGAGGTTTATGGCGTGCAAAGTGAGGTTCATGACATCCATAGTGAGGTTTATGGCGTGCAAAGTGAGGTTGGGGACATCCATAGTGAGGTTTATGGCGTGCAAAGTGAGGTTGGGGACATCCAGAGTGAGGTTTATGGCGTGCAAAGTGAGGTTCATGACATCCATAGTGAGGTTTATGGCGTGCAAAGTGAGGTTCATGACATCCATAGTGAGGTTTATGGCGTGCAAAGTGAGGTTGGGGACATCCAGAGTGAGGTTTATGGCGTGCAAAGTGAGGTTCATGACATCCATAGTGAGGTTTATGGCGTGCAAAGTGAGGTTCATGACATCCATAGTGAGGTTTATGGCGTGCAAAGTGAGGTTCATGACATCCATAGTGAGGTTTATGGCGTGCAAAGTGAGGTTCATGACATCCATAGTGAGGTTTATGGCGTGCAAAGTGAGGTTCATGACATCCATAGTGAGGTTTATGGCGTGCAAAGTGAGGTTCATGACATCCATAGTGAGGTTTATGGCGTGCAAAGTGAGGTTCATGACATCCATAGTGAGGTTTATGGCGTGCAAAGTGAGGTTCATGACATCCATAGTGAGGTTTATGGCGTGCAAAGTGAGGTTGGGGACATCCAGAGTGAGGTTTATGGCGTGCAAAGTGAGGTTCATGACATCCATAGTGAGGTTTATGGCGTGCAAAGTGAGGTTCATGACATCCATAGTGAGGTTTATGGCGTGCAAAGTGAGGTTCATGACATCCATAGTGAGGTTTATGGCGTGCAAAGTGAGGTTCATGACATCCATAGTGAGGTTTATGGCGTGCAAAGTGAGGTTCATGACATCCATAGTGAGGTTTATGGCGTGCAAAGTGAGGTTCATGACATCCATAGTGAGGTTTATGGCGTGCAAAGTGAGGTTGGGGACATCCAGAGTGAGGTTTATGGCGTGCAAAGTGAGGTTCATGACATCCATAGTGAGGTTTATGGCGTGCAAAGTGAGGTTGGGGACATCCAGAGTGAGGTTTATGGCGTGCAAAGTGAGGTTGGGGACATCCAGAGTGAGGTTTATGGCGTGCAAAGTGAGGCTCATGACATCCATAGTGAGGTTTATGGCGTGCAAAGTGAGGTTCATGACATCCATAGTGAGGTTTATGGCGTGCAAAGTGAGGTTCATGACATCCATAGTGAGGTTTATGGCGTGCAAAGTGAGGTTCATGACATCCATAGTGAGGTTTATGGCGTGCAAAGTGAGGTTCATGACATCCATAGTGAGGTTTATGGCGTGCAAAGTGAGGTTGGGGACATCCATAGTGAGGTTTATGGCGTGCAAAGTGAGGTTGGGGACATCCAGAGTGAGGTTTATGGCGTGCAAAGTGAGGTTCATGACATCCATAGTGAGGTTTATGGCGTGCAAAGTGAGGTTGGGGACATCCAGAGTGAGGTTTATGGCGTGCAAAGTGAGGTTCATGACATCCATAGTGAGGTTTATGGCGTGCAAAGTGAGGTTCATGACATCCATAGTGAGGTTTATGGCGTGCAAAGTGAGGTTCATGACATCCATAGTGAGGTTTATGGCGTGCAAAGTGAGGTTGGGGACATCCAGAGTGAGGTTTATGGCGTGCAAAGTGAGGTTGGGGACATCCAGAGTGAGGTTTATGGCGTGCAAAGTGAGGTTGGGGACATCCAGAGTGAGGTTTATGGCGTGCAAAGTGAGGTTCATGACATCCAGAGTGAGGTTTATGGCGTGCAAAGTGAGGTTCATGACATCCATAGTGAGGTTTATGGCGTGCAAAGTGAGGTTGGGGACATCCAGAGTGAGGTTTATGGCGTGCAAAGTGAGGTTGGGGACATCCAGAGTGAGGTTTATGGCGTGCAAAGTGAGGTTCATGACATCCATAGTGAGGTTTATGGCGTGCAAAGTGAGGTTCATGACATCCATAGTGAGGTTTATGGCGTGCAAAGTGAGGTTCATGACATCCATAGTGAGGTTTATGGCGTGCAAAGTGAGGTTCATGACATCCATAGTGAGGTTTATGGCGTGCAAAGTGAGGTTGGGGACATCCAGAGTGAGGTTTATGGCGTGCAAAGTGAGGTTCATGACATCCATAGTGAGGTTTATGGCGTGCAAAGTGAGGTTCATGACATCCATAGTGAGGTTTATGGCGTGCAAAGTGAGGTTGGGGACATCCAGAGTGAGGTTTATGGCGTGCAAAGTGAGGTTCATGACATCCATAGTGAGGTTTATGGCGTGCAAAGTGAGGTTCATGACATCCATAGTGAGGTTTATGGCGTGCAAAGTGAGGTTCATGACATCCATAGTGAGGTTTATGGCGTGCAAAGTGAGGTTCATGACATCCATAGTGAGGTTTATGGCGTGCAAAGTGAGGTTCATGACATCCATAGTGAGGTTTATGGCGTGCAAAGTGAGGTTCATGACATCCATAGTGAGGTTTATGGCGTGCAAAGTGAGGTTCATGACATCCATAGTGAGGTTTATGGCGTGCAAAGTGAGGTTGGGGACATCCAGAGTGAGGTTTATGGCGTGCAAAGTGAGGTTCATGACATCCATAGTGAGGTTTATGGCGTGCAAAGTGAGGTTCATGACATCCATAGTGAGGTTTATGGCGTGCAAAGTGAGGTTCATGACATCCATAGTGAGGTTTATGGCGTGCAAAGTGAGGTTGGGGACATCCATAGTGAGGTTTATGGCGTGCAAAGTGAGGTTCATGACATCCATAGTGAGGTTTATGGCGTGCAAAGTGAGGTTCATGACATCCATAGTGAGGTTTATGGCGTGCAAAGTGAGGTTGGGGACATCCATAGTGAGGTTTATGGCGTGCAAAGTGAGGTTGGGGACATCCAGAGTGAGGTTTATGGCGTGCAAAGTGAGGTTCATGACATCCATAGTGAGGTTTATGGCGTGCAAAGTGAGGTTCATGACATCCATAGTGAGGTTTATGGCGTGCAAAGTGAGGTTCATGACATCCATAGTGAGGTTTATGGCGTGCAAAGTGAGGTTGGGGACATCCAGAGTGAGGTTTATGGCGTGCAAAGTGAGGTTGGGGACATCCAGAGTGAGGTTTATGGCGTGCAAAGTGAGGTTCATGACATCCATAGTGAGGTTTATGGCGTGCAAAGTGAGGTTCATGACATCCATAGTGAGGTTTATGGCGTGCAAAGTGAGGTTCATGACATCCATAGTGAGGTTTATGGCGTGCAAAGTGAGGTTCATGACATCCATAGTGAGGTTTATGGCGTGCAAAGTGAGGTTCATGACATCCATAGTGAGGTTTATGGCGTGCAAAGTGAGGTTCATGACATCCATAGTGAGGTTTATGGCGTGCAAAGTGAGGTTCATGACATCCATAGTGAGGTTTATGGCGTGCAAAGTGAGGTTCATGACATCCATTGTGAGGTTTATGGCGTGCAAAGTGAGGTTCATGACATCCATAGTGAGGTTTATGGCGTGCAAAGTGAGGTTGGGGACATCCAGAGTGAGGTTTATGGCGTGCAAAGTGAGGTTCATGACATCCATAGTGAGGTTTATGTCATGAACCTCACTTTGCACGCCATAAACCTCACTATGGATGTCATGAACCTCACTTTGCACGCCATAAACCTCACTATGGATGTCATGAACCTCACTTTGCACGCCATAAACCTCACTATGGATGTCATGAACCTCACTTTGCACGCCATAAACCTCACTATGGATGTCATGAACCTCACTTTGCACGCCATAAACCTCACTATGGATGTCATGAACCTCACTTTGCACGCCATAAACCTCACTCTGGATGTCCCCAACCTCACTTTGCACGCCATAAACCTCACTATGGATGTCATGAACCTCACTTTGCACGCCATAAACCTCACTATGGATGTCATGAACCTCACTTTGCACGCCATAAACCTCACTCTGGATGTCCCCAACCTCACTTTGCACGCCATAAACCTCACTATGGATGTCATGAACCTCACTTTGCACGCCATAAACCTCACTATGGATGTCATGAACCTCACTTTGCACGCCATAAACCTCACTATGGATGTCATGAACCTCACTTTGCACGCCATAAACCTCACTATGGATGTCATGAACCTCACTTTGCACGCCATAAACCTCACTATGGATGTCATGAACCTCACTTTGCACGCCATAAACCTCACTATGGATGTCATGAACCTCACTTTGCACGCCATAAACCTCACTCTGGATGTCCCCAACCTCACTTTGCACGCCATAAACCTCACTATGGATGTCATGAACCTCACTTTGCACGCCATAAACCTCACTATGGATGTCATGAACCTCACTTTGCACGCCATAAACCTCACTCTGGATGTCCCCAACCTCACTTTGCACGCCATAAACCTCACTATGGATGTCATGAACCTCACTTTGCACGCCATAAACCTCACTATGGATGTCATGAACCTCACTTTGCACGCCATAAACCTCACTATGGATGTCATGAACCTCACTTTGCACGCCATAAACCTCACTATGGATGTCATGAACCTCACTTTGCACGCCATAAACCTCACTATGGATGTCATGAACCTCACTTTGCACGCCATAAACCTCACTATGGATGTCATGAACCTCACTTTGCACGCCATAAACCTCACTATGGATGTCATGAACCTCACTTTGCACGCCATAAACCTCACTATGGATGTCATGAACCTCACTTTGCACGCCATAAACCTCACTATGGATGTCATGAACCTCACTTTGCACGCCATAAACCTCACTATGGATGTCATGAACCTCACTTTGCACGCCATAAACCTCACTATGGATGTCATGAACCTCACTTTGCACGCCATAAACCTCACTATGGATGTCCCCAACCTCACTTTGCACGCCATAAACCTCACTCTGGATGTCCCCAACCTCACTTTGCACGCCATAAACCTCACTCTGGATGTCCCCAACCTCACTTTGCACGCCATAAACCTCACTCTGGATGTCCCCAACCTCACTTTGCACGCCATAAACCTCACTATGGATGTCATGAACCTCACTTTGCACGCCATAAACCTCACTATGGATGTCATGAACCTCACTTTGCACGCCATAAACCTCACTATGGATGTCATGAACCTCACTTTGCACGCCATAAACCTCACTATGGATGTCATGAACCTCACTTTGCACGCCATAAACCTCACTATGGATGTCATGAACCTCACTTTGCACGCCATAAACCTCACTATGGATGTCATGAACCTCACTTTGCACGCCATAAACCTCACTATGGATGTCATGAACCTCACTTTGCACGCCATAAACCTCACTATGGATGTCATGAACCTCACTTTGCACGCCATAAACCTCACTATGGATGTCATGAACCTCACTTTGCACGCCATAAACCTCACTATGGATGTCATGAACCTCACTTTGCACGCCATAAACCTCACTATGGATGTCATGAACCTCACTTTGCACGCCATAAACCTCACTCTGGATGTCCCCAACCTCACTTTGCACGCCATAAACCTCACTCTGGATGTCCCCAACCTCACTTTGCACGCCATAAACCTCACTATGGATGTCATGAACCTCACTTTGCACGCCATAAACCTCACTCTGGATGTCCCCAACCTCACTTTGCACGCCATAAACCTCACTATGGATGTCATGAACCTCACTTTGCACGCCATAAACCTCACTATGGATGTCATGAACCTCACTTTGCACGCCATAAACCTCACTCTGGATGTCCAAAACCTCACTTTGCACGCCATAAACCTCACTCTGGATGTCCCCAACCTCACTTTGCACGCCATAAACCTCACTCTGGATGTCCCCAACCTCACTTTGCACGCCATAAACCTCACTATGGATGTCATGAACCTCACTTTGCACGCCATAAACCTCACTCTGGATGTCCCCAACCTCACTTTGCACGCCATAAACCTCACTATGGATGTCATGAACCTCACTTTGCACGCCATAAACCTCACTATGGATGTCATGAACCTCACTTTGCACGCCATAAACCTCACTATGGATGTCATGAACCTCACTTTGCACGCCATAAACCTCACTATGGATGTCATGAACCTCACTTTGCACGCCATAAACCTCACTCTGGATGTCCCCAACCTCACTTTGCACGCCATAAACCTCACTATGGATGTCATGAACCTCACTTTGCACGCCATAAACCTCACTCTGGATGTCCCCAACCTCACTTTGCACGCCATAAACCTCACTATGGATGTCATGAACCTCACTTTGCACGCCATAAACCTCACTATGGATGTCATGAACCTCACTTTGCACGCCATAAACCTCACTCTGGATGTCCCCAACCTCACTTTGCACGCCATAAACCTCACTCTGGATGTCCCCAACCTCACTTTGCACGCCATAAACCTCACTATGGATGTCATGAACCTCACTTTGCACGCCATAAACCTCACTATGGATGTCATGAACCTCACTTTGCACGCCATAAACCTCACTATGGATGTCATGAACCTCACTTTGCACGCCATAAACCTCACTATGGATGTCATGAACCTCACTTTGCACGCCATAAACCTCACTATGGATGTCATGAACCTCACTTTGCACGCCATAAACCTCACTATGGATGTCCCCAACCTCACTTTGCACGCCATAAACCTCACTATGGATGTCATGAACCTCACTTTGCACGCCATAAACCTCACTATGGATGTCATGGACCTCACTTTGCACGCCATAAACCTCACTCTGGATGTCCCCAACCTCACTTTGCACGCCATAAACCTCACTATGGATGTCATGAACCTCACTTTGCACGCCATAAACCTCACTATGGATGTCATGAACCTCACTTTGCACGCCATAAACCTCACTATGGATGTCATGAACCTCACTTTGCACGCCATAAACCTCACTATGGATGTCATGAACCTCACTTTGCACGCCATAAACCTCACTATGGATGTCATGAACCTCACTTTGCACGCCATAAACCTCACTATGGATGTCATGAACCTCACTTTGCACGCCATAAACCTCACTATGGATGTCATGAACCTCACTTTGCACGCCATAAACCTCACTATGGATGTCATGAACCTCACTTTGCACGCCATAAACCTCACTATGGATGTCATGAACCTCACTTTGCACGCCATAAACCTCACTATGGATGTCATGAACCTCACTTTGCACGCCATAAACCTCACTATGGATGTCATGAACCTCACTTTGCACGCCATAAACCTCACTATGGATGTCATGAACCTCACTTTGCACGCCATAAACCTCACTATGGATGTCATGAACCTCACTTTGCACGCCATAAACCTCACTCTGGATGTCCCCAACCTCACTTTGCACGCCATAAACCTCACTCTGGATGTCCCCAACCTCACTTTGCACGCCATAAACCTCACTATGGATGTCCCCAACCTCACTTTGCACGCCATAAACCTCACTATGGATGTCATGAACCTCACTTTGCACGCCATAAACCTCACTATGGATGTCATGAACCTCACTTTGCACGCCATAAACCTCACTATGGATGTCATGAACCTCACTTTGCACGCCATAAACCTCACTATGGATGTCATGAACCTCACTTTGCACGCCATAAACCTCACTATGGATGTCATGAACCTCACTTTGCACGCCATAAACCTCACTATGGATGTCATGAACCTCACTTTGCACGCCATAAACCTCACTATGGATGTCATGAACCTCACTTTGCACGCCATAAACCTCACTATGGATGTCATGAACCTCACTTTGCACGCCATAAACCTCACTATGGATGTCATGAACCTCACTTTGCACGCCATAAACCTCACTATGGATGTCATGAACCTCACTTTGCACGCCATAAACCTCACTATGGATGTCATGAACCTCACTTTGCACGCCATAAACCTCACTATGGATGTCCCCAACCTCACTTTGCACGCCATAAACCTCACTCTGGATGTCCCCAACCTCACTTTGCACGCCATAAACCTCACTCTGGATGTCCCCAACCTCACTTTGCACGCCATAAACCTCACTATGGATGTCCCCAACCTCACTTTGCACGCCATAAACCTCACTATGGATGTCATGAACCTCACTTTGCACGCCATAAACCTCACTATGGATGTCATGGACCTCACTTTGCACGCCATAAACCTCACTCTGGATGTCCCCAACCTCACTTTGCACGCCATAAACCTCACTATGGATGTCATGAACCTCACTTTGCACGCCATAAACCTCACTATGGATGTCATGAACCTCACTTTGCACGCCATAAACCTCACTATGGATGTCATGAACCTCACTTTGCACGCCATAAACCTCACTATGGATGTCATGAACCTCACTTTGCACGCCATAAACCTCACTATGGATGTCATGAACCTCACTTTGCACGCCATAAACCTCACTATGGATGTCATGAACCTCACTTTGCACGCCATAAACCTCACTATGGATGTCATGAACCTCACTTTGCACGCCATAAACCTCACTATGGATGTCATGAACCTCACTTTGCACGCCATAAACCTCACTATGGATGTCATGAACCTCACTTTGCACGCCATAAACCTCACTATGGATGTCATGAACCTCACTTTGCACGCCATAAACCTCACTATGGATGTCATGAACCTCACTTTGCACGCCATAAACCTCACTATGGATGTCATGAACCTCACTTTGCACGCCATAAACCTCACTATGGATGTCATGAACCTCACTTTGCACGCCATAAACCTCACTATGGATGTCCCCAACCTCACTTTGCACGCCATAAACCTCACTCTGGATGTCCCCAACCTCACTTTGCACGCCATAAACCTCACTCTGGATGTCCCCAACCTCACTTTGCACGCCATAAACCTCACTCTGGATGTCCCCAACCTCACTTTGCACGCCATAAACCTCACTATGGATGTCATGAACCTCACTTTGCACGCCATAAACCTCACTATGGATGTCATGAACCTCACTTTGCACGCCATAAACCTCACTATGGATGTCATGAACCTCACTTTGCACGCCATAAACCTCACTATGGATGTCATGAACCTCACTTTGCACGCCATAAACCTCACTATGGATGTCATGAACCTCACTTTGCACGCCATAAACCTCACTATGGATGTCATGAACCTCACTTTGCACGCCATAAACCTCACTATGGATGTCATGAACCTCACTTTGCACGCCATAAACCTCACTATGGATGTCATGAACCTCACTTTGCACGCCATAAACCTCACTATGGATGTCATGGACCTCACTTTGCACGCCATAAACCTCACTCTGGATGTCCCCAACCTCACTTTGCACGCCATAAACCTCACTATGGATGTCATGAACCTCACTTTGCACGCCATAAACCTCACTATGGATGTCATGAACCTCACTTTGCACGCCATAAACCTCACTATGGATGTCATGAACCTCACTTTGCACGCCATAAACCTCACTATGGATGTCATGAACCTCACTTTGCACGCCATAAACCTCACTATGGATGTCATGAACCTCACTTTGCACGCCATAAACCTCACTATGGATGTCATGAACCTCACTTTGCACGCCATAAACCTCACTATGGATGTCATGAACCTCACTTTGCACGCCATAAACCTCACTATGGATGTCATGAACCTCACTTTGCACGCCATAAACCTCACTATGGATGTCATGAACCTCACTTTGCACGCCATAAACCTCACTATGGATGTCATGAACCTCACTTTGCACGCCATAAACCTCACTATGGATGTCATGAACCTCACTTTGCACGCCATAAACCTCACTATGGATGTCATGAACCTCACTTTGCACGCCATAAACCTCACTATGGATGTCATGAACCTCACTTTGCACGCCATAAACCTCACTATGGATGTCCCCAACCTCACTTTGCACGCCATAAACCTCACTCTGGATGTCCCCAACCTCACTTTGCACGCCATAAACCTCACTCTGGATGTCCCCAACCTCACTTTGCACGCCATAAACCTCACTCTGGATGTCCCCAACCTCACTTTGCACGCCATAAACCTCACTATGGATGTCATGAACCTCACTTTGCACGCCATAAACCTCACTATGGATGTCATGAACCTCACTTTGCACGCCATAAACCTCACTATGGATGTCATGAACCTCACTTTGCACGCCATAAACCTCACTATGGATGTCATGAACCTCACTTTGCACGCCATAAACCTCACTATGGATGTCATGAACCTCACTTTGCACGCCATAAACCTCACTATGGATGTCATGAACCTCACTTTGCACGCCATAAACCTCACTATGGATGTCATGAACCTCACTTTGCACGCCATAAACCTCACTATGGATGTCATGAACCTCACTTTGCACGCCATAAACCTCACTATGGATGTCATGAACCTCACTTTGCACGCCATAAACCTCACTATGGATGTCATGAACCTCACTTTGCACGCCATAAACCTCACTATGGATGTCATGAACCTCACTTTGCACGCCATAAACCTCACTCTGGATGTCCCCAACCTCACTTTGCACGCCATAAACCTCACTCTGGATGTCCCCAACCTCACTTTGCACGCCATAAACCTCACTATGGATGTCATGAACCTCACTTTGCACGCCATAAACCTCACTCTGGATGTCCCCAACCTCACTTTGCACGCCATAAACCTCACTATGGATGTCATGAACCTCACTTTGCACGCCATAAACCTCACTATGGATGTCATGAACCTCACTTTGCACGCCATAAACCTCACTCTGGATGTCCAAAACCTCACTTTGCACGCCATAAACCTCACTCTGGATGTCCCCAACCTCACTTTGCACGCCATAAACCTCACTCTGGATGTCCCCAACCTCACTTTGCACGCCATAAACCTCACTATGGATGTCATGAACCTCACTTTGCACGCCATAAACCTCACTCTGGATGTCCCCAACCTCACTTTGCACGCCATAAACCTCACTATGGATGTCATGAACCTCACTTTGCACGCCATAAACCTCACTATGGATGTCATGAACCTCACTTTGCACGCCATAAACCTCACTATGGATGTCATGAACCTCACTTTGCACGCCATAAACCTCACTATGGATGTCATGAACCTCACTTTGCACGCCATAAACCTCACTCTGGATGTCCCCAACCTCACTTTGCACGCCATAAACCTCACTATGGATGTCATGAACCTCACTTTGCACGCCATAAACCTCACTCTGGATGTCCCCAACCTCACTTTGCACGCCATAAACCTCACTATGGATGTCATGAACCTCACTTTGCACGCCATAAACCTCACTATGGATGTCATGAACCTCACTTTGCACGCCATAAACCTCACTCTGGATGTCCCCAACCTCACTTTGCACGCCATAAACCTCACTCTGGATGTCCCCAACCTCACTTTGCACGCCATAAACCTCACTATGGATGTCATGAACCTCACTTTGCACGCCATAAACCTCACTATGGATGTCATGAACCTCACTTTGCACGCCATAAACCTCACTATGGATGTCATGAACCTCACTTTGCACGCCATAAACCTCACTATGGATGTCATGAACCTCACTTTGCACGCCATAAACCTCACTATGGATGTCATGAACCTCACTTTGCACGCCATAAACCTCACTATGGATGTCCCCAACCTCACTTTGCACGCCATAAACCTCACTATGGATGTCATGAACCTCACTTTGCACGCCATAAACCTCACTATGGATGTCATGGACCTCACTTTGCACGCCATAAACCTCACTCTGGATGTCCCCAACCTCACTTTGCACGCCATAAACCTCACTATGGATGTCATGAACCTCACTTTGCACGCCATAAACCTCACTATGGATGTCATGAACCTCACTTTGCACGCCATAAACCTCACTATGGATGTCATGAACCTCACTTTGCACGCCATAAACCTCACTATGGATGTCATGAACCTCACTTTGCACGCCATAAACCTCACTATGGATGTCATGAACCTCACTTTGCACGCCATAAACCTCACTATGGATGTCATGAACCTCACTTTGCACGCCATAAACCTCACTATGGATGTCATGAACCTCACTTTGCACGCCATAAACCTCACTCTGGATGTCCCCAACCTCACTTTGCACGCCATAAACCTCACTATGGATGTCATGAACCTCACTTTGCACGCCATAAACCTCACTCTGGATGTCCCCAACCTCACTTTGCACGCCATAAACCTCACTATGGATGTCCCCAACCTCACTTTGCACGCCATAAACCTCACTATGGATGTCATGAACCTCACTTTGCACGCCATAAACCTCACTATGGATGTCATGGACCTCACTTTGCACGCCATAAACCTCACTCTGGATGTCCCCAACCTCACTTTGCACGCCATAAACCTCACTATGGATGTCATGAACCTCACTTTGCACGCCATAAACCTCACTCTGGATGTCCCCAACCTCATATTGCACGCCATAAACCTCACTATGGATGTCCCCAACCTCACTTTGCACGCCATAAACCTCACTATGGATGTCATGAACCTCACTTTGCACGCCATAAACCTCACTATGGATGTCATGAACCTCACTTTGCACGCCATAAACCTCACTAAACCTCACTATGGATGTCATGAACCTCACTTTGCACGCCATAAACCTCACTATGGATGTCATGAACCTCACTTTGCACGCCATAAACCTCACTATGGATGTCCCCAACCTCACTTTGCACGCCATAAACCTCACTATGGATGTCATGAACCTCACTTTGCACGCCATAAACCTCACTATGGATGTCATGAACCTCACTTTGCACGCCATAAACCTCACTATGGATGTCATGAACCTCACTTTGCACGCCATAAACCTCACTATGGATGTCATGAACCTCACTTTGCACGCCATAAACCTCACTATGGATGTCATGAACCTCACTTTGCACGCCATAAACCTCACTCTGGATGTCCCCAACCTCACTTTGCACGCCATAAACCTCACTATGGATGTCATGAACCTCACTTTGCACGCCATAAACCTCACTATGGATGTCATGAACCTCACTTTGCACGCCATAAACCTCACTATGGATGTCATGAACCTCACTTTGCACGCCATAAACCTCACTCTGGATGTCCCCAACCTCACTTTGCACGCCATAAACCTCACTCTGGATGTCCCCAACCTCACTTTGCACGCCATAAACCTCACTATGGATGTCATGAACCTCACTTTGCACGCCATAAACCTCACTCTGGATGTCCCCAACCTCACTTTGCACGCCATAAACCTCACTATGGATGTCATGAACCTCACTTTGCACGCCATAAACCTCACTATGGATGTCATGAACCTCACTTTGCACGCCATAAACCTCACTATGGATGTCATGAACCTCACTTTGCACGCCATAAACCTCACTATGGATGTCATGAACCTCACTTTGCACGCCATAAACCTCACTATGGATGTCATGAACCTCACTTTGCACGCCATAAACCTCACTATGGATGTCATGAACCTCACTTTGCACGCCATAAACCTCACTCTGGATGTCCCCAACCTCACTTTGCACGCCATAAACCTCACTATGGATGTCCCCAACCTCACTTTGCACGCCATAAACCTCACTATGGATGTCATGAACCTCACTTTGCACGCCATAAACCTCACTATGGATGTCATGAACCTCACTTTGCACGCCATAAACCTCACTCTGGATGTCCCCAACCTCACTTTGCACGCCATAAACCTCACTATGGATGTCCCCAACCTCACTTTGCACGCCATAAACCTCACTATGGATGTCATGAACCTCACTTTGCACGCCATAAACCTCACTCTGGATGTCCCCAACCTCACTTTGCACGCCATAAACCTCACTATGGATGTCATGAACCTCACTTTGCACGCCATAAACCTCACTCTGGATGTCCCCAACCTCACTTTGCACGCCATAAACCTCACTATGGATGTCATGAACCTCACTTTGCACGCCATAAACCTCACTCTGGATGTCCCCAACCTCACTTTGCACGCCATAAACCTCACTATGGATGTCATGAACCTCACTTTGCACGCCATAAACCTCACTCTGGATGTCCCCAACCTCACTTTGCACGCCATAAACCTCACTATGGATGTCATGAACCTCACTTTGCACGCCATAAACCTCACTATGGATGTCATGAACCTCACTTTGCACGCCATAAACCTCACTATGGATGTCATGAACCTCACTTTGCACGCCATAAACCTCACTCTGGATGTCCCCAACCTCACTTTGCACGCCATAAATAAACCTCACTATGGATGTCATGAACCTCACTTTGCACGCCATAAACCTCACTCTGGATAAACCTCACTATGGATGTCATGAACCTCACTTTGCACGCCATAAACCTCACTATGGATGTCATGAACCTCACTTTGCACGCCATAAACCTCACTATGGATGTCATGAACCTCACTTTGCACGCCATATACCTCACTATGGATGTCATGAACCTCACTTTGCACGCCATAAACCTCACTATGGATGTCATGAACCTCACTTTGCACGCCATAAACCTCACTATGGATGTCATGAACCTCACTTTGCACGCCATAAACCTCACTATGGATGTCATGAACCTCACTTTGCACGCCATAAACCTCACTCTGGATGTCATGAACCTCACTTTGCACGCCATAAACCTCACTATGGATGTCATGAACCTCACTTTGCACGCCATAAACCTCACTATGGATGTCATGGACCTCACTTTGCACGCCATAAACCTCACTCTGGATGTCCCCAACCTCACTTTGCACGCCATAAACCTCACTATGGATGTCATGAACCTCACTTTGCACGCCATAAACCTCACTCTGGATGTCCCCAACCTCACTTTGCACGCCATAAACCTCACTATGGATGTCCCCAACCTCACTTTGCACGCCATAAACCTCACTATGGATGTCATGAACCTCACTTTGCACGCCATAAACCTCACTATGGATGTCCCCAACCTCACTTTGCACGCCATAAACCTCACTATGGATGTCATGAACCTCACTTTGCACGCCATAAACCTCACTATGGATGTCATGGACCTCACTTTGCACGCCATAAACCTCACTCTGGATGTCCCCAACCTCACTTTGCACGCCATAAACCTCACTATGGATGTCATGAACCTCACTTTGCACGCCATAAACCTCACTCTGGATGTCCCCAACCTCACTTTGCACGCCATAAACCTCACTATGGATGTCCCCAACCTCACTTTGCACGCCATAAACCTCACTATGGATGTCATGAACCTCACTTTGCACGCCATAAACCTCACTATGGATGTCATGAACCTCACTTTGCACGCCATAAACCTCACTATGGATGTCATGAACCTCACTTTGCACGCCATAAACCTCACTATGGATGTCATGAACCTCACTTTGCACGCCATATACCTCACTCTGGATGTCCCCAACCTCACTTTGCACGCCATAAACCTCACTCTGGATGTCCCCAACCTCACTTTGCACGCCATAAACCTCACTATGGATGTCATGAACCTCACTTTGCACGCCATAAACCTCACTCTGGATGTCCCCAACCTCACTTTGCACGCCATAAACCTCACTATGGATGTCATGAACCTCACTTTGCACGCCATAAACCTCACTATGGATGTCATGAACCTCACTTTGCACGCCATAAACCTCACTCTGGATGTCCCCAACCTCACTTTGCACGCCATAAACCTCACTATGGATGTCATGAACCTCACTTTGCACGCCATAAACCTCACTATGGATGTCATGAACCTCACTTTGCACGCCATAAACCTCACTATGGATGTCATGAACCTCACTTTGCACGCCATAAACCTCACTCTGGATGTCCCCAACCTCACTTTGCACGCCATAAACCTCACTCTGGATGTCATGAACCTCACTTTGCACGCCATAAACCTCACTATGGATGTCATGAACCTCACTTTGCACGCCATAAACCTCACTATGGATGTCATGGACCTCACTTTGCACGCCATAAACCTCACTCTGGATGTCCCCAACCTCACTTTGCACGCCATAAACCTCACTATGGATGTCATGAACCTCACTTTGCACGCCATAAACCTCACTATGGATGTCATGAACCTCACTTTGCACGCCATAAACCTCACTCTGGATGTCCCCAACCTCACTTTGCACGCCATAAACCTCACTCTGGATGTCCCCAACCTCACTTTGCACGCCATAAACCTCACTATGGATGTCCCCAACCTCACTTTGCACGCCATAAACCTCACTATGGATGTCATGAACCTCACTTTGCACGCCATAAACCTCACTATGGATGTCCCCAACCTCACTTTGCACGCCATAAACCTCACTATGGATGTCATGAACCTCACTTTGCACGCCATAAACCTCACTATGGATGTCATGAACCTCACTTTGCACGCCATAAACCTCACTATGGATGTCATGAACCTCACTTTGCACGCCATAAACCTCACTATGGATGTCATGAACCTCACTTTGCACGCCATAAACCTCACTCTGGATGTCCCCAACCTCACTTTGCACGCCATAAACCTCACTATGGATGTCCCCAACCTCACTTTGCACGCCATAAACCTCACTATGGATGTCATGAACCTCACTTTGCACGCCATAAACCTCACTATGGATGTCATGAACCTCACTTTGCACGCCATAAACCTCACTATGGATGTCATGAACCTCACTTTGCACGCCATAAACCTCACTATGGATGTCATGAACCTCACTTTGCACGCCATAAACCTCACTCTGGATGTCCCCAACCTCACTTTGCACGCCATAAACCTCACTCTGGATGTCCCCAACCTCACTTTGCACGCCATAAACCTCACTATGGATGTCATGAACCTCACTTTGCACGCCATAAACCTCACTCTGGATGTCCCCAACCTCACTTTGCACGCCATAAACCTCACTATGGATGTCCCCAACCTCACTTTGCACGCCATAAACCTCACTATGGATGTCATGAACCTCACTTTGCACGCCATAAACCTCACTCTGGATGTCCCCAACCTCACTTTGCACGCCATAAACCTCACTATGGATGTCATGAACCTCACTTTGCACGCCATAAACCTCACTCTGGATGTCCCCAACCTCACTTTGCACGCCATAAACCTCACTATGGATGTCCCCAACCTCACTTTGCACGCCATAAACCTCACTATGGATGTCATGAACCTCACTTTGCACGCCATAAACCTCACTATGGATGTCATGAACCTCACTTTGCACGCCATAAACCTCACTATGGATGTCATGAACCTCACTTTGCACGCCATAAACCTCACTATGGATGTCATGAACCTCACTTTGCACGCCATAAACCTCACTATGGATGTCATGAACCTCACTTTGCACGCCATAAACCTCACTATGGATGTCATGAACCTCACTTTGCACGCCATAAACCTCACTATGGATGTCATGAACCTCACTTTGCACGCCATAAACCTCACTCTGGATGTCCCCAACCTCACTTTGCACGCCATAAACCTCACTATGGATGTCATGAACCTCACTTTGCACGCCATAAACCTCACTATGGATGTCATGAACCTCACTTTGCACGCCATAAACCTCACTATGGATGTCATGAACCTCACTTTGCACGCCATAAACCTCACTATGGATGTCATGAACCTCACTTTGCACGCCATAAACCTCACTATGGATGTCATGAACCTCACTTTGCACGCCATAAACCTCACTATGGATGTCATGAACCTCACTTTGCACGCCATAAACCTCACTCTGGATGTCCCCAACCTCACTTTGCACGCCATAAACCTCACTCTGGATGTCCCCAACCTCACTTTGCACGCCATAAACCTCACTATGGATGTCATGAACCTCACTTTGCACGCCATAAACCTCACTCTGGATGTCCCCAACCTCACTTTGCACGCCATAAACCTCACTATGGATGTCATGAACCTCACTTTGCACGCCATAAACCTCACTATGGATGTCATGAACCTCACTTTGCACGCCATAAACCTCACTATGGATGTCATGAACCTCACTTTGCACGCCATAAACCTCACTATGGATGTCATGAACCTCACTTTGCACGCCATAAACCTCACTATGGATGTCATGAACCTCACTTTGCACGCCATAAACCTCACTATGGATGTCATGAACCTCACTTTGCACGCCATAAACCTCACTCTGGATGTCCCCAACCTCACTTTGCACGCCATAAACCTCACTATGGATGTCCCCAACCTCACTTTGCACGCCATAAACCTCACTATGGATGTCATGAACCTCACTTTGCACGCCATAAACCTCACTCTGGATGTCCCCAACCTCACTTTGCACGCCATAAACCTCACTCTGGATGTCCCCAACCTCACTTTGCACGCCATAAACCTCACTATGGATGTCATGAACCTCACTTTGCACGCCATAAACCTCACTCTGGATGTCCCCAACCTCACTTTGCACGCCATAAACCTCACTATGGATGTCATGAACCTCACTTTGCACGCCATAAACCTCACTATGGATGTCATGAACCTCACTTTGCACGCCATAAACCTCACTATGGATGTCATGAACCTCACTTTGCACGCCATAAACCTCACTATGGATGTCATGAACCTCACTTTGCACGCCATAAACCTCACTATGGATGTCATGAACCTCACTTTGCACGCCATAAACCTCACTCTGGATGTCCCCAACCTCACTTTGCACGCCATAAACCTCACTATGGATGTCATGAACCTCACTTTGCACGCCATAAACCTCACTCTGGATGTCCCCAACCTCACTTTGCACGCCATAAACCTCACTATGGATGTCCCCAACCTCACTTTGCACGCCATAAACCTCACTATGGATGTCATGAACCTCACTTTGCACGCCATAAACCTCACTATGGATGTCATGAACCTCACTTTGCACGCCATAAACCTCTCTATGGATGTCATGAACCTCACTTTGCACGCCATAAACCTCACTATGGATGTCATGAACCTCACTTTGCACGCCATAAACCTCACTCTGGATGTCCCCAACCTCACTTTGCACGCCATAAACCTCACTATGGATGTCATGAACCTCACTTTGCACGCCATAAACCTCACTATGGATGTCATGAACCTCACTTTGCACGCCATAAACCTCACTATGGATGTCATGAACCTCACTTTGCACGCCATAAACCTCACTCTGGATGTCCCCAACCTCACTTTGCACGCCATAAACCTCACTCTGGATGTCCCCAACCTCACTTTGCACGCCATAAACCTCACTATGGATGTCATGAACCTCACTTTGCACGCCATAAACCTCACTATGGATGTCATGAACCTCACTTTGCACGCCATAAACCTCACTATGGATGTCATGAACCTCACTTTGCACGCCATAAACCTCACTATGGATGTCATGAACCTCACTTTGCACGCCATAAACCTCACTATGGATGTCATGAACCTCACTTTGCACGCCATAAACCTCACTCTGGATGTCCCCAACCTCACTTTGCACGCCATAAACCTCACTCTGGATGTCCCCAACCTCACTTTGCACGCCATAAACCTCACTATGGATGTCATGAACCTCACTTTGCACGCCATAAACCTCACTATGGATGTCATGAACCTCACTTTGCACGCCATAAACCTCACTATGGATGTCATGAACCTCACTTTGCACGCCATAAACCTCACTATGGATGTCATGAACCTCACTTTGCACGCCATAAACCTCACTCTGGATGTCCCCAACCTCACTTTGCACGCCATAAACCTCACTCTGGATGTCCCCAACCTCACTTTGCACGCCATAAACCTCACTATGGATGTCATGAACCTCACTTTGCACGCCATAAACCTCACTCTGGATGTCCCCAACCTCACTTTGCACGCCATAAACCTCACTATGGATGTCATGAACCTCACTTTGCACGCCATAAACCTCACTATGGATGTCATGAACCTCACTTTGCACGCCATAAACCTCACTCTGGATGTCCCCAACCTCACTTTGCACGCCATAAACCTCACTATGGATGTCATGAACCTCACTTTGCACGCCATAAACCTCACTATGGATGTCATGAACCTCACTTTGCACGCCATAAACCTCACTATGGATGTCATGAACCTCACTTTGCACGCCATAAACCTCACTCTGGATGTCCCCAACCTCACTTTGCACGCCATAAACCTCACTCTGGATGTCCCCAACCTCACTTTGCACGCCATAAACCTCACTATGGATGTCATGAACCTCACTTTGCACGCCATAAACCTCACTCTGGATGTCCCCAACCTCACTTTGCACGCCATAAACCTCACTCTGGATGTCATGAACCTCACTTTGCACGCCATAAACCTCACTATGGATGTCATGAACCTCACTTTGCACGCCATAAACCTCACTATGGATGTCATGGACCTCACTTTGCACGCCATAAACCTCACTCTGGATGTCCCCAACCTCACTTTGCACGCCATAAACCTCACTATGGATGTCATGAACCTCACTTTGCACGCCATAAACCTCACTCTGGATGTCCCCAACCTCACTTTGCACGCCATAAACCTCACTATGGATGTCCCCAACCTCACTTTGCACGCCATAAACCTCACTATGGATGTCATGAACCTCACTTTGCACGCCATAAACCTCACTATGATGTGAGGTTGGGGACATCCAGAGTGAGGTTTATGGCGTGCAAAGTGAGGTTGGGGACATCCAGAGTGAGGTTTATGGCGTGCAAAGTGAGGTTGGGGACATCCAGAGTGAGGTTTATGGCGTGCAAAGTGAGGTTGGGGACATCCAGAGTGAGGTTTATGGCGTGCAAAGTGAGGTTGGGGACATCCAGAGTGAGGTTTATGGCGTGCAAAGTGAGGTTCATGACATCCATAGTGAGGTTTATGGCGTGCAAAGTGAGGTTGGGGACATCCAGAGTGAGGTTTATGGCGTGCAAAGTGAGGTTCATGACATCCATAGTGAGGTTTATGGCGTGCAAAGTGAGGTTCATGACATCCATAGTGAGGTTTATGGCGTGCAAAGTGAGGTTGGGGACATCCAGAGTGAGGTTTATGGCGTGCAAAGTGAGGTTCATGACATCCATAGTGAGGTTTATGGCGTGCAAAGTGAGGTTGGGGACATCCAGAGTGAGGTTTATGGCGTGCAAAGTGAGGTTGGGGACATCCAGAGTGAGGTTTATGGCGTGCAAAGTGAGGTTCATGACATCCATAGTGAGGTTTATGGCGTGCAAAGTGAGGTTCATGACATCCATAGTGAGGTTTATGGCGTGCAAAGTGAGGTTCATGACATCCATAGTGAGGTTTATGGCGTGCAAAGTGAGGTTCATGACATCCATAGTGAGGTTTATGGCGTGCAAAGTGAGGTTGTTGACATCCATAGTGAGGTTTATGGCGTGCAAAGTGAGGTTGGGGACATCCAGAGTGAGGTTTATGGCGTGCAAAGTGAGGTTCATGACATCCATAGTGAGGTTTATGGCGTGCAAAGTGAGGTTGGGGACATCCAGAGTGAGGTTTATGGCGTGCAAAGTGAGGTTGGGGACATCCAGAGTGAGGTTTATGGCGTGCAAAGTGAGGTTCATGACATCCATAGTGAGGTTTATGGCGTGCAAAGTGAGGTTCATGACATCCATAGTGAGGTTTATGGCGTGCAAAGTGAGGTTCATGACATCCATAGTGAGGTTTATGGCGTGCAAAGTGAGGTTGGGGACATCCAGAGTGAGGTTTATGGCGTGCAAAGTGAGGTTCATGACATCCATAGTGAGGTTTATGGCGTGCAAAGTGAGGTTCATGACATCCATAGTGAGGTTTATGGCGTGCAAAGTGAGGTTCATGACATCCATAGTGAGGTTTATGGCGTGCAAAGTGAGGTTCATGACATCCATAGTGAGGTTTATGGCGTGCAAAGTGAGGTTGGGGACATCCAGAGTGAGGTTTATGGCGTGCAAAGTGAGGTTGGGGACATCCAGAGTGAGGTTTATGGCGTGCAAAGTGAGGTTGGGGACATCCAGAGTGAGGTTTATGGCGTGCAAAGTGAGGTTGGGGACATCCAGAGTGAGGTTTATGGCGTGCAAAGTGAGGTTCATGACATCCATAGTGAGGTTTATGGCGTGCAAAGTGAGGTTCATGACATCCATAGTGAGGTTTATGGCGTGCAAAGTGAGGTTGGGGACATCCATAGTGAGGTTTATGGCGTGCAAAGTGAGGTTGGGGACATCCAGAGTGAGGTTTATGGCGTGCAAAGTGAGGTTCATGACATCCATAGTGAGGTTTATGGCGTGCAAAGTGAGGTTGGGGACATCCAGAGTGAGGTTTATGGCGTGCAAAGTGAGGTTCATGACATCCATAGTGAGGTTTATGGCGTGCAAAGTGAGGTTCATGACATCCATAGTGAGGTTTATGGCGTGCAAAGTGAGGTTCATGACATCCATAGTGAGGTTTATGGCGTGCAAAGTGAGGTTCATGACATCCATAGTGAGGTTTATGGCGTGCAAAGTGAGGTTCATGACATCCATAGTGAGGTTTATGGCGTGCAAAGTGAGGTTCATGACATCCATAGTGAGGTTTATGGCGTGCAAAGTGAGGTTGGGGACATCCAGAGTGAGGTTTATGGCGTGCAAAGTGAGGTTCATGACATCCATAGTGAGGTTTATGGCGTGCAAAGTGAGGTTGGGGACATCCAGAGTGAGGTTTATGGCGTGCAAAGTGAGGTTGGGGACATCCAGAGTGAGGTTTATGGCGTGCAAAGTGAGGTTCATGACATCCATAGTGAGGTTTATGGCGTGCAAAGTGAGGTTCATGACATCCATAGTGAGGTTTATGGCGTGCAAAGTGAGGTTCATGACATCCATAGTGAGGTTTATGGCGTGCAAGTGAGGTTGGGGACATCCAGAGTGAGGTTTATGGCGTGCAAAGTGAGGTTCATGACATCCATAGTGAGGTTTATGGCGTGCAAAGTGAGGTTCATGACATCTGTTATATTACTCAACTACTCTTAATTTCAGTAGAGGAGTATTTTAGTTAACAAAACAATTAATCTCTTGTAATAATAATTTATTACCTTTTAACAGTGAGACAAAAATATTACAGAAAACAATATTGCTACAGATGTAGCTACGACAACAACTATTCACTCTCCGACTGAGAGACAAAAGAGACGCTCAAATGGCGATTAGAATTGGGGCGCGCTTGCTCATGGCGCGAATTCAAACAATAATTAAAATCGTTATGTGGGACCATAACACCTCCCCTTTTTAGATGAAAGAAATGGGGGTAAATAAAGAGAAGAATGAGCAAAAGGAAATATAGACGAACATATAAATAATTAGAACCTGAGTCTTGTCGGTGACTTTCTTGTTCGCTGGCTTCTTCGAAGTGCGGGTGGTCTTGTATCGTCTTGTTTCTCTTCTTGTGCTTGAGCGGTGTTTGGTACTGGATCCATCGTGGCCACAGGTGTACAGAAAGGCGTCGTCTCAGCTGGCGTTGTGTCATCTGGTGTCGTCTCGTCGGATGGCATGGCGGCAACAGGCGTCGTCAGATTGAGATCATCGGGAGCTTCTTTCTTCGGTGTCCTTGGAACCATCGGTGGAACTTCTTCTTGAATCTTCTTCTTGCTTGGCATCGTCATGTTGAAGGTGTGAAGTAGAGTTTGGTAATTGGAGGTTAGGAGCTCATTTTCTCGACGCTTTCTCAACTGATTTGAGTGTGCGTGGTGAGTCTTTCCTTCGACGTCGACAAGATATGTCGCGTGACCTCTAATTCCAGTAACCTTACCTTTTATCCATTGTTCCTGGTTTTGGTGATGCTTCTTGAACCAAATAGGCTCATTCAATTCAAAACTCTTTTCTTTCACACCGTGCTTTCGGTCAAATTGAGCTTTCATTTGCTCTGCGAATGCATTAGGATGATCTTTCCTCTCTGGGATAAGCAAATTCAAGGTTGTTCTGATATTTCTTCCGTAGAAAACTTCAGCTGGGGTTTTATTGTCGAGGCTGGGACAAGGCGTTGTTCTATAGGCGAACAGGAATCTGTTCAACAACGTCGAGTTTACTTTCCCTTCTCCTCCCCCTTTTAATTTTTGCAGACTTCTTTTTAGAGTATCCACAAATCTCTCCGCTTGTCCGTTACTTTGCGGATGGTATGGCGGTGTTCGAATGTGTTTTATACCATTCATTTCGCACGTAGACTGGAATTCCCTTGATGTAAATTGGGTTCCATTGTCGCTAACTAGCGTTTCTGGTAGACCTGTTCTGGAGAATACTTCCTCTAGAAGTCGAACAGTAGTAGATGATGTAATCGATTTTGTAATCAATATTTCAGGCCAATTTGAGTAGGAGTCGACGATGACGAGAAAGTAATATCCGTCAATAGGACCTGCATAATCAATATGAATTCTTTGCCAAATTCTTTGGGATTTTGGCCATGGTCGGAGGGGAACCTTGCGATCATTTTTGGCTGCCAGTTGACAGTTGTCGCAACTTCTGACATAATCTTCGATATCCGTTCCTTGTCCTGGCCAAAATACGAATTTCTTTGCCAGTTCTTTCATCCGGACCATTCCTGGATGCCCTCTGTGCAATTCCTTCATTATTTTGCAACGGATGGCAATCGGGATAGCTATTCTATCACCGAACATTATGCAGTTTTCGACTAGCGAAAATTCCTGTCTTTTCGACTCAAATGACTTATATTCTCTATCTTGTCTGAATTTTGAGAATTTAGACCAGTTTTGGGACTGTATACATTTTCCTAAACATTGGAAAAATGGGTCGTTTTTAGATGCTTCAGCTATATCTTCTGCTGTCATTGGCAATCTCCTAATTATCTCATCAAATTCTGCCACTATTTGTGTTTCGATATTAGCGATGACGATGTCTTCGTCTTCTCGAGGAAATGACGACATCAGCCGGGACAGACCATCGGCAATTCCAAATTTATCGGTCGGGACATATTCCAATGTAAAATTGTATCCTAGGAGGATAGTACCCCATCGTGACAATCTATTTGTTGTATGAGTTGGGAGTCCCTTTTTGCTACCAAAAATTGTCAACAGTGGTCGGTGGTCAGTCCTCAAAATAAACTTACGACCGTAGAGATATTTATGGAATTTTGTCACGGTTGTGACCAACGCCAAGGCTTCTTTTTCTATCTGCGAATATCTCTTTTCGGTTTCAGATAGAGCCTTTGAAACATGATGTATCGGCTTTTCTGTGCCGTCTGGGAATTTATGATAAATAACCCCACCTAATCCATAATTGCACGCATCAGCTGCGACAAGGATTGGCAATTTTGGGTTAAAATGGCATAAATTGAGATCAGATGATAATAATTGGATTAAATTTTGAAATGCTTCTCGGCATTTGTTATCCCAATTCCACTGCTGGTTCTTATGCGTCAAATTATCCAATGGCCCACGGAGTTTCTTGACTCCGGGTAAAAAATTTCCATAATATGAAATCATTCCCAAGAAAGATTTTAATTGAGCCATATCTTCGGGCTCTTTCATCGAGGTCAGTGCCTTTATTTTTACTGGATCTGGCTTTCGTCCGTTTTTATTTACAATGTATCCTAAGAAGTTTATTTCTTCTTTGAGAAACGAACATTTTTCAAGTTTTAGACGGAAACCATACTCGTCTACTCGTTGGATCAGGTCTTTCAAATTTTTGTCGTGTTCTTCACGAGTTTTTCCTGTTACCAGAATGTCATCCAGATATGTTGCTACCCCTTCCAATCCACAGACCATTTTGTTCATTAAATTTTGGAAGATTGCGGGTGCTGTTTTAATTCCAAATGGGAGACGATTATATCGGAATAAACCTCTATGGGTATTTATGACTACTAGATCTTTTGATTCATCTTCTAGTTCAATTTGGAGATATGCGTCCGAGAGGTCAATTTGGGAAAAGAATTTGCCTCCGTTCAGCGATGCGAAAATGTCATCTGCTGTTGGTAATGGATATGGATTATCCTCCAGTGACTCATTTAGTCCTGTACTAAAATCAATGCATACTCTCATTTTACCAGTTCCCTTTTTGGATACGCATACTATGGGGGCTGCCCATTTACTGTATGTCACTGGTTCTATTACTCCTAGCTCCAAAAGTCTATCTATTTCAGTCTCGACAGCTTCTCTCGCTGCATAAGCGACGGGTCTAGGCGGGCGAAATTTCGGGATCGCTCCTTTTATTAGCTTCAGATGAGCTTTTTCTTTCACACATGTGCCAAGTCCTTCTTGGAAGACATCGGGGAACTCCCTCACTAAGGATGCTTCTATTTTATTAATATGGACTTCTTTTATATATCCAAGATAATTCAAACCTATCTTGTGTTGTTCAGATTGGGACATCCAATCTAGGCCAAGGAGATTTGAACCTTTTTCCATCACGAATGCTTCTCCATGGAAATTTTCTCCATTTATTACGAAACTACACGGTAATTTTCCTTTACAAATGAAAGGTGATTTATCAGCGGTCATCAGCTTTATTGCAGCCGTCTCGAGCTTTGGCTGACCCAGTAATTTCCAGCTTGGGATGTCCAGAGTCGTGATATCCGCTCCGGTATCTGCTAAAAATTCTAGCTGTGTCCCATTTACTACAATGTTGGTATATCTGCGAACAGAATTTATGGATTGGGATTCCAATTTGTCAGGAGTTGGCTGCAGTCCAACAGATCTAACTTGAGAATCCTTCTTGTAGTGTCGGTGCTGATTTTTACTCTTTCGAGCTAAATTTGGATTTTTCTTATAGCATTCGTCTGTATTATGGCCTTGTTTTTTACAATAAGCACAGTATTTACCATTCCCTCCCTTGAAATTATGGTCGTTGGGAAAATGGCCTTTATTTTCATGTCGTTTGAATTGTGGTTTCTGTTTATTATATTGAGGTTTTGAAACCTGGTGGATTTTGTTTGAATCCTTTGAAATTAGCTCGCTTTCTCCCTTGTACATCCGGAGATTTTTCAGCTCTCTTATTATGTCCTGTAACTTTACTTTCTTATCAGGATTTTCTTTACGAACTCGGTCGGCGTAGGACAAAAGGAATGGCAGATGCTCGACGTCCTCTCTCGACTTCAACCCTACGAGAAATCTGAGAACTTTGTATCCTTCTATGTCCATTTCGCTCATTACTTTGTGGAACCGTTCATTAATTCGATCTCCGTAAGCTTGATCGCTTTCGTGAGGGGATTTATCGAATTTTTCTGACCAACAAGCGTATTGCCGTGTGAAGAGAGAAACCTGTAAATCGAATATCTCTTTCAGAATGTCAACAGTTTCCTTGAACTCGAGTTCTTTGGGTTTTTTTGGCAGAATATGGCTCTCAAATCGTTTGTACGCTTCGTCGTCCAACTTCCCAAGAAGAAGGCGTTGTTTTGAGGCGTCATCTAGACTTTGTCCGTCGATGGAGAAGATATCTTCGTAACGAGTAAACCAATCTGCAAAGGATAATTCCATTTCAATATTGAAAGAGAATTTTGGTATCCTTTTTTCCAAATCACTCATAAGTCGAACTGTATGGGCTACCGTTGGCTCTGTGACCTGTGGTGGCGAGTTCTCCAATGCTTTGAACCTTTCTCCGTGCTGGACTAACAACTCTTGCATTGTCCTTTGAGTTTCTTGCATCATTTGCATCAGTTTCACGAGAGGATCTTGTTCTCCTTCGTTTTTCAACATTTTTTCAGAGTAATATGATCTTTATCTTTATATAAATGATCAGGAGGAGCACTTTATTAGCTAATTTATTATTAGAATCGTATTTATACCAGATCTTTTAGCTCGTAAGCGTTTAAGAATTCTTGGTACCTTTTTCAGGATCTTTTGAATTTTTATACTCTGCCAGCTATTCTAGTAACAACTGGACTTCTAAGTATCCCAATTAGAATTTTGCCTGCCTTGGTTGAAACCAAATTTACTTTCAAGGTCTTATAGCAACCCAATAGTTGATCCAAATGTAGATTCTTCTTATTCGTGGTCGCCAATTTGTTATATACTCAACTACTCTTAATTCAGTAGAGGAGTATTTTAGTTAACAAAACAATTAATCTCTTGTAATAATAATTTATTACCTTTTAACAGTGAGACAAAAATATTACAGAAAACAATATTGCTACAGATGTAGCTACGACAACAACTATTCACTCTCCGACTGAGAGACAAAAGAGACGCTCAAATGGCGATTAGAATTGGGGCGCGCTTGCTCATGGCGCGAATTCAAACAATAATTAAAATCGTTATGTGGGACCATAACAACATCCATAGTGAGGTTTTATGGCGTGCAAAGTGAGGTTCATGACATCCATAGTGAGGTTTATGGCGTGCAAAGTGAGGTTCATGACATCCATAGTGAGGTTTATGGCGTGCAAAGTGAGGTTCATGACATCCATAGTGAGGTTTATGGCGTGCAAAGTGAGGTTCATGACATCCATAGTGAGGTTTATGGCGTGCAAAGTGAGGTTGGAGACATCCAGAGTGAGGTTTATGGCGTGCAAAGTGAGGTTCATGACATCCATAGTGAGGTTTATGGCGTGCAAAGTGAGGTTGGGGACATCCAGAGTGAGGTTTATGGCGTGCAAAGTGAGGTTCATGACATCCATAGTGAGGTTTATGGCGTGCAAAGTGAGGTTCATGACATCCATAGTGAGGTTTATGGCGTGCAAAGTGAGGTTCATGACATCCATAGTGAGGTTTATGGCGTGCAAAGTGAGGTTGGGGACATCCATAGTGAGGTTTATGGCGTGCAAAGTGAGGTTGGGGACATCCAGAGTGAGGTTTATGGCGTGCAAAGTGAGGTTCATGACATCCATAGTGAGGTTTATGGCGTGCAAAGTGAGGTTGGGGACATCCAGAGTGAGGTTTATGGCGTGCAAAGTGAGGTTGGGGACATCCAGAGTGAGGTTTATGGCGTGCAAAGTGAGGTTCATGACATCCATAGTGAGGTTTATGGCGTGCAAAGTGAGGTTCATGACATCCATAGTGAGGTTTTTGGCGTGCAAAGTGAGGTTCATGACATCCATAGTGAGGTTTTATGGCGTGCAAAGTGAGGTTGGGGACATCCAGAGTGAGGTTTATGGCGTGCAAAGTGAGGTTCATGACATCCATAGTGAGGTTTATGGCGTGCAAAGTGAGGTTCATGACATCCTTAGTGAGGTTTATGGCGTGCAAAGTGAGGTTCATGACATCCATAGTGAGGTTTATGGCGTGCAAAGTGAGGTTCATGACATCCATAGTGAGGTTTATGGCGTGCAAAGTGAGGTTGGGGACATCCATAGTGAGGTTTATGGCGTGCAAAGTTAGGTTCATGACATCCATAGTGAGGTTTATGGCGTGCAAAGTGAGGGTTGGGGACATCCAGAGTGAGGTTTATGGCGTGCAAAGTGAGGTTGGGGACATCCAGAGTGAGGTTTATGGCGTGCAAAGTGAGGTTCATGACATCCATAGTGAGGTTTATGGCGTGCAAAGTGAGGTTCATGACATCCATAGTGAGGTTTATGGCGTGCAAAGTGAGGTTCATGACATCCATAGTGAGGTTTATGGCGTGCAAAGTGAGGTTCATGACATCCATAGTGAGGTTTATGGCGTGCAAAGTGAGGTTGGGGACATCCATAGTGAGGTTTATGGCGTGCAAAGTGAGGTTGGGGACATCCAGAGTGAGGTTTATGGCGTGCAAAGTGAGGTTCATGACATCCATAGTGAGGTTTATGGCGTGCAAAGTGAGGTTGGGCACATCCAGAGTGAGGTTTATGGCGTGCAAAGTGAGGTTGGGGACATCCAGAGTGAGGTTTATGGCGTGCAAAGTGAGGTTCATGACATCCATAGTGAGGTTTATGGCGTGCAAAGTGAGGTTCATGACATCCATAGTGAGGTTTATGGCGTGCAAAGTGAGGTTCATGACATCCATAGTGAGGTTTATGGCGTGCAAAGTGAGGTTGGGGACATCCAGAGTGAGGTTTATGGCGTGCAAAGTGAGGTTCATGACATCCATAGTGAGGTTTATGGCGTGCAAAGTGAGGTTCATGACATCCATAGTGAGGTTTATGGCGTGCAAAGTGAGGTTTCATGACATCCATAGTGAGGTTTATGGCGTGCAAAGTGAGGTTCATGACATCCATAGTGAGGTTTATGGCGTGCAAAGTGAGGTTCATGACATCCATAGTGAGGTTTATGGCGTGCAAAGTGAGGTTCATGACATCCATAGTGAGGTTTATGGCGTGCAAAGTGAGGTTCATGACATCCATAGTGAGGTTTATGGCGTGCAAAGTGAGGTTCATGACATCCATAGTGAGGTTTATGGCGTGCAAAGTGAGGTTGGGGACATCCATAGTGAGGTTTATGGCGTGCAAAGTGAGGTTGGGGACATCCAGAGTGAGGTTTATGGCGTGCAAAGTGAGGTTCATGACATCCATAGTGAGGTTTATGGCGTGCAAGGTGAGGTTCATGACATCCATAGTGAGGTTTATGGCGTGCAAAGTGAGGTTCATGACATCCATAGTGAGGTTTATGGCGTGCAAAGTGAGGTTGGGGACATCCAGAGTGAGGTTTATGGCGTGCAAAGTGAGGTTCATGACATCCATAGTGAGGTTTATGGCGTGCAAAGTGAGGTTCATGACATCCATAGTGAGGTTTATGGCGTGCAAAGTGAGGTTGGGGACATCCAGAGTGAGGTTTATGGCGTGCAAAGTGAGGTTGGGGACATCCAGAGTGAGGTTTATGGCGTGCAAAGTGAGGTTCATGACATCCATAGTGAGGTTTATGGCGTGCAAAGTGAGGTTCATGACATCCATAGTGAGGTTTATGGCGTGCAAAGTGAGGTTCATGACATCCATAGTGAGGTTTATGGCGTGCAAAGTGAGGTTGGGGACATCCAGAGTGAGGTTTATGGCGTGCAAAGTGAGGTTCATGACATCCATAGTGAGGTTTATGGCGTGCAAAGTGAGGTTCATGACATCCATAGTGAGGTTTATGGCGTGCAAAGTGAGGTTCATGACATCCATAGTGAGGTTTATGGCGTGCAAAGTGAGGTTCATGACATCCAGAGTGAGGTTATGGCGTGCAAAGTGAGGTTCATGACATCCATAGTGAGGTTTATGGCGTGCAAAGTGAGGTTCATGACATCATAGTGAGGTTTATGGCGTGCAAAGTGAGGTTGGGACATCCATAGTGAGGTTTATGGCGTGCAAAGCGAGGTTGGGGACATCCAGAGTGAGGTTTATGGCGTGCAAAGTGAGGTTCATGACATCCATAGTGAGGTTTATGGCGTGCAAAGTGAGGTTGGGGACATCCAGAGTGAGGTTTATGGCGTGCAAAGTGAGGTTGGGGACATCCAGAGTGAGGTTTATGGCGTGCAAAGTGAGGTTCATGACATCCATAGTGAGGTTTATGGCGTGCAAAGTGAGGTTCATGACATCCATAGTGAGGTTTATGGCGTGCAAAGTGAGGTTGGGGACATCCAGAGTGAGGTTTATGGCGTGCAAAGTGAGGTTCATGACATCCATAGTGAGGTTTATGGCGTGCAAAGTGAGGTTGGGGACATCCAGAGTGAGGTTTATGGCGTGCAAAGTGAGGTTCATGACATCCATAGTGAGGTTTATGGCGTGCAAAGTGAGGTTGGGGACATCCATAGTGAGGTTTATGGCGTGCAAAGTGAGGTTCATGACATCCATAGTGAGGTTTATGGCGTGCAAAGTGAGGTGGGGACATCCAGAGTGAGGTTTATGGCGTGCAAAGTGAGGTTCATGACATCCATAGTGAGGTTTATGGCGTGCAAAGTGAGGTTGGGGACATCCAGAGTGAGGTTTATGGCGTGCAAAGTGAGGTTGGGGACATCCAGAGTGAGGTTTATGGCGTGCAAAGTGAGGTTCATGACATCCATAGTGAGGTTTATGGCGTGCAAAGTGAGGTTCATGACATCCATAGTGAGGTTTATGGCGTGCAAAGTAAGGTTCATGACATCCATAGTGAGGTTTATGGCGTGCAAAGTGAGGTTCATGACATCCATAGTGAGGTTTATGGCGTGCAAAGTGAGGTTGGGGACATCCATAGTGAGGTTTATGGCGTGCAAAGTGAGGTTGGGGACATCCAGAGTGAGGTTTATGGCGTGCAAAGTGAGGTTCATGACATCCATAGTGAGGTTTATGGCGTGCAAAGTGAGGTTGGGGACATCCAGAGTGAGGTTTATGGCGTGCAAAGTGAGGTTGGGGACATCCAGAGTGAGGTTTATGGCGTGCAAAGTGAGGTTCATGACATCCATAGTGAGGTTTATGGCGTGCAAAGTGAGGTTCATGACATCCATAGTGAGGTTTATGGCGTGCAAAGTGAGGTTCATGACATCCATAGTGAGGTTTATGGCGTGCAAAGTGAGGTTGGGGACATCCAGAGTGAGGTTTATGGCGTGCAAAGTGAGGTTCATGACATCCATAGTGAGGTTTATGGCGTGCAAAGTGAGGTTCATGACATCCATAGTGAGGTTTATGGCGTGCAAAGTGAGGTTCATGACATCCATAGTGAGGTTTATGGCGTGCAAAGTGAGGTTCATGACATCCATAGTGAGGTTTATGGCGTGCAAAGTGAGGTTCATGACATCCATAGTGAGGTTTATGGCGTGCAAAGTGAGGTTGGGGACATCCAGAGTGAGGTTTATGGCGTGCAAAGTGAGGTTCATGACATCCAGAGTGAGGTTTATGGCGTGCAAAGTGAGGTTGGGGACATCCATAGTGAGGTTTATGGCGTGCAAAGTGAGGTTGGGGACATCCAGAGTGAGGTTTATGGCGTGCAAAGTGAGGTTCATGACATCCATAGTGAGGTTTATGGCGTGCAAAGTGAGGTTGGGGACATCCAGAGTGAGGTTTATGGCGTGCAAAGTGAGGTTGGGGACATCCAGAGTGAGGTTTATGGCGTGCAAAGTGAGGTTCATGACATCCATAGTGAGGTTTATGGCGTGCAAAGTGAGGTTGGGGACATCCATAGTGAGGTTTATGGCGTGCAAAGTGAGGTTGGGGACATCCAGAGTGAGGTTTATGGCGTGCAAAGTGAGGTTCATGACATCCATAGTGAGGTTTATGGCGTGCAAAGTGAGGTTCATGACATCCATAGTGAGGTTTATGGCGTGCAAAGTGAGGTTGGGGACATCCATAGTGAGGTTTATGGCGTGCAAAGTGAGGTTGGGGACATCCAGAGTGAGGTTTATGGCGTGCAAAGTGAGGTTCATGACATCCATAGTGAGGTTTATGGCGTGCAAAGTGAGGTTCATGACATCCATAGTGAGGTTTATGGCATGCAAAGTGAGGTTCATGACATCCATAGTGAGGTTTATGGCGTGCAAAGTGAGGTTCATGACATCCATAGTGAGGTTTATGGCGTGCAAAGTGAGGTTGGGGACATCCAGAGTGAGGTTTATGGCGTGCAAAGTGAGGTTCATGACATCCATAGTGAGGTTTATGGCGTGCAAAGTGAGGTTCATGACATCCATAGTGAGGTTTATGGCGTGCAAAGTGAGGTTCATGACATCCATAGTGAGGTTTATGGCGTGCAAAGTGAGGTTCATGACATCCATAGTGAGGTTTATGGCGTGCAAAGTGAGGTTCATGACATCCATAGTGAGGTTTATGGCGTGCAAAGTGAGGTTGGGGACATCCAGAGTGAGGTTTATGGCGTGCAAAGTGAGGTTCATGACATCCATAGTGAGGTTTATGGCGTGCAAAGTGAGGTTGGGGACATCCAGAGTGAGGTTTATGGCGTGCAAAGTGAGGTTGGGGACATCCAGAGTGAGGTTTATGGCGTGCAAAGTGAGGTTCATGACATCCATAGTGAGGTTTATGGCGTGCAAAGTGAGGTTCATGACATCCATAGTGAGGTTTATGGCGTGCAAAGTGAGGTTCATGACATCCATAGTGAGGTTTATGGCGTGCAAAGTGAGGTTCATGACATCCATAGTGAGGTTTATGGCGTGCAAAGTGAGGTTCATGACATCCATAGTGAGGTTTATGGCGTGCAAAGTGAGGTTCATGACATCCATAGTGAGGTTTATGGCGTGCAAAGTGAGGTTGGGGACATCCATAGTGAGGTTTATGGCGTGCAAAGTGAGGTTGGGGACATCCATAGTGAGGTTTATGGCGTGCAAAGTGAGGTTGGGGACATCCAGAGTGAGGTTTATGGCGTGCAAAGTGAGGTTCATGACATCCATAGTGAGGTTTATGGCGTGCAAAGTGAGGTTCATGACATCCAGAGTGAGGTTTATGGCGTGCAAAGTGAGGTTCATGACATCCATAGTGAGGTTTATGGCGTGCAAAGTGAGGTTGGGGACATCCAGAGTGAGGTTTATGGCGTGCAAAGTGAGGTTCATGACATCCATAGTGAGGTTTATGGCGTGCAAAGTGAGGTTGGGGACATCCAGAGTGAGGTTTATGGCGTGCAAAGTGAGGTTCATGACATCCATAGTGAGGTTTATGGCGTGCAAAGTGAGGTTGGGGACATCCATAGTGAGGTTTATGGCGTGCAAAGTGAGGTTGGGGACATCCAGAGTGAGGTTTATGGCGTGCAAAGTGAGGTTCATGACATCCATAGTGAGGTTTATGGCGTGCAAAGTGAGGTTCATGACATCCATAGTGAGGTTTATGGCGTGCAAAGTGAGGTTGGGGACATCCATAGTGAGGTTTATGGCGTGCAAAGTGAGGTTGGGGACATCCAGAGTGAGGTTTATGGCGTGCAAAGTGAGGTTCATGACATCCATAGTGAGGTTTATGGCGTGCAAAGTGAGGTTCATGACATCCATAGTGAGGTTTATGGCGTGCAAAGTGAGGTTCATGACATCCATAGTGAGGTTTATGGCGTGCAAATG